>CP092876.1:6945705-7084347 GCA_030710605.1 Cordylochernes scorpioides | reverse complement strand
GCCAGGTTCACATTTTCAAAATTAAATTATTTTATAAATCACCCCGGCTATAGAAGCAAAAACATCTCAATAAAGCTTAAATTAAAGCTTTAGATTAAACTGCCAAAACTGCTGGGAGAATTCACTACTGATGAGTCAGGCCCATCCCTAACTAATTTTAAATTTGAATATGGTTCGTAGTTCCTAATAGAAAAAAAAAAGTGAGTTTTCGAGGAATGTCGTTCTTTCTCATTATTGATTGAAATCTATAAGATCTAATATGTAAATATTTCTTGTATACATATTGTGTTCTAAAATGCAAATTTAAATAATATCACTCTCACTTTCTATTCATATATTTATCATTATATAATCTTATTTATATAAAATGAAAGGATTTAAAAGCACGAATGTTTCTTTTATACATAATACAAACTTCTACTGTCCTTACTGCGATGAAAAAATATATTGGGAGGGCTTGGCTCATCAGTGGTGAACCCTAGATATTTTTTCATCGCAGTAAGGACAGTAGAAGTTTGTATTATGTATAAAAGAAACATTCGTGCTTTTAAATTCTTTCATTTTATATGTATAGATGGCGCGTGATTGCTTTATATAATCTTATTTATTCTGTTGAAGATATTAATCTGTGATTTTAAATGTTTCTTTTTGACCAGTACTTTTATTTTGTTTTTGCTTTTCCTAAAATATTTCTTTCTTCTTCTTCATTATTATTTGTTCTATATGCAAAGCTTTGTTTTTTGAGACTTGAATAAACAAATTCAAGTTTATTATATTTCTGTGTGCTTTTAAAGTTAAAACACAACATATTCAAATATATATTTATTCAATACTGTGTTTAACCTTATATGAACGATGTAATAAGGTAGTTCCTATTTCAATCTCTCTCTCTCTAAAACTATAAATAATTTATATATTTTGAGAAACTATGTTTAAAAAATAGATTGAATATTTACACATAAATATCCACACATAGACATTTTTGTGTGTGTGTGTGTGTGTGTTTTATGTGTGTGTTTTTATTTTAATTATTATTATTATCCCTAGTACACGTGGTACAGGCCATGATAATCATGGTGGGTAGTTAGCGACTGCTTTTTACTGTAAGTTCACCACATGTCTACACAGGTGAAAAGCAGTTCGACTTTGCACGTATAAATGTGCCAGAGCCCCGTTTGGTTACTTGCACTCGCTGGTAGGGTTGGACTCTTGCAAGAATCGGGGGCCATTGGAGCATTTTTTTTTTTAATTTTTATCAGAAAAAAAGTGTCCAATGCGGGAATCGAACCCGGGTCGTAATGGTCGAAAACCAAACAGTTTAACCAGCCTTCCACCGACCCCCCTGAGCAATAGTTACCAAAGATTATTTGAAAAAGTAAAAATGTGAATATCAAGTAAAAAGTTTTCAATTATGTTGTATAAAGATTATTTAGAGATTGTACATAGAGTATTAGCCCGTTAAAGAACAGTATATTTGCTCGAAAGCTTGCAAATTCAAAATTAAAAGAAACTTTTTACCTGATATTGATTTTTTTAAATTGTAATAAATAAAAATTTGTAAAAAGGAATGTCGTATTTTCTGTTGATTTAATTCAGGTATGAAGTCTGTCTATTTAAAGATGTCTGGGGTGGGACAATTGTCACCTAGGTAGATAACAATGGTTGCCATGACAACGCCCAGGAATTCCCCCAACGGACCTGCGTTGCCAAGTTGGGAAATGAATTTTGATAATTATTCCAAGTAGTTACCAAAAGCACGGTGAACATTTTAGCATAAAGATTGGTGTCTAGAGAAGACTGGTGAAACATTTTTTTTTAAACATGTAGTCAAAAAAACCTGTGTTTTTTAAATATTAGTGTGTATTTAGACGAAAAAACGAAATAAAAGAAGAAGAAGCCTTTTTCTTAATTTATGCACCTTATCCCAGTACAATATTACATTTGTACTATTTTTTCACATTGTGTAGCGTTCTCACGCAATTCTGGCCTTAACTACCCGTTTCATGATTTTTCAGGATGCCTTAATGACCAATTTTTTTTTTTGGTCGTTGAGGTACAGCTTGCACCACGCTGATGAGGGCCAACAGCCCGAAACGCGTCCGTGGTTAGCTTTTCTTGATTAATCAAGAATGGGTATTTGGCCAATTCTGGAATAATTAAAAATCAACGAGAATAGTTGATATTTATTCCGATAGATGGCGCAAGCCATCAGCAACTTTCAGTTGCTCGATAAGAAGAAGCCTTTTTCTTAATAAAAGAAGAAGAGTTTCTTTTAATAGAAATATATCAAAGCAAGCTTTCGGGCAAAAAACCCTTCTACAGGCGTGATTACATGATGCTGTAATCACGCCTGTAGAAGGGTTTTTTGCCCGAAAGCTTGCTTTGATATATTTCTATTAAAAGAAACTCTTCTTCTTTTATTTCGTTTTTTCGTCTAAATATTACTAAGAAGAATATTATAGTCGTTATCGCCAATGAATATTAGTGTGTCTTACTAGTTTTTCACTTATTCATTGGCCAATGAGAACTCTGTCTACCTATGCTACCAGTTCTACAGTGCGCAGCGGAAAACTGAGAATATCGTTAAGAAAAGAAACATATCTATAGAAGACACATACAGTAGTATCTCTCCACCAAGACTTATGTATTTAACTGTGGTTACCTATTTACATATTGTAACAAAGTATTTATTAATTTTATTATTTTTGATTAACAGAGTGGTTGTTTGCGCCTAGCTATGCAAATCGCTAGCTAGACTGCATTGATTCATAGTCATGCAAATTCTTCTTTCTTTCTTTTGACTATGTAAATATGTATGTATATAAAATGAGTGGATGATTGAATAAAGAGAGTGTGTTAGCAAAATCGTGTGAGGCGTTCTTCCTCTAGTCATACAACGTGCTACATCTCAGTCTTGCGAAGGAACATTAATCTCGTTAGTCAATCACGCAGGTCTGGTCGTAACATACAGTCCAAATTAAGCTCTGCCACAAATCGTCAACACCTGAGACCAGAAGGAAAGCTGAAGGAGCTACACGGAAGACCAAACTATTACTGTGAGGAAACAGGCTCCCAACAGTGGTCATTTTTATGTTAATATTTTGCTACTCTGTAAATTTCCCTCGTGGCTTATCTTTTGTTTACCATTCATAGTTTGTCTTTGCCTGAAATAAATTGTTGTCTCCTCCTGAAGTTTTGGTCTTCCCTAATAAATATTGTCTACCTTTGTTTTCCTTTCTTGGACTCTGGGACAAATCGATGTAAAACGAAATGTTTTAATGACATGTTGGTCGCTTCTGTGAAAGCTCTCTGAATGTTATCCGACGATATTTTATGATCAAAACTTTTATCTTTTTAACATTTTCAGCGATGTGAACAGTCTTCCACACCTTGGCTCATCAACTACTGACCGTCACATTTTCTTTACATTTTTTAAACCATTCAAAATACCTCATTCTTTCAATAGCCTCTTCTCCGAAAAACGCTTTCTGAATCATTATCAAACTCTCTTTCAGAAACAGATTTACCGAATTTGAAACAAAATCTCAGATATACTCGTTGTTCAATTAAAAATTTCAATCGCAAAATTCGCCGAGCGCTCGAAGCTAAGTTTATTTTAAATATAAATTTCTCGAACAATAAAAATAGCACGTGACTTATTCTTTTTTATTTCGGATAGATCAATCTTTTAATATTTTATAAAAACGGTCAATTTTTTAAAAACTAGTTAAACTTTTTTTTTTTTAATAAGCGAATCCGTAAACTTAATATTCATACCTTGTAAATGGCTTTTTATGCTGTTGTCGTATTGTTTGCTTATCACAAAGCAATAGCGCGTCATCTATACATATAAAATGAAAGAATTTAAAAGCACGAATGTTTCTTTTATACTTAATACAAACTTCTACTGCCCTTACTGCGATGAAAAAATATATTGGGAGGGCTTGGCTCATCAGTGTGAACTCTCCCAGCGGTTTCGCCAATTTATCTACGATTACATGAATTTTGACCATTGACTAGATAGTCAAACCTGACATTTTACACAGACGTCCTGTTTATGTTGGTAACCACCATTTGTTTTGTTTCCAGAACGTCCTTTAAAAAAGTATCTCTATTTTTAGAATAACAAAAGGCTAAAATATTCAATTGAATTTATTCTATTTTGGGAGCGTAAACTTTATTGATATCAATTGGTACTGTCCACGCAAGTGTCAAGTTGTCCTATATCCAATTACCATTGTTGTTCAGCTATGCAACACGCCATTACGCCATTGTTGCATATCGGTAATTTTGAAATGGCCCCCGCTGAAGGCTATCAGAGGAAATCAAAATAATTGTATAAGACATATAGAATTCTTATATGTAAGGTTTCCTTTTTTACTACCGGCATATAGCTAGTGGTAAAGTTATATGATGGTGAATTATGCGTTATATTCTTTTTATTATTGAAGGATATATTATAGGAATATAAAACACTTATGGAAAAAACTTAAGGAAGTGAAAAATATTAGATTTCGCCGGTCGTCTATTTTTTTTTTTTTTTTTTGAAAGAGAGAGGGGCAATTTTGTTCACACTTGGTTATCTCGTGTGTCTTCAATAAAGGTAATTGTAATATCTTTCAGAGTTATTGTCTGAATCCCGGTATACATGCTGAAAGGTACAACTTCCTTAAGTTTTGTCCATGAGTGTATACATTCTATATCGATTAAAGTGTTCCAGAAGTTCTACAATAAAATGTCAAACTCACACTGTCGTCCACTTTGTGGGCCGCCACTCCATACTGGAGCTCTTCTGAGAAGATGGGTCGGATGCGGACCACCACCTGCAACACCGATTATGCAATTCACAAATTTGTAAAATATTATATAGATACATAAATAAAGACTAAAAAACAACAAGTCGGTGGACAAGTAGGTAACACCCTCGATTCCCGACAGCCATGAAACGGGATCGAATCCCGCGTTAACATTTTGTTTAATATGTGAATAACCTTCATATATTATTCATTGTTTCAATTATCATAAACTAGGTTGCTCTTGTTGAGCGGTACCTAATAAAGTGATTTTGGAACCGGAAATAAAGACTTATATAGGATATTTTCTCGCATACATTAGTGTGTTTTTCTTGGGAAATCCTATGTTTATAATACACGAATTTAAAAAAATATATATATATATTTGCATGATGAGAGAGAGAAGACGATTTAGTGTAAGAATATCATAAATTGCATATTCATTTAATGTACATTGTAGGATAATCTATTTATATTTTAAATTGTTCCCCAAATATATTTAAATCTAAACCTATCAGGTTTGGAAAACTTAGAAGACCAACCTCTGAAGTCCATAATTTCAAATTTTACTTATTTCTCACATGGTAGTTTTGATTCTTCAGTTTTCTACTCTTTGAACATGCTCTAATCTTCAGAGAGATAAAGCTTGTCTACCTTAAGCACTTCACTTTATTTCTTCATAGCTTTAATTCAGTCCATTAGTCCAACTCTTCCTACCTTACATCTTGCACTCCATTTTTTTTTTTGCTTATCCCTAGTACACGTGGTACAGGCCATGATAATCATGGTGGGTAGAAGGCGACTGCTTTTACTGTAAGTGTACCACATGTCTACACATGTGAAAAGCAGTTCGACTTTGCACTTACAAATAAATATGCCAGAGCCCCGTTTGGTTACTTGCACTTGCTGGTGGGGTTGGACTTTTGCAAGAATAGGGGGACATTGGAGCATTTTTTTTTTAATCAGAAAAAAGTACCCAATGCGGGAATCGAACCCGGGTCGTAGCGGTCGAAAACCAAAGGTTTATGCCAGCCTTCCACCGACCCCCCCGCACTCCAATAATTTTCTTCATCGATCCATTTCTCTTCATTTACAATCTCATCTAATTTTTCTGTGTTTTTGTGATGAGGTTTAACAGACCACCAACGTCGGCCGTTGATTCAAAGAATCCTGAAGCCCACCTACTGTAAAATTTCAACTTCAGAGAACCTTGGTCGATCCTACAAACATAACAACCATGTTTCCAGAAATTTTTATAGTTTCCCTCTATTTTTTACATTGTTGTCATGTGGCCCTTTGATTTGTGAAAAGGCTCTAGAAATGAACGAGAAAATAGGGTGGCAATCCTGATTTCAAAGCAACTACAGTCTGGCCTATGTGTTTCAAATCTAGACATGGAATTATGCAATTGGATATTCAGGGTGAAACACTGTATTAAATAAATTTATGTTTCAATTATAATACGATGCACTAGCGCACCATCTATTATCAAATTACGAAACTATTTTAGACGCGTAATATTCTTTCTAAAATAAAACAATTTCTACTGCCCTTACTGCAATGGAAAAATTAAAGGGAGGGCCTGGCTCATCAGTGGTGAACCCTCCCAGCGGTTTCGCCAGTTTAAATTTATGTTTAATATAACTATTTCTTTTTTTTTTCATATTACTACTATGACTTTAGTGTTTTATTTTGAAAGAAGGAATGTGATAGGTTATCCGAAATATCGATTATCCGAACACCCCCAATCCCCAATTAATTTGAATAATCGATGCTCTACTGTAATTATATCAACACACGTGGACACACAAAACTTAAGGAAGTGGAAAGTCTTTGATATCACCGTTCATCTGTTTTTTTTTTTTTTTTAATGAGACAGGAAATTTTGTATACATTTATTTATCTCGTGTATCTTCAATAAAGGTCACTGTAATATCTTTCAGATTTATTGTCTGAATCATGATATACATGCTAAAAGGTACAACTTCCTTACGTATCGTCCATGAGTGTATATTGGTTACCTCGTGTGTCTTCAATAAAGGTCACTGTAATATCTTTCAGAGTTATTGTCTGACTCCCAATATACATGCTAAAAGGTACAACTTCCTTAAGTTTTGTCCATGAGTGTATATTGGTTACCTCGTGTGTCTTCAATAAAGGTTACTGTAATATCTTTCAGAGTTATTGTCTGAATCCCGATATACATGTTAAAAGGTACAACTTCCTTAAGTTTTGTCCATGAGTGTGTATTGGTTATCTCGTGTGTCATCAATAAAAGTTACTGTAATATCTTTCAGAGTTATTGTCCCGATATACATGTTAAAAGGAACAACTTCCTTAAGTTTTGTCCATGAGTGTATATTGGTTATCTCGTATGTCTTCAATAAAGGTTACTGTAATATCTTTCAGAGTTATTGTCCCGATATACATGCTAAAAAGTACAACTTCCTTAAGTTTTGTCCATGAGTGTATATTGGTTATCTCGTATGTCTTCAATAAAGGTTACTGTAATATCTTTCAGAGTTATTGTCCCGATATACATGTTAAAAGGTACAACTTCCTTAAGTTTTGTCCATGAGTGTATATTGGTTACCTCGTGTGTCTTCAATAAAGGTCACTGTAATATCTTTCAGAGTTATTGTCCCGATATACATGTTAAAAGGTACAACTTCCTTAAGTTTTGTCCATGAGTGTATATTGGTTATCTCGTGTGTCTTCAATAAAAGTTACTATAATATCTTTCAGAGTTATTGTCCCGATATATACATGTTAAAAGGTACAACTTCCTTACGTATCGTCCATGAGTGTATAAAAAGAAAGGTCGCCTCTTTATCTCCCGTCCAAATAAACGCTAGAACTAAGCGCATCTATTAACGGTCTTCGCAGACTATCGGACTCGGGTCGGTGACAAAGCTACGACACCAATTTTGACAAACCAAGAAGTACCCACTTTAGATGCAGCTGGTTTGAGAAGACAGTCAATAGATTGCGCTTAGTTCTAGGGTCTATTTTGACGGGAGAGGTTGCCCTATATTTATAGATCAATAACTTCCTGCGGCAAAATTTTACATTTTTTGTTGTTGCTTCTGTTGATTTTCTAATTTACTTTAAATATTTTTATATAGTCTTCCTCTTTATATTTATTAAACTGTATAGGTTTATTTAGGCAATACTAAATATGAAATATTATAAACTATTAATACAAAGCAATAACGCGCCATCTATACATATAAAATAAAAGGATTTAAAAGCGCGAATGTTTCTTTTATAATAATACAAACTTCTACTGTCCTTACTGCGATTAAAAAATATATTGGGAGGGCTTGGCTCATCAGTGGTGAACCCTCCCAGCGGTTTCTCCAATTTAATCCACCAGACCGCTTCTCAGAGCTCTAATACTGTATTGGATCATTCTGCTTTTATATGCTACACTGAAGGATGGAATCTTAGAAATGGTTTTCAAGTAAACTATGGACATAAGCTTATAGGACAGTAGAATTACATTCAAATATTTGCATCGAGCAATGCTCTTCCGCAAACTATAAAGACAAGGCCAGTTAGGCATAAATTAATACAAAGCAATAACGCGCCATCTATACATATAAAATAAATTCTACTGTCCTATAAGCTTATATCCATAGTTTACTTGAAAACCATTTCTAAGATTCCACCCTTCAGTGTAGCATATAAAAGCAGAATGATCCAATACAGTATTAGAGCTCTGAGAGGCGGTCTGGTAGATTAAATTGGCGAAACCGCTGGGAGGGTTCACCACTGATGAGCCAAGCCCTCCCAATATATTTTTTAATCGCAGTAAGGACAGTAGAAGTTTGTTTTATGTATAAAAGAAACATTCGCGCTTTTAAATACTTTTATTTTATAAACTATGTTCAACTAAATATCTATAAGAAGCTTTAACATATTAAAGGGGAAAACAAAAGATAATAATCTTATAGAAAATTAAACCCCATTATTTTATCATTGCAGTAACATTGAAGTTTAAAATAATCATACTCTTTTTATAAATAGGTCAAATTTCAAATAGAAAATTAGCTAATCATAGAGAGAGCAGTGTAGCCAGATCATTTTTATTGCTCTCACAGAGTGAGCGATTAAGGCAGTCAACCAGAGCCTATTACCTAAGCCTTATCATCATTAATAAATCATGACACTTCATTGATCGCTTATGATTCATTCATAGAAATGTTATGGGGGAATGCGCACGCAGGTCCTATACATGTTTTTTATCATTTTTATTCTAGAATTTACCATATTGCTCTAACTTAAATATCTATTTATTATCTCTATTTTGTCTATAAGTATCAACATGTAAAATATTATGTTATTCAGAATTGAGTGTATTTTTTACTGCATAATGGATTTTTTTTAAACAATTTTATACGTTTCTACTGTGGATAGAAATTTTGTGGGGAGGAAATTGATCTAAAAGAAGTTTACCGTTCTTGTTTAAAATAGACGTGAAATGAATTCATCATATATTGACTGTCTCTGCAGACTCGGGTCAGTGAAAAAGCCACAACACCAGCTTTGACATATTTAGAATAGCAATAAAAATATGTTATGACATGTATATATGTAAATATGACATTCGTCCCATACAGGATTCTCCCAGATACAGAAGTAAACAGTTATATACAGAAAGTGGAGGTTATAAACATCGACCTTTCTTCAAGTTGGAGCTATCATTTGTGTTACACCTATTGTCTATGCTGTTTTCCTGAATTTGTGAAAAGATAATCCATTGGGTTTGCTTTTCACTATTTTTGCCATTATAACATACTAGCCGAATGACCCGGGCAACGCCCGGGGTTTACCCGATTAAATGCTTTTATTAAAATACTATTCGTTACAATTATATATTGGCGCCGTGGATGTCATTCTTGTATAATATATAAATGAGTTTTAAGAATTGTAAAAAAAATTGCATCGGCCGGGAATCGAACCCGGGGCGCCCGCCACTATAATATATAAATGAGTTTTAAAAATTGTAAAAAAAAAAAAATGCATCGGCCGGGAATCGAACCCGGGGCGCCCGCGTGGCAGGCGAGCATTCTACCACTGAACCAAAAGCAAACGGTGACAGAAGTGTCTCGTGCATTGGCGGCACCAAATGATGGGGGGGGGGGGGGGCAAGGTGGCGTGATCGTAGCCGACCAATAGGAGGGCGCCGGCAAACCGTGACAGAGGCCATGACGCTCGTAACTGTATATAGAATGGCGACTTGTTTTCATAACCAATCTTTTGACGGAGTAATTCTCTCTTCTTCCAGTACCGGACAATAAAACATATAGTGCCAAATTTAGAACGTCCATCTGTAGACCATGGTTTCGGATTATGGCCTTCCTCAGTCAAATCCTTTTATTTCTTGATATTCGCACAGGAGTCATCTTCATAATTTACCGAAGAAGACTTTCTAGGATTTTTTGAAAATCATCATAAAGTGCCAACGATAAACATAAAATTCGATGAATAAATAGCACAAAAGTAAAATTTTGCACTGGGATCAGGTTGAGAAATGCATCTTCTGATCGTGCAACTAACTGATTAGCTTTTCTTCATTAATCAAGAAAGGGTATTTGGCCAATTCTGTTTTTTTTTTGCTTATCCCTAGTACACGTGGTACATAAATTGACTTAGACCCAGAGCAGCAGCTTTACACACCCAAGATAGTGGATATTGCTGCTGCTGTGATGGAGATGCATGGAGACATCTGAGACTCTTCTTTGGACACGACAACAACAACAACAACGTGGTACATACAGGCCATGATAATCATGGTGGGTACTTAGCGACTGCTTTTACTGTAAGCGCACCACATGTCTACACATGTGAAAAGCAGTTCGACTTTGCACTTACAAATATGCCAGAGCCCCGTTTGGTTACTTGCACTCGCTGGTGGGGTTGGACTTTTGCAAGAATCGGGGACTATTGGAGCATTTTTTTTTTTGTCAATTCTGTGATATTTAAAACTCAATGATATGTTAATATTTATTCCGACAGATGGCGCAAATCATCAGAAAATTTTAGCTGCACGATCAGGAGATGCTTTTCTCTCAAGTTAGCTTTTTGGATCTCGGTTCGTCAGTTCCCAACCTTTGGCTTTATTGGCGTTTTGTTTCGGGATCGTAGCCATAGACCCATGCCTCGTCCTCTGTTATCACCTTATGTTGTCACATTTGGTCTTGTACGGACAATCTAAGTAAGTTTTCTCAGATCTCTTTACGTGTCTTTTTCTTCTCCAGAGTTAATATACGAAGAACAAACTTGTAAGATCGTCTTTTTAGACCCAGATCATCATAGATGATGGAATAGCATATCCCAAAAGACACTCCGATTTCTTTGGACATTTCTCTGATTGTTATTCTTCTATTTTGAAACACCAGCGCTTTAATTTTTTCTACATTTTCAGGAACACTCACCGTTTTTTGGTCATCCACACTGTATGTCTACTTCCACATAAGTTCGGCCATCTTTAAATCTTTTGAACCATTCAAATGCTGTTCTTCTTTAAAAGAGTCTTCTCCAAATGTTTTTGTAACAAAAATAAAAGCTTTCACTGGCTGTAGATTTAATGATTCGGAAACAAAATTCAAACAAACATGTTGTTGCATTTTAACGTCCATTTTAATTCAGACGCGCTGTTACTACTATGTCTTCGAAAAAAGAATTATTTTAAAGAATGCGAGGTGCAAACGCAAACATTTACGTGCATCTGGTGTTATATTCTTTTCTCTTTTTAATATAGGTGTGCTATTTTATTTTACTTTAGTACTTTTTATTGGGCCAGTGCGGGAACATTTTGATCATACCTTGTTTTTATATGTTTTCATCACTTATACAAATTATACTTGTTATTTAATAAAAAAACGCGGCGGTTATTATATAAATAATATATATTTTTTTAATATTAGGTATAAATGCGTAAAAATATTATATATTTGAATATTTAAATAGTGTTTTATATGATATATATAAATTGATTCTTTTGCATTGTATAAGATGTATATGTTTGATTTTTAAATTTCGTGTTTAAGTTTATATTAAATGTGAATTTCTTATTAAATGAAATATATACACATTCATAAATATCGATTTATTTTTAATCAATTTTCGCGTTTCAAAAACAAAACAAAATAAAATAAAACATAAGATATTAAGTCAATTTAATATCTATATTTGTAAATATATATTATTTTAGAAATTATAAATTCCTACGTTTAAACATATATTATTTTCTATATAAGAAGATAGAATTTAGTGTAATAAACAAACACACATCAATATTTCGCCGTTTTCAAAAGTCCACAATGATCGTCTGAAAAACAAATATATTAACTTTTAGGCTGAATAAATACATTTAGCGATTGACCCAGTCTTCGTCTGCGTGTCAGAATGGGCTTCATAATTTAGAATGGTTCTTGGATGAAGGTTGATGCGTTCGCGTAGAATTTTGCCGATTCGCATGTTCGCCTCGCTATTGTTTGCATCCGACGTCCAAATTCCAATTTTGTCGCCTTTTGGTCGTACTTGTACAACCGCGCCGCATATAATATCCCCGTAATGGTCGAATGCCTCGCCAACCAAACATAGCAAGGCTTCTTTCCAGTAGTTATCTAACTCGGTGGTGCGAAGCTGTTTGCCTAAATTGATCAGCCAACGGCCGCCCAACTTATTACGACTGTCTTCCCACATTGGCTTGATGCCATATTTGAACATGCAATAATCGCAGCCGATTGGGATTTTACTTGGCACTTCTACGTGGTTGAATAATGCCCAGAAATCTTCCACGGTATCAAATGAATTTATTTCAATTAAATTCTCTTTCCAATCTCTCGATTTATCATTTTTGAAGAACCAAAAGCTCCATTTATTTTGCAACGGATGCTTTATATATGTTATATCCGTTTTTGATTTTGAATCCATATCAATTTAATAATATATTTAAAGCTAGTTTTTAAAAAATTCAATTAAAAAATTAAGATAAATATTTAGACACTCCCAACGCCGTAAAAATTTGAGAGAAACCAAGCCAAAATTCAAAATTCAAATGTTGCTAGATTGATTACTTTTCGCTCTTAAGTTTAAAAAAAAACGCTTTTCATAAATTAATTTAAAAAATAATATTAATTAAACCCTTTTTAAAAATTATATTGAAAATATTTTTCATATTTTATTTTCGTTTTGTGCTTAATATTTGAATGTCCTAAAACATTATGAAATATCTTAAAATAGGCATACGTTTGATTAGAATTATTTGTTTACACATATAAGAATTAAATTTAATAAAGAATAATTGATCACAATATAGAATTTTAGAGTGATTAAATTTCAAATACAAATTTTATACGTAAATATATATTTTATATTTTTTAATTGTTCCATTAAAAAATATGAATAACTTTACAATTTTATATATTAGGGACATTTTTTTATATTGTGAATATATAAATATTTAACATTTTAAATTCAAATAACGAAATTTTATAGCATATACATGTATGTATAAAAATATTTGGTAGATATATTTTAATATTTAATAAAAAAGGTTTGAACGATATTTTAAAGTTCAATATTGGCATTTTTAAATTTTAAAATAACTTTTGAAATTAAATTTTCGATATTAGCTAAATGGTTTTCACTTTGAAATCTATTGTGCAAATATTTTACTAATATTTTATTTTTAAAACTCATTAATACTTAACGTATGTTTATTTTTAAAAACTTACAATCATTTGTGTTAAAGCTAACAGCTTGGCCTGTTGAAGGATCGATAAGATCCGAAAGCTAGCATATTAAAAATTTTATGTATAAAGAGACGCATTGCTATCGTTTGTTTTTATTTAATAAAGCTAACATAGTTTTATGAAATTAAAAATGGATATTTTAAATGTTGAAAACATTGTGGATAGGTTTAAATATTTAAAAATCCAATTAAAAACGATAGTGTTATTAAATTACAAAATGTTTATAAACTTTAAATATTAATTTACCTTACTATGTAATTTTTGAACACAAAAGCGTCAATATTAAACTAAAATGTTTGTCTTAAAGCGTAAAACCTTTATATAGGCAAAAAAATGTCTTCTTATGAAAAAATCAAAAAGTATAACTAATTCATAAAATCAAACGAAAATATCACACTTAAATATTGAAGCAAGAGTTTATCTTGTTTTCATATCAAAGTTCAATTATCAGGAAATTCGAGGCCTGTGAAATGCCAATATTATCGATGTTCACCATAATGGACCATATTTAACACACTATTGATAGAGTTATACGTCTGAGGAATTGATTCAAATTTTAAATTTCCTTACAAAAGATATTTTAATTTTCCCTAAATTGAATTCCCCTTCGTCGGTCACCAGTGACGTCATACTTCTCTATCTTGAGTTCTGCTCTTCATTTCTTCTTAACTTCCCATCCAGTCCATCTGTCCTATTCTTCTTCAGTTTCTCTGCTCTGGAGTAGGTCCTTGTCTCTAGTATTTTTTCTCTTATCTTGAACTATTCTCTTTACATCTTCATAGCTTTCCGTTCAGTCCAATTCTTCTTCTTCATACTGTCTTTCCATTCATTTTACTCTCGATAGATTTCTTTATTAATTCATTTCCTCTTAATATATGCCCCACATTCAACATTTTTGTCTTTTTATGATGACCTTCGATAGAGGCCTAGTTCCTCTCCCGAAGGTTTTAAAGATTTTATCCTTGTTTCTTTCCATTAACATCTTAAATTTTTCATTCTACATCATGGTATCTCAAATCGGTGTATATGGAACGACAAGTATTAAAAAAAAACTTTGGAAATATATGTTGCCTGGGTGTCACTTTGGCTTTAAAAAAATCACTGAATTCGTATTTTCAACGTCCTAATTTCTCGTCTCTCCCTCATATTATAAAAAAAAAAAATAAGATAAAACACGGTTGCATTCTATTTAAATATCTAAAAATGGTATAAATATTTTTAAAATAATCATTCATATTATTTATAATGTTTATCAGAAATTTGAACTATTTTTGACGCGTAAGATTATTTTTAAATAAAACAATTTTCAACTGCCTTTACTGCAATTATAAAAATAATGGGAGTGCCTGGCTCATCAGTGATGAACCCTTCCAGCGGTTTTGACAGTTCAATCTACCATACCGCTTTATTATTGTATTTTGCTGTTTTGCTTTTATACTGATACGGGAGATCACTTCTTGGAAATGGTATTTTAGACAAATTATAGACATAAGCTATGAGCTTGACAAATTATAGACATAAGCATAAATACAAATAAATATAAATTAAAAAATTTATGTAAATATTATCTGATTTTTATTCATCATAAATATACACTGCGTGACATTGAAAATGGAACACCAATAAATAGTGGCCAGAAAGTGATGAAACTCGGCAGACAGAGAGAGACAGGGACGAACAATAAGTGATCTTTATTTCAAAATGATAGTCATTTATTTATTATCATAAACGATATTTACTTTATGTTATTATAAATGATATTTATTTCCAAAAACTCACCACAATCTACACAATAGCTTTATATAAAACCTCCTCTTTTTTGTACATTTCTATATATACCTTTAAAATATTTAATGCCAATCATTAAATCTTAATGAATAATGCATATATTTATTAATATTTAATGCTATGTTCAGCATATAATATATATTAAATAGGTTTATTTCTCACGACGTGCAATAATACTTTGAAAGCATATTAAGCCTTATTTTCTTTTTCGCAACATCTTGAAAAGAATCATTTTCTTTATTATTCTAAATTAAAATTATTATAGTTTATTATATTTAAATAAATTACAACATTGATAAATCCTCACCCTCTTTATAAATTCGCAATTATCGGCTTTAAGTATTAAAGATTCCAACTAATTAAAAATATTTAGAAAATATATCTCACGTTAAAGATATAAAATAGAAAGAGCGGTGGTGTGTGTTTTTCAATTAAAATTTTAAAAGTTTCAAATAATGTTGAAAAGATTTATTTAAAGTTAAAATGTTATTAGTAAAATTAATATTTTTACACAGCAATTTAAATGGGGGCGAAAAGTTTGTAAATAAAAAAATATTCAATCTGGTAGCTATGATAGCAAGGCTGTTTTTTTTTTTTTTGTCATGAAGCCATATGAAAAGTTCGGCTGTTGGGTATATTGTTTTTTATTGCGATTTGTTTTGTTTTAAATTTAGTTCATTATATTTTAAAAGTACATATACCCCCATTTTAAATCAAAGCTTATAAAAAGTTTATAAAGAGGCAAGTATAATATAAATTACATTTTAAAAATAATTTATGTTTTATTTAGACATTTTTAATTGGTAGCATTTTTAGATTTTAAAAGACTATATATAAAAGACACATTATGGTGTCTAGATATAAATATTTGAATTTCTAATCAATTAAATTTATATTTAGAAAATTAATGATTTTTAAATTGCTCATACACACAAAAAGTATTGCTAATATATATTTTATACACAACCCCTATTATATTTTGATGCTTATAAAAGCGCAGATGTTTTATTCTTTACAAAATGATTTCAAAACAAACGATTAAAAATTCATTTGTAAAGCTCAAAAAATATATATAAAATATAGATTTAAATAATTAAAAATTATATTTATATTTCTATATGAAGAATATTTAAATAAACACATCAACAAAATCTTGGAAATATCAAATGAAAATTATTTTATTATTTTATAGTAAAATATAATACGTTTTATAAATTCAAAAAAGGCCTATCCCGACCGGTCAAGAGTTGTTTTTAATATCAAAACACAATTTTTTTTCACATAAGTTCGTTGTTGACACACATTAAATATGTTATAACACCTTGATAAAGGTTGGCGTACAGCCAACTGAAATATTGTTAAAATAAATGATATTTTGATCCAACATATACCTTTTTAATTAAAAAATAATATTATTATTTGTATTCAATATATTGTGCAATTATATACAACAATCGCCTATATTTTTTTCTTTAAAAATATGTGAAAAAACAAACAAATACAATAGAACTTAAATAATTCTAACACGTCTTTATTTCAAATATTTATCTTTTGGTCCCTAGAATTTCCTATAAATAGAAATTCTGTTTTTAAATCGAATTTTTGGATAATTCAAAACATTTTTTGGTCTCTTGGGCTTCGAATTATCCAATTTCGACTGTATAAATTTAAAAAACCTAACAAAATATGAAAATGTTATTTAAAATGTAATAGCACATGTGGATTTGGCGCGAAAAGATCATTTCATGTAAATAGAAAAATGCCAGCTAACACACACACTTTCTTTCAATTTCTAAATATTTAAAATAGCCCAAATATATAAAAAATGTTCATAAAATCCATTCATTAGAATATTTTCAATACCCTTATTTTCTAATATCGGCAAAAAATTGTTTAACGAATTGGGATTGATGGATACTTTTAAATATATGTCAAAATTTGACCTATTTTAATTTTTATAATAATAAGAAAAAAATAGTACTTACAGTTAAATTGTGCTTCTTTTCCCCTGTTTTTGATTTTTTAGGAGCCATAAGATCGTCGGGGGTCTCCATTCATCTTTCCCACGTGACTTCGACAGTTCGTCTGCTACCCCTAAACTGATTTCTAATCTCTCGCCATCTACCGGCGGCTTTTGAAACTATTATTGATTTTTTGTTTTAACAGACCGGCTAGAGTTGGCACATATATTTCTTTAATATATTTATATATATCCACTTGCTAATTTTTATTTATAATATATATGTATGTATAATGAATCTATATTTATTATAATAATTGATTGTATTTTATTAATTTTTGACTGTTTACAAAAAAAAATAAAAACGACAATAAATAAAGCTTATATAAAAGGGCGTACTTGGATCTGTAAAGAAAAAAAAAGAGGGAGCAATCTCTCGAAATATTTTGAGAAAAAAAAATGTTTTTTTTTCTTTTTTTTTATCTTCACAGATCCAGGTACGGCCTTTTATATAATCTTAATTAAAGGATCGCCTTTTGACTCAAAATAAATAAAGCCTAAAAATAAATCACAATTAATGACAATTTTTACACATTAATTTCAAAATGTTCTATTATTTTCAAAAATATTAACATCATAAAGAATTTTATTTTATATTTCAAGAAGAGATTCACAACATATGTTCAAAAGAACAATTTCTTACTTTACAATGAACGCATAGGAAAAATATGAGTAAATCTTTTCCACCCACATATTTTGAAAAAAAAAAACATTTTTTAACCCTGGCAATAGATATAGATATCTATCTATAGATATATTATAGACGCGTATGATTCTTTTGAAAATTAAACAATTTCTACTGTCCTTACTGCAATAGAAAATTAATGGGAGAGCCTGACTCATCAGTGGTGAACCCTCCCAGCGGTTTCGCCAGCTAATGCATCAAGATATAGATATATACAAAATAAAATATGTGAATAAGGTAATTAATTATTGTGACACATTGCGAAATTCGTACCAAAATTGCTCAATTGCGACCAAAAACAGCATCGCATGAACATTGCTAATGAGATGTTGGACTCTGTCCGCGAGGACCCAAATTTGCTCCAGAGGGTCATAACTGGTGACGAAGCGTGGGTTTATGGTTATGACGTGGAAACCAAAGCTCAATAATCTCAATGGAAGCTGCCGCAAGAACCAAGACCGAAAAAAGCGCCAAGTTCGGTCGAATGTGAAAGTTTTGCTGACAGTTTTCTTCGATTGCAGGGGCGTGGTGCATCATGAGTCCTTGCCACAGGGTAGAACGGTCAATAAGGAATATTACCTGCAAGTTATGCGCAATTTGCGCGAAGCAATCTGCCAGAAACGCCCGGATTTGTGGAAGAACAAAAATTAGCTTTTGCACCACGATAACGCCCCTGCTCACACATCGTTGCTTGTGCGCGACTTTTTGGCCAAAAACAACACACTAATGATGCCGCAGCCACCGTATTCCCCAGATCTGGCCCCCTGTGACTTTTTCTTGTTCCCTAAACTGAAGAGGCCCGTGAAAGGACGACGTTACGCTACGCTTGACGAGATAAAGACGGCATCGAAGGAGGAGCTGAAAAAGATTTTTAAAAATTGATTTTTTGAAGTGCTTCGAAGATTGGAAAAAACCGTTGGCACAAGTGTATAATATCTCATGGGGATTACTTTGAAGAACCCAAAATAGGTATTCATGAATAAAAAAAATATTTTTTGAAAAAAACACAAAAGTCGCGATACTTTTTGAACACACCTCGTATATATAACTAGCGGATGTACCCGGCTTCGCCCGGGTTTTACCCGAGTAAAGGTTTGTCTAACGAACATTTGTTAAAACAATTCTCTATAAACTTATAAAAAAAAATAATAGATATATTTTGATTATTTGAAACTCGTAAATTTGAATCTCTCGATAAAGTGAACATTTTTTCCCGGTCCCTTGAAAAATACTCGATAAGTTGAATAAAATCAATATTAATTGGTTCCCTCGGTAATTGGAAGTTAAAGGAATAGTATCTTGCCTTGGAATTGTATCATTATTCTTGTCTCAAATAAATTGCCGTGTCATCCTGAATTTTGTCTTTCCTAATTTTCTACATTACAAAATCATCGTAATCATGATAATATTTAGAGCAGATTGTTGAATTATAACAGATAAATTAGAATATTTATCTTGATTATTTTTAGGCGAAAAGTTATTTCAAAAATTTTATTTGCTAGAAACCTTCCCAGTACTATACTAAATAACTTCCCAAAGTTCCATGGCGTTCCAATGAGTGGTTTGGTCAGGCATAAAGGACAGACACACACACATACATTCATTATATATCTATATATATAAAAATGGATGTTTGTTGGTCCGTTGGTCCGTCCGTCCGTCCGTTCGTCAGTGATAATCTTCTAAATCGCTCAACCAATCGTGATGAAACTTTGGGAAGATGTTTAGTATACTACCGGGATGGTTTCTGGCTAATTACTCTTTAGAAATAACCTTTCGTTGCATTTTTATTTACAATAAAACGTAAATTCACTCGCAATCAGCGCCCCCTCGCGGTAGACGTATGGCCTGAAATAGCCTCGCATGAGCTTATTTGTAACGTCAAGCTTAGCCTATAGGTTAGGTACACAGCTTCGTACCCCCGCAACCTTGGTTCGAGGCTCAGCGTGGGTGTTTTTTTTTTTTTTTTCATTTATTTTATATTATTGTAGCAAATTATTAAAAATATTATTTTATTTAAAATGTAGGCTTTTTAAAATAAAAATTAACATAAATAATTTTTTAATAATATTTGTAACAAACCTAGGTTCGAGGCTCAGCGTGGGTGTCTTTTTTTATTTTCATTTCTTTTATATTATTGTAGCAAGGTCTGTTTTTACAGCATTATTATATTTTGATTGGTTTATTTTAAATATGTTTGTTATGAAGGCTCTATGTAATACTATTTAGAGCACATTTTACATTTTAAACACCTAAGCCCCCCTCTTTTTAATATTGTAGCAAAGTATTAAAAGTATTATTTTATTTTAGATGTTTGCAATGAAACTTTGGGAAGTTGTTTAGTATACTATCAGGACGATTTCTGGCGAATTATTTTAGAATAATATTTATAACAATAATTATAGCGAAATTAAGACATAGTGATTATATTCTGTGTTTGTGCATATATAAATATTTTACAGAAAATGTGAGAACTTAAACACCTAAGCCCCCCTCTTTTTAATATTGTAGCAAAGTATTAAAAGTATTATTTTATTTTAGATGTTTGCCATGAAACTTTGGAAAGTTGTTTAGTATACTATCAGGACGATTTCTGGCGAATTATTTTAGAATAATATTTATAACAATAAGTATAGCGAAATTAAGACATAGTGATTATATTCTGTGTTTGTGCATATATAAATATTTTACAGAAAATGTGAGAACGTTCTATTAGAATATCTCGAAAACAAAAAACAATACATATAAACGAGTTCGCTGACATTTATTAATGCAGTGATTATAATCAATGATTACAATGAAGGGCTATATTATCTATATATGTGGTATATGGGAAAAGGATCCTGAGAATCTTATCGACTCTCTATAATATAAAAAAATGCTTGTCGACTTCACTGTGATAAAGTGCTTTGTCCTGAGAATCCTCGGGAGTGGATGGGATTTTGTTTGTTTGGGCAGTCGTTATCAATGGCGGTGGATGAAGAAATCGGCACACTATATCGATTAATGAATCACAAAACACCTCGGAATATTAATCATTGGCGGCTCGGGAGAGGAGATGGAAGGATTTTCACGATTAAATTGGATTGAGATGACTCACATCTTGGACCTCGAGGCACTACTCTTAGAAGATGCACACACACGTCTTGACACACTCGTTACCGACCGAAACTGAGGTTGCCCCGCCCCCTGGCTTGGGTCATGTGGGACCCTGCTTGACCTTTGATTGGCCCCTGTCTCTGTCGGCCATGATGGTAAATTTGGTCGGGAAGAAGCTTCCTAACATCCCAATCTCTCAGGACATTCAACTCTGGAATATGAGGGCCTCTTTGTTCTAAGTGACCTAGATACACGACTTGGATCTGTCGTTCTTTTCTCTTCTACTCCTTCCATCTCCAAAGTCCTTTGACTGCCATCTTTATTTTAATCCATACAGAATACATTATATCCAACATGGTACATAATTATTTATTAGACAATATTCTTTATAATATTACATATATATAAAAATCACTTTCAAAATTTAACGTAACGTTCCATTCTCAATCCCGTAGGGATTAACATAAACAATTTTTAAATAATATTTGTAACAAACCTAGGTTCGAGGCTCAGCGTGGGTGTCTTTTTTTATTTTCGTTTCTTTTATATTATTGTAGCAAGGTCTGTTTTTACAGCATTATTCTATTTTGATTGGTTTATTTTAAATATGTTTGTTATGAAGGCTCTATGTAATACTATTTAGAGCACATTTTACATTTTAAACACCTAAGCCCCCCTCTTTTTAATATTGTAGCAAAGTATTACAAGTATTATTTTATTTTAGATGTTTGCCATGAAACTTTGGGAATTTGTTTAGTATACTACCCGGACGATTTCTGGCGAATTATTTTAGAATAATATTTATAACAATAATTATAGCGAAATTAAGACATAGTGATTATATTCTGTGTTTGTGCATATATAAATATTTTACAGAAAATGTGAGAACGTTCTATTAGAATATCTCGAAAACAAAAAACAATACATATAAACGAGTTCGCTGACATTTATTAATGCAGTGATTATAATCAATGATTACAATGAAGGGCTGTATTATCTATATATATAAAAATCACTTTCAAATTTTAGCGTCACGTTCCATTCTCAATCCCGTAGGGCTTTAGATCGGCCAAAACAATTTTATCTTTATGAGTGAATATTAACTTTACTGTACTGAATAGTTTAGTATAATGTTAATTTAACATATTACAATTTAGCCACAGCAACGCGTGGCCGGGTTCGCTAGTATATATATATATATTAAAAATAAAGAAGGCATCTCCTGACCACAAGCACATGTGCTTTTTAGATGGCAGAGCGCCATCTAGTGGAGTAAAAATAAACTAAACGTTTATTTAGCTTACTCCGAGATATTTGGCCAACCCAATTTCTTGATAAATCAAGAAAAGCCATCCACGAAACGTTTAGTTTATTTTTACTCCACTAGATGGCGCTCTGCCATCTAAAAAGCACATGTGCTTGTGGTCAGGAGATGCCTTCTTTATTTTTAATATCAACACCTGACCCACTTATCTTTTATTTTTTTCTATTGTTTTTTCATATATATATATATAGATAACGTTGTTTGTCTTCTTGAAATGTGGGGGTTTGGCGCATTCATGAGGGTTATCAACTTTTTTTTTTTTACCTCAAATATTTTTCTTCCTTTTGTAATGAAAACAGAAATGTAATTATTAATGTTCTTTGTATATACACTCATGTACAAAACTTAAGGAAGTTGTACTTTTTAGCATGTATATCGGGATTCAGACAATAACTCTGAAAGATATTAGAGTGACCTTTTTATTGAAGACACACGTGATAACCAAGTGTGGACAAAATTTGCCAAAATAGATGACAAGCGGACATCAAGGACTTTCCACTTCTCAAGTTTCGTCCATGAATGTATATAAATATATACTTAAGATATCCTAATTTGAATCAATTGAAATCAGCATTGGTGAGAACAATGAAAGAAATACCCTTAGAAAAGGTGCGTGCCGCCATAGATCAGTGGCCCGAACGTTTGAGATCCTGTGTCAAAAATAAAAGAGGACATTTTGAATGATTGTATATATTTAAAATCTATGTCCTATTGGCTAATAAAATATATATGTATTATGTATATGTATGTTATATAAAAATATTATTTTATTTAAAAAATTATATATTTCATAGATACAAATACTCTGCTAAATCGACCGCCAGAGGTCACGCTTCCCCTATATAAACTCGTTGATGTTCTTTCTCGATGGCCGGCTCAAAACTTTTGTACGTTAATCTTTTCATTTTTTTATTCTTACGCCTTAAGTCAGGCAGTACTTTTACCAAATTATGTATTTTATACATTCCTTAGCTCAATTGAAGCAACCTATGATCAAAACCATTAATATTTTTATTTCAAGATTTTAACCACGACTGCATCACCATTACCATAATCCTCAACATGATCTAAATTCAAGCAGAAAATCTCTTTTTTTATATATAACATGTATGTATCCATTAGTTTTTGTTCTTAATAATTTAATTTATAAAATTGTTTGTAACAGAATTTATGGCTAGACTGTGAATACATCGAGGTATAGTTTCCAATACATTTAAATGATCAAATACTCGATGTAACCATATAAACAATTTCTCCCGTTGGACCAACATACTGGCCGATTCGAATCTCTGCATCGCTGATAGGGAATATCACAGAATTACCTGATGGTCGCCAAAGGCAGTGAAGTTAACATAATCATGCGCCAAATGAGCAGGCAAGGATCAGCAGTAACCATCTGTAATGGTAAGGAAAGGAAGAATTTTCTACTTGCAATTCTTCTGAATGCATCGATACCTAGCGATGATATGTACGGATGATCTCTTGATACCATTATAGATTTCTCAAATCATCCAATATGCTGATAAAATTGATAGTACAAAGATCTGTATAGCCCAGGCAAACTTTTAAGTCGGAAGAATCAAAAATTACAATTTACAAAATTTTTGAAGTTTTTAAAGAGCAACAAAATTGTTTCTTGCTAACAATAAATAGTACTCGCATAAATAATATTTACATATGGAACTATATAAAGAGCCGCAGTTTCACATCCTAATAGCCGCATGTAGCTCGTGGAGCCGTACTTTGTTGACCCTTGGTATAGCCATATATGGAGATCGTAGTCTTTTCAGTTCTAATTGGACAGCTGCAGATAACATGCTACTTTAAAGTGATCATCATCTTGCACTTTTTTTTGCAATTCCTTCTAAAAAATCATAGATAGACGAATCAAGAGTATATATTTCGATGTAGCTAAAAAAAACAATGTTGAGCTTTCCGAAATTTTGAGCTAAATAACAATGGTTAGGGATCTCTTCAAGAGGAATCCAATTAGGTTTCTCTGAGAGATAACTGAAATATCATCATCAAAATAATCTTTTAAACAAACGAGCGAACTAATTAAACAATTTTCAAACAAAAAAAAAATCAGAAGTTTAGAAAGTCACATTCATTACCCCTTCACAAATTCTTCAGCACTTTCTTTACAACGATCATTTTTCTAGTAATCCTCAAAACATATCCATATACGATGTCATTAAAAACGCGCAAATTCAACATAATAGGATACAAATGAAGCATTTGAATCTCTTTGTCAGCTGGTTGATTTTCGCATCTTATTGCATGGTCTATAGTCAAGGAATATATTTTGATGATTTATCAGTGATGGATGGTTTTGTGACACAATTCAGTCATTCGATATGCGACGACGTAAGTGATTCCTGCAATGATGCTGATGATAAGAATTATCAGAATCTCTGTGCCAAACGTAAAACGGAGCCCAAGAAAGACATCCCTCCACCCTTCAATCTCCTCTCCAACAGCTCCGGTTACAAAATCTGTAAGATCTGTGTCAGGGATAACGCCATTCTGATTACAATGAAGCGACGTCTTCCATATTCCTTCCCACGAGAAGTTCAGAATGCCAAAGTAACCATCAACCACTATCCTAATTCCATTGAAATTAAGGTAAGCGCGCGTTAATCTACTCAAACTTTCTTTTTTTTTCTTCATTTTCACTTCACTTTGCATCAGTAGTGGTATAGCCGAATGTTCAAGCTATGATAAATCATGGTTATCTGTGGTATTTCTAATATCTATAACGAAGCCACACGTTCATATAGCAAGCTTATAGATTACTCCTAAGTTGGATAACCCCCTGGAGAAGTACAAGTGTATGTACAAGTTTAAGTGTATGTACAAGTTTAAGTGTATGTACAAGTTCAAGTGTGTGTACAAGTTTAAGTGTATGTACATGTTTAAATGTATGTACAAGTTTAAGTGTATGTACAATTTTAAGTGTATGTACAAGTTTAAGTGTATGTACAAGTTTAAGTGTATGTACAAGTTGAAGTGTATGTACAAGTTGAAGTGTATGTACAAGTTTAAGTGTATGTACAAATTGTATGTACAAGTCGTGAGGCGAAGAATATCTTGTAAGGTTTTTTTATTTAGCTGAGCTTTCGAGAATTTCTGCCCTTCTACAGGAGTAAAAATGGGAACGTATAAGAAGATAAATTGCTTTATATATACATATCTGCATATTTACACATATATAAAAATATTTGCAATTAAAAAAATAGTTTCGAAAAAGATACAAAATCATATATATGCTATATAACCTGGAATATAAGCCAAGAATTTCAATGTACATACCATTTACGACAAAGATAGGATATAAAAATGAACTATAACCAGGTATATAAGCCAAAAGAAGAACAATGTATATACCATATACGACAAAAATAGGATATAAAAATGAGCTATAACCCGGAATATTAGCTAAGAATACAAAGATAGGATATGAAATGTGCTATAACATGGGATATAAGCCAATAAGATCAAGGTATATACAATTTATGACAAAGATAGGATATGAAAATGTGCTGTGGCCCGAGATACAAGCCAAGAAGAGAGACCAAGGTATACTATTCCACAAAGATAGGATATAAAAATGTGCTGTAACCCGGCATAATAGCCAAAGAGATGGGAATCTGTACCAGATATGTACAAATCCAAAGAGAATAATCGAGACTGAACTGCGGCAGGTCATCGACGAGGTATTCCTGAGGTACTCCAGCCTGTACCCCAAGCTCTGTCCAGAGGACTCCAGGACAATGGATCCACGGATCTACGTGGTGGATATCGGGACTGATGGACTTTTGACCATTATCCGGCGTGGGACTAACACCACCATGTCAGTTTCTTCCTCACCCTCTCTAGCGAGTTCTGGATAAACAAACTTTTTGCATTGTTATCTTTGTATTGGTTTTTGGCTTTTATATAAAAAAAGAACACCTCTCTCGTCAAAATAAACGTTTAAACTAAGCGCTATCTACTGATCGTCTACGCAAACTAACGGACACTATCTTTAGCAAATTCTGAGTTCTCACTTAGAGACCATGGTTTTGGGATAATTGCCCTCCTCAGTTCAAGGCGAGCTTTGATTCCATGAGATCCACAAAGGATCAAATGAAATCTTCGGAATTTGACAAAGAGGTGTTTAGTCAGTAAACAGTATGTATATAAGTATGTAATTACGTAACAGAGAGAAGTATTTAATTAAAAAGACATATATTGGATCAAAATATCATTTATTTTGCCAATATTTTAGTTTGCTGAATGCCAACCTTTTTCAAGGTGTTATAACATATTTAATATGAGTCAACAACAAACTCAGCGCTACATAATTGACGTTATGTGGCGCTGAGTTTGTTGTTAACACACATTAATATTTTATGAAAAAGACATCTCCTTATCGTGCAACTGAAAGTTGCTGTTGGCTTGCGCCATCTATCGGAATAAATATCAACTATTCTCGTTGATTTTTAATTATTCCAGAATTATATTCCGATAGATGGCGAAAGCCATTAGCAACTTTCAGTTGCACGATAAGGAGATGCCTTTTTTCATAATTTATGCACCTTATCCCAGTACAATATCACATTTATACTATTTTTTCACACATTAATATGTTATAATACCTTGATAAAGGTTGGCGTTCAGCCAACTGAAATATTAGTAAAATAAATGATATTTTAATCCAATTAATGCCTTTTTAATTAAAGATTTATTTATGAATTGCTCTATTTTCAAATAGAGAAGTATGTGACGTCAGATTTCAGACGGATCTCACCCGCCTGGAGTTCTCGGACCAGTTTATCCAGCTCAGCATTCAGGTGCCGTCCACCTTGATCTATGGACTTCCACAGCAGATAGGTCCGCTGCTCAAGTCCGTCAACTGCTCCCGTTACACGTTCTTCAATCGTGCCGATGGACTGAGGGTGAGTCCGCTCTCGTTTCTACTGACTACATGGACCATTTGTTGGTTGGGAGTTTCTATTCATAATTAAATTGTGAAAAACTTTTAAAATTACCAAATATTTCCTCACAATGAGTTTCTTCTTGAAAATAACGATACTTCGGCCAGTAAATCTTTTTTATTACCTCGACTTTTCGACAAAAAAATCTTTTGTCCTCGTCAGGAGCAAATAAAAACGAAAACATTTGACAATGTGAAAAAATAGTACAAATGTGATATTGTACTGGGATAAGGTGCAAAATCATGAAAAAAGGCATCTCCTTATCGTGCAACTGAAAGTTACTGATGGCTTTCAACGAGAATAGTTTATATTTATTCCGATAGATGGCGCAAGCCATCAGCAACTTTCAGTTGCACGTTAACGAGATGCCTTTTTTTCATAAATTTGACAAAGTGTTAAAAATTATTTTTAATTTTTTATGTTTTTTATTATTTTTATCATTTAATATTATAATAATTTTTAACGCTTTGCCAAATGTTTTAATTTTTGTTTGCTCCTGACGAGGACAAAAGATTTTTGTCGAAACGTCGAGGTAATAAAAAGATTTACTGGTCAAAGTATCTTTATTTTCAAGAAATATGAATGCTGGCGGCCAGGCAGCCTCTATCTTTACGATAATAAGTTTCTATTTACACCAATACCTCGCTTTGCGTCGTTTCGTTTTGCGTTTTTTTTTTCGAAGTTGCGTCGCTGCTTAATTTTTACTGATTTTCACTTTGCGTCATTAGATTTTCGAAGTTGCGTTGTTTTGGATTCGAGTCTTTATAATTTTTTTATTTTAATTTTTTTCCCTAAAATATGGCAACACCTTTGTTTTTGATTGCGCCTTCACATATTTTTACTTTGCGTCGTTTCAATTTGCGTCGTGTTTTTTTTTTTGGAACGTAACCCCGACGCAAAGCGAGGTATGGGTGTACTTATAAATATTTTTAAAGTCCGTTGAAGAGCGATTATCACTTGAAAGCTAGCAATTTAAAATAAAAAGAAACTCATTGTGAGGAAATATTTTGTAATTTTAAATGGTTGGAAGTTTGCTTGGAAAAATATTTTAGGGAAATTGTGTAGACATACAAGTATAAATTAAGATTTCATCAATTTTTATTTATTTTTTTTTTTTGCGACAAATAAATTGCCCTGTCATTCTGAGGTTTGTCTTTCATAATATTCTAACCGTGATAATATTTTTTAAAAACGTACGAGAAAGTTGTTTTAAATCTCTATATATAGTTAAACCTGTCTATAGCGCCCCCTCTTGGGACTCATCAAAATAGGATGCTATAGAGAGGGGATGCTATAGACAGGTCACTTTTAATGTAAAATGTTTACATTTTAATATTTAAAGTCGGGCGCTATTTAGAGGGGGCGCTATAGAATATTCGCAAATATCAAATTGTGTCTTTAACTCCACCTTTGCCGGTCCCAAGCCCGGATGAAAAAGGAGGAGGGGGAGCAGTAACATGCTCGGTAAAAAACCTGGGCTCAGCTGACCCGGCTGATAGTACCCTGTAAGGGCTCCTAATCCAGAGATACAGGATGAGCAGCGTTTGTACTCCATGTTAGGAGCGGCTGCACATGGCGTCTGTTCCTCATGTCAGAGGCGGCCATTTCTTTTGGAGCTAAGTCGGCCAGCCACTGAGTAGTGCTCCCAGTCATGATGACAAAGGCAGACGCATTCTACTTCACTCAGTCATGATGGTTGTCAAACATATATCCTAATATGATTGAGTGGAGATAAGAAAGAAATATAGAAAGAGAAGAAATTGTGTCTTTTATTAGAACATTTATAATATGATGCACTAACACGCCATCTGTTATCAAAATTCGAAAGCAGTCCCATCTGGGCAGCCTCGACATCAAGATCTGGGACCTCTCCACCGTGACCTCCACCAACACCTACAGACCTGCCCATGGCCACTGTGTGTGGAATCTGGCGGCCAGCCATGCCTTCATCTCTTCAGGGGAGGACGGATATATAGGGGCGCTATAGACAGGTTTAACTGTACTATATATAGATATCTCAAGAGAGAGAAGCGGGTAGACGTCTACACACCATGTAGAGAGACCACTGGGTGTCCAGCCTGAGAATAATAACTTCGGCAGCCACCCGTTCCTAGTTGCCTTGGAGAAAGGAACGCCGAACGCCACAGGGATAGCCTTCATCAGTAGCAATCCCATGGGTAATTCTACCATTGTATAGTGTTTATAAAACGACATCAGAATCCCGCATGTGTTTCTTTTAAACGAAAAAAATCTAAATTTATTTTAAGGAGAAATAACGATTATTTCTAACCTTAGGGATGAAGTATGAAAGGATGAATTGTGAAGAGTAATGATAAACGGAAAAATAAAGAGTCCAAGGATGGGAATCGAACCCACAGTGTTCCGTTTACCGGACAGATGCCATGTCCACTAGGCTACCCGGACATATTTTTCCGTTCGTAAATAATACATAAAGTAATTGTAGTGTTTGTCTCGCTCAGAATGTAATCTTCATGGCCAGAATATGGCAGCTTCTTATCCACAAATATGGACAAAACTTAAGGAAGCTGAACCTTTTAGCATGTATATCGGGACAATAACTCTGAAAGATATTGCCTCAGAATAATTATAGTAAATACTCTGTTGTTAGTTAATCAACTAAAATATTTGACTACGTCATTACCCCTTACCAGGCTTGATGAATATCACTTGTAAAATTATTATCACGTTTTGCGCATTCTATATATTTTGTTATTAAAATATTTTAAACTTTTGGAGTACTTGTTTTCTCTGCAGGATCAATATTACAGTGACCTTTATTGAAGACACATGAGATAACCAAGTGTGAACAAAATTGCCTCTGTCTCCTTAAAATAAATAAAAAACAGACGACCGGCGATATCAAAAACTTTCCATTTCCTTAAGTTTTGTCCATGAGTGTAGGTTTTATAGCTAGAGGCGAGGCTAACATATTAGTTTAAAGAGTTTCTTTTTAAACCAAACATATTTCTACAAGATTTCGAACGTTTTCCTCCTACAAGTACTTAGCTTTTTGATACGAAAAGGATGGATCAAATAAAGATAATATTATATTAACTATGTACAATGAATATGGCGCCTCTGCCAGCGCTGCAGAGTTTGGTGGAGAATCGCCAGTGGGTCTCCAGAGACACCACGCATTTCGCGATCTACAAAGAATACGTAGATCTCGTACTTCGCCGCTGAGGAAATGGTGATGGCGTGGTCCTTGAGACCAACTGGAAATAATCAAATAAAGAAATAGAAATTTATAAAAAAAAACTTATTGGAATATATCAGTGACGAAGCAGTGACTCCAAGCAATTTTGTTATAGTTTAACCTACTAGCCTGAAAGTTTTTTTTATGATTATTGATAATTAATTAATATATTTAACCCCTCTGCTGCCTGCCATTGGAGAAGTTGAAATCCTATTGAGAGTGTTTGTCTTCTTTGTGTTAAACCTTCCCAGAGGTTGTAAAGTGGCAGACTGTGTTCGACCTATATTTGACTTGTTCACATGGCATGAAAGGTGTTAACAGGGATAATAAATATATTGTGATGTAGCGCTATATGCATATATGTTATATAAAAACTCTTTATTTTAATTTAAAATATTATATTTTCTTGAACAAACTACTTTGTAAAGTCGACCGCCAGATGTCATGACACTATATAAACTCATTGTTGTTTGTTTTCCGTTGGCCGGCTCAAAACTTTTTGTAGATATGTAAATAGGTATTTTTGTTTTCTTTATTTTTCAGGCCTCAATTCAGGCAGTACTTTTCTCAAATTTTGTATTTTATAAGCCCAATTAGAACAAACTAGCAAATAATAATTTCTCTAGAGCATCTCAAATAAGTATTTTTCCGATGGCCATTACTCTTCATATTTTCACCCTCTCATACTTCATTCGAAAAAGGTTAGAAATAGTAAATATTTCTCTTTGAAATAAATATTGATTTTTCATAGAAAATAAACTTATGCGGTGTAACTTTAAGTATTGTTTATAATCACCCGCCGCAGTCCTTTATAATGTATTATAAGTTACTTTAAATATTATTTACGATCGGAGGAATACGTCCAGGGTAGCCTAGTGGACATGGCACCTGCCCGGTAAGCAGAAGGTTGTGGGTTCGATTCCCGCCCCTGGACACTTTTATTTTTCCGATCGCCATTACTCTTCATATTTTCACCCTCTCATACTTCATTCAAAAAAAGTTATAAATAGTAAATATTTCTCTTTGGAATAAATATTGATTTTTCATAGAAAAGAAACTTATGCGGTGTAACTTTAAGTATTGTTTAAATATCTGTTTATGCATTTATGGATGTGTGCCTATCTCCCTCTTATAATGCACATCGATTCTATATAGAAGTAAGTACACGTTGCTCCATCTACAAGGTGCGTTCATTAATTTCCAGGACTGGTTGAAAAATAAAATAAATAAAAAAGCTAAAGAAAAAAAATTTATACAGAGTTAAATATTGGACATTCGACCACACCTGACTGAAAGCACGAGTCTCGTGGCGCACGCGCCGATCTAAAAATAGAACAAAACAACTTCCTTGTAAGGTTCGCATTTCTAATTTTAAAATGGCCATTTTCGAAGAGCAGAGAATCTGCATTGAGTTTTCTTTTAAATTGAAAAAAAAGTGCTATTGAGACGTATGAATTGATTAAAGAAGCTTTTGGCGATGCAGCTTTATCCTGTTCAAGAACTTTTGAATGGTTTTCACGCTTCATAAAAGGTCGGGAAAAGGTAAACGATGATCAGCATACTGGGCGTCCAAGATCATTACGTTGCGAGGATAACAAGCTCAAAATAAAGGAATTAATTAAATCTAACAGAAGAATTTCTATTAAAGACTTATCTTCAGAGACTGGACTATCTGTAGGACTGTGTCATCAAATAGTAACAAAAGATTTGGACATGATCCGGACGTCTTCAAAATTTGTTCCCCGGATTCTAACAGAGGAACAAAAGGAGGTTAGAATGGATGTCTGCAAAAACATGGTTGAAATGACTCGGACCGATCCAGAATGGATGCAAAAAATCATTACCGGGGATGAGACATGGGTGTATCAGTATGACCCGGAAACCAAACGTCAATCCAGCCAATGGATTGAAAGAGGGGAACCGAAACCCAAAAAGGCAAGATTTACAAAATCCAAAGTCAAGACATTGCTTGTTACATTTTTTATATTAATGGTTTGGTTCACCATGAATTTATTCCTTTCGGACGTACAATTAATCAAGAGGTTAATTTGGGGATAATGAGGCGCTTAAGGGAGGCAGTGCGCCTTAAAAGACCTGAAAGATGGCAAAACAATGACTGGATACTTCACGTCGATAATGCGCGGCCGCACACAGCCCATGTTGTTTTGCAGTTCTTGACCAAGCATTCAACCATACAGATCCCTCATCCACCCTATTCCCCCGACTTAGCCCCCAATGACTTTTTCCTCTATCCTAAATTGAAAATGAAGTTAAAAGGAAGGAAATTTGACAACGTTGATATGATACAAGCTGAATCGAAGGCAACCTTGAGGAACCTCTCAAAAAGTGATTTTATCTCCTGCTTCGACAATTGGAAAAAAAGATGGAACAGGTGTATTGAGGCAGGAGGGGCATATTTTGAAAAATATTAAATTAGTTTTTTTATTTGTTTTATTTTTCAAAGATACAGAGCAGTCCTGGAAATTAATGAACGCACCTTGTATTATTTCTTCCTGTGGTGAATCTGTATAAGACCGGTGGTCTTAATAAAGCTTTGTGTGCATGTGTAAAATAAGTACACGTGTAACATAGATACACGATTGTAAATAGACAAAAGAATTGCTATAAATTATTAAATAAAAACAAACGATAGCAATGCGTCTCTTTATACATAAAATTTTTAATATGCTAGCTTTCGGATCTTATCGATCCTTCAACAGGCCAAGCTGTAAATTGAGAGAAAGAATATATATATATATAAATGTAAAATATTATTTATATACACCAACGAAGATAGAGAATAAAATATAAAATAAAATAAATATAAACACATTTCACGAGTTCACGTTTTCTCGTGGCCAGGCTGCTGTTGTTTCATCTCTGTCCAAAGCTCAGTTTGTTTTCTTTTATAGTCAATTGGTCCTTTTATTCTAATGGCTGGGCTGTTTTTTGAATGAGTGGTACTGAGATGGTAGTTCTATACGCCTGTTGATACTGTTTAATTCTTGAGAGACGAAGGATTCTATTAATAATCTTTGATATTTGGATTTGATGTTGTGGTAATGACAGGTTGGGTCGGAAAGGTTAAAGGCATGGCCGGTTTTAGAGGTATGCTGAAAGATCAAAGATTTGGGATCTTTGTTTATTATATTTCTGTTGTGCTCGGAAATTCTGTTGTAAATGAAACGGCCAGTCTCACCCACATATTTAGCGTTGCAATCTTGGCAACCTATGGAGTAAATGGCATATGGTTGCTGGTCGGGACGTTTCTTAAGCTAGCATATTAAAAATTTTATGTATAAAGAGACGCATTGCTATCGTTTGTTTTTATTTAATAGATACACGATGTTAGTGTTGTCGTGTAGACGTGCTCCTCAACAACCGCACGGTGATATTCCGCGTGGTAGGCGGGATCGTGCATGTCCTCATTCTGCCCGGGGTATCAACAGGACGGACCACGTCTCCCGTAGACGTCGTACGGAGCCTGGCACGGTGGACCGGCTACCCCGATCTACCTCCGTACTGGGCGCTGGGTTACGGTCTGGGACGTCGACGTCAAGAGAAGGTGGCCGAGGTATTACAGAGAAACCGCCGGGCGGGTGTCCCCGTGGTGAGTAGCACGTTCTGAGGCAATAGCACTTCCCTTGAACGACCCTCTTTTATAAAAGGAAACAAAAATTTAAATTGAACTCCCTCAACCTTCAGAATAGATCGTTAAATAACTAAAAAGGTTTCTTAAACTGGTGAAACTTCTGTGAGGCTTCACAACTGATGAGACAGACCTTCTCATTAATCTTTGATTGCAGTAAAGACAGTAGAAATTTGTTTAATTTTTTAAAATAATCATACGATGCGTCTATAAAATAGTTCTTAAAGATACTTCGGCCGGTAAACACACACACACAAACCTTTATTAAGACACACAGGTCTTACAGAGGATTCTCCTTGGGGTTATAAGACGGAGAAACCCATGAAAGTGGGAAATATACAAAGGGGTAAAAATGGAGAAAGATTATATATACATGGTAAATATATACAGATTATTGTTATTTGAATAATCCTATGGAAAATAAGAATATGGATTTGGAAAAAAAAAAAATTTTGGAAATATGGGTGGGAGAAGTGGAGAGCGAAAAGAGGAACTTCGGCCGGTAAACAATAAAAAGATTTACTGACCGAAGTATCTTTAATTCTAAGAACTATGAATGCCACCGGCCAGGCATCCTTTATCTTTACGTCTATAATAGTGTCGAATTCTCTTATAAAAAGGTTTTCTGTAAATGAGTTTCATTTTATTAAAGCAATCTCAAGTTTTCGGTAATCTCTGCCCTTCTACAGTAGAACATAAATAAAACGAATAAAACGCCACCTGATCCCGCCCAACACGCGGAATATCACCGTGCGGTTGTTGAGAAGATACACGACAACACTAACATCGTGTATCTATGTCACACGTTTACTTACTTCTGTATAGACTCGATGCACATTATAAGAGGGAGGTAGGTCTACATTTATACATGCATATATATGATAATTTAAACCAATAACCCTATATTATGTAATACGTATAACAAGCTTGTCATGTTGTATATAGAACTAATTGCAAATCTATAAATAATTATACGCATAATTGACATGTCTCCTTGCATAACCATATGTAATGTACTGAGGATGAATAAAACTATATAATAGACTAAAAACTGAGTTAAGAGCCAGAGAGAGAATCGCAAGTAACTTCTAAAGTTAGATGGAAGCCCAGACCGGTGCCAGTGTCGATTAACGGACACGTGCAGAAAGGCAATACTTCCTGGTCCCCTTCCTGGTCCAAAAGAGTTGTATAAATAGGACCCCACGTAGCAACAGCCAGTTCAGTTCTAGTCAGTTCCGGTCAGCGTCACCCCTTATCGCCGGTTGTCACCAACTCATCGACCATGTAAAACAGTAAGAAACCTTCTCGATCTCCATCTTTGCTCTTGGCTCGCTTTTTATCTATTCAAGGAACTTCCCTTCTACAACGTGTCGCTTCGTTTTTTGTGTGTGTGGACATTCCCAAGCTTTTTCCACTCTGCCTCGACCACGACTGCCTGTACTTTGTGAGAACTGTTAAAGGTCCTACAAGGTGCAGAGAGGTACTGGAAAACTCTCCACGCCCTGGCTGTCCCTCTCGGTTACTACAGGTTTGATCCTCGGTTGCCACAACTTATAGCGAGAGTCGACGAGGTTCTACAACAGGCTTACCAAACCCCAACACATTATTACAGAGAGTCGACAGGATCCCTAATCACAGATAAGTCGACTCACCGTATTATCACATATATATATATAGAGCGCTACTTCACAATATATTGTAGCGTAGAAATCAAGCCTTGAAATATCCTAAGATGTAAAAGTATTTATTGACGTCACAGCGACGAGTCGACAATTATTAACAGGTCAGCCCCCAAAACTATTTACCGCTAGGGAATTTTAAGCAAGCAAGCAAAGAAATATTTTAAAGATGATTTCACAAATACAGATTAATATATATTTTTATAATCTGTTGAATATATTTTCATTGAATAATATTAAATTAAATAATAAAATATTTCTTCGCCACATAGCCTCCTCCTATAAAGAGCATCGACCCGATGCTCAGCAGGAGACTTACGTCGTCAGTCTCAATAACTACATAGTACTAGGGCAAGGGATATTTTCAGGTGACTGCGGTGGATGTCTTCTTTCAGTCTTCTGAGGGCTTGGCAGGTCTATATTTACGTCAATGTAGTTTTTTCTTATTTCTACTGTGGTCGGCAAGGTAGGATTTCTTAACTTTGCGGCCTCACCTCCAATATGGTCTATCATCTAATTTTCATGGCGGGGCGACCAGCTAGATCTTCTAGCAGGCGAGAAATTTTGTCTGTTTCGACCGGTATATGGGGTAGGGCTTCGGTAGCGACTGAAATTTTTCCTCGATGATTCATCGTTGGGTTCCTGAGATTCGGTTTGAGAGTTGTAGAATTCCATTGCGTCTTGCTTTCTTTGGACATATTTATTTCTCCTTTCCTCATTGTGTCTCTTCCTGTCGCGGCAATAGCGGACGACGTGACCTGGGCGTCCGCAGTAGAAACAGATTGGCTTTCCCTCAGTTGTCCGCCATTCATTGGTGTCACATCTTCTTCCTTGCTTTCGGTAATGAGGTTCAGGATGCGGTCGTATCGTTTGGGCCTCGTATCTAGGCCTGGATGCTTGAGGGGGACTTATTGTAGGTTTTGATCTAGGTGCCAAGGTCTTTACAATATCTTCCCTCACTAAATCTTCAATGACAGCGATTTTAGGCTCCTCTTGAGGAGAGTCCAATGCTTGCTTTATCTCTTCACGAACAATTTTTCGGATCAGCGATGACAGATCTTCTCCGTCATCCTGGTCACAGAGAGAGGCTACATTTGGTAGGCGCTCGTACTTGGTTGGGGTAACTCGCCTACAGCGGATCGCTTCAACACGGCGACATTCTGTAATGAATTGCTCGGTGCTCTGTACATTCCTCGGTAGGAGTGCTCGATAAAGCTCCTCAGCTATCCCCTTCATGAGGTGGGAGATTTTATCTTCCTCGCTCATTTGAGGATCAGCCTCTTTGCAAAAGCACAGGACATCCTGGATGTAAAATTCGGTACTTTCGCCTTTTAATTGTGCCCGTGTTTTAAGTTTCTTCTCCGCTTGTAATTTTGAATTTTCTTTTTTTCCGAACACATTCTCTAATTGAGATGCGAATTCCTTCCAAGTCTGGATGCTTTCTTCGTTGTTCTCAAACCATTTGAGAGCAGTTCCAGACAAATAAAAATAAACTTTAGTAAGACAAAGGGTTTCATCCCAATGGTTGTACTTTGCCACACGTGCATACCCTTTTAACCATTTTTGGAGATCTTCACCATCCTCCCCGGAGAAAATGGAAGGGTTCCTTGGCAGATGTTGAACAACGTAGTTGCTTACCTGGGTACCTGCTTCCGTCTTTACATTCATAGAAGTTTCGTCTGATTCAACAGAATCAATTTTTCTTTTATTTCTTAATGGGTATCGGTCCAGCTTCTCCACCAGTTGTAGCGTAGAAATCAAGCCTTGAAATATCCTAAGATGTAAAAGTATTTATTGATGACGTCACAGCGACGAGTCGACAATTATTAACAGGTCAGCCCGCAAAACTATTTACCGCTAGGGAATTTTAAGCAAGCAAGCAAAGAAATATTTTAAAGATGATTTCACAAATACAGATTAATATATATTTTTATAATCTGTTGAATATATTTTCATTGAATAATATTAAATTAAATAATAAAATATTTCTTCGCCACAATATTTATTATCCCTGTTAACACCTTTCATGCCATGCGAACAAGACGAATAAAACGCCATCTGATGCCATGTTCTCCTGTAGAAGGACAAGAGATGTCCGAAAGCTTGAAACGGTTTTAATAAAATATAAATAATAAAAACACATCTCCAGAAACATTTTTAATTATTTAATTAATAAGTCGGTGGATGAGTGGGTAACACCCTCGATTCCCGACAGTCATGAAACGGGATTGAATCCTGTGTTAACATTTGTTTAATATGTGAATAACCTTCACATATTATTCACTGTTTCAATTATCATGAACTAGGTTGCTCTTGCTGAGCGGTACCTATTAATGTGATTTGAACCAGATTATTTAATTTATATATCCAGGAGATTTTTTTAAATCAATTAATAGACCTATATAAAAGGGCTGTAAAGAAGAAAAAAAAACATTTTTTTTTCAAAATCTTTCGAGAGATTTCTCCCTCTTTATAAATTTATTGCACAGTAAACTTGACTGCCTTTTGACTCAAATAATTATTAGACCGTTAGATATCATAATATGGTCAAATAAGAAAAGTTTCTACCATAGAGATCAATTGAGGGAGACAAAATGACGTTTTTATAATAATACTAACCTTGGAAATGAGGCAGTGGCTTAAAGAAAGGTCGTCCAAAATGAAATGTGAAATAGCTAATTAATGATTAACTAAAGGGTTCAGTTTTCATTCAAATAATTCTAACTTTAAAAATGATGATTTTCTAAGCCGTTTGTTCTATGAATTTTCACATGCTTGATATAAACTTGAGTACAGGTGGAGACTTCAGTGTTGTTTTTTCTGGTTTGATAGGTTTAAAGAGATGCATTAGTTAAGAAACCCGCTATTATATATCTCCCATGTCTTCTTTTTCTACTTTAAAACTTTTTTATTAGCCATCTCGTCAATTTTATTTGATGATGTCTTTTATTTATTTTAATTGAGGTTTGCGTCCCCTCCCACCTCGCTGGGAGAATAAATAACAAAAACGACGATATATGGAGGAAATTTCAAAGTCAGACATTATGCAAAATTGCACAACTTATTGTGTCCAAGCCTTTGTTGATTTTTCACATTTTTTATTTTTCAATCTCTATCTATATATATGTAAGAGAATGAAGAATTTGATCTTCTTGAATATAAAGATTGCTGCTTAGCCGGCATTATAAGAATTATTTTAGGATAACCTCAGAAAGAAGGGTTTTTTTTACATCGAATTTTCGATAACAATGTCTTCGTCAGGATAACATTAAAAAGTAAATATGTTTCAAAGAATCCTAACGATGTTTAAATGTTGGGAGTAAATTAAAACCTCGTGCGATCAAATATACTTTCCTGAAGTCGTTGAGAATTATCATGATTGAATCGGCAAGAACTTCGTTTAAAGATTTTTGCATTGAAAAAGAGCGACGCTGGAACTCCGAAACGCTCGACGACAATACACTCATTGACAAAACTTAAGGAATTGCAAAGTCTTTAATGTCGCCGGTCATCTGCTCTTTTTAAGGAGACAGAGGTTGTGCACACTTGGTTATCTCGTTTGTCTTCAATAGAGTTCACTGTAATATCTTTCAGAGTTATTGTCTGAATCCCGATATACATGCTAAAAGGTACAACTTCCTTAAGTTTTGTCTATGAACATATCTATTTGAAGGTTGATATGTCTGTCTCCTCCCATTTGTAATTAACAAATCAGTCTAACACATGATGAACATAAACATTTTTTGTCGCACAACATCGATAGAAATTTTAAAAAAACGTCTTTAGGACGTCTAGACTCTTTTTTAAAGATTTAATTCTTGTGTTATAACTTTGAATGGAGATGTTATAGCCATGTTATGTCTATAGGAGATACTATGGGGCGACCTGGACTTCCTCCACTCCAACACAGACTTCACCTATGACAACTTTAAGTACCATGATCTGCCGGGCTATATCGAGACTCTCCATAACAAGGACTTACACTTTGTCATCGTCGTGGTAAGTGGGTCTTTCTCAATAGATACGTATAAACCCCTATAATCAATACGGAATATTAACTCCTTATTTATTACGATGCACTAGCGCGCCATCTGTTATCAAATTACAAAACTATTTTAGACGCGTAATTTTCTTTTTAATTTATGGTAGATTAAACTGGCGAAACCGCTGGAAGGGTTCACCACTGATGAGCCAGGCCCTCCCTTTAATTTTTTCATTGCAGTAAGGGCAGTAGAAATTGTTTTATTTTTAAAAGAAAATTACGCGTCCTTATTTATTACTTATAAAAAGAAATACAAGTAGTTTTCTATTTTTTGCTTCTATATTAAATAAACGGTACATAAAGCTTTCGAGAGCTAACTCTTTCTCCTTCTCTAGACTTGAGGAAGAGTCAAAGCTCGAAAGCTTTCTGAATACTTAATAAGAAATCACATTATGCAATTACGTCTCTCTTTTTTTTTTTGGCTTCTATATTAAATACTCGGTACCCAAGCTTTCGAGAGATAACTTTTTTCCTCTAGACTTGAAGAAGAGTCAAAACTCTAAAGCTTGCTGAATAAATAAATATAGTACATTGTGCAATTACGTCTTTTTTGCTTCTATGTTAAATACTCGACACAAAAAGCTTTCGAGAGCTAACTCTTTCTCTCTAGACTTGAGGAAGAGTCAAAGCTCGAAAGCTTGCTGAATACTTAATAAAGAAACACATTGTGCAATTACGTCTTTTTATATTGCTATCATGAAGTATCCGCTAGTAACTTTCGATTTAAAAATAAGGACAGTAGATATTTGTTTTATTTTGAAATAAATAAAAATATCTGTGCGCTTAATAGTTTAATTTCTTCTCAAGAGATGGCGTGTTATTGCCATTGGTGTTTTTTAGGATTCCGGAATCAGTAACTCCGAGACCCGTAACGCCTATCCCCCATATGACGAGGGCATTGAACAGAATGTCTTCATCATGAACGAAACCTGCAACCTCCTCATCAGTAAGGTAAGGCACAGCTTGGGACATATGTAAATAGGATATCCCACGGAATGTCCAGGGCAGGACCCACTACACCTCCGTCTTCCCGGACTTCACCCATCCCAACACTACCAACTACTGGCTCAGACAGGTCCGCAGGTTCAAGAAGTTGCTCGACTTTGACGGCATATGGCTGGTGAGTAAGTACAGCGAGGCAATTACTTATGGGGGGAATTATAGATAACGCCTCTTTAACGACCGCGTGTTCTTAACGACCACGCCTATTTAAAGACCATGTCTGTTTAAATACCACGGTGTAACGACCACGCCTGTTTAAAGACTCGTCTGTTTAACGACTACGTTTGTTTAAAGACCACGCCTGTTTAAGGACCATATCTGTTTAATGACCGCGCTTATTTAAAGACCACAGTTGTTTAAAGACCACGCCTGTTTAACGACTACGTCTGTTTAACGAACACATATGTTTAAAGACTACGCCTGTTTAACGACCACGATAGTATATGAACGACCTGAAACAGTAGACTGATCGACGCACATACAAGATGATGGCGGGAGAGATAGAGAGACCATCTGACCCGCCCTTAGTAGAGGTAGGCATTGTGGGAGCGACACAGAGTGTGTGGTCCAGGACATGAACGAGCCCTACACCGAGTGGTCCGGCAGTCTAGAGGGTTGCCCCGACTACTCTTCCTTCGACTACAACCTGCCCTACCAGCCCGGTCAGCTGCCGGCGCTCTACCACCAGACCCTCTGCATGGGCGCCACGCAGCATGTCTCCCACCACCTGGATCTACACAACCTCTACGGCATCCTGCAGGCTCACCTCACCAACCTGTGAGCCACACCTCTTGTAGACGCATCTTCTATAGTTAGCCTCTTACCACCTAGCATCTCATCTACAGCGTTTGACTTCCTTACCAATCCTAATTTGTCGTCACGTCAAAACTTTGGCTTGGTTACCGAATTGGTCGACTAGATTGCAGAGACGGATGGCGCTCAAATATTGCATCCATTTTGGCGGGAACTGTAGTTTTTATTTTTAGACATTTTAGACCAATGTTTTCCCAGGAAAATAAAAATATTTCATCCATAATCTTGCGGGAATCTATAAATGAGGCGGAACCTACTCGGGGATCTTCCATAAGTCATTAGTGAGTTTTAGGACCAGCCGCTGAACGACAGCATATCATAGCAGACCTTTCTAGACTTTGCCCGTGTCGCACCGTTGGTTACTGGCCTCTTTTAAGTACCATCCAGCCAGCCTCGTCTTTTGTGTATTAATCATATACTTCTGAAACCACAGGGCCTCATGACTGCTTATGCTTGTGTTACGACATGTATATGCTGAGGGTGGAATATATTTCAGCGCTTACTTCGTTTAATCCTAGAGGAATTGAAATCAAAATGAAAAATATTGGGAAAAGTTTAGCTCGTCAGTGTTGAACCTTCCCAGGGATTACGCCATTGCAATCTACCAGATCTGAGCTACAAATAATGTACTGTTCATTTTGCTTATATAGTATCTGTATTTGAATGGGTTTATTCTTATAGTGATGTTTTTAAACGAAGCTCTATATGAAAATAGAGTTCGGTGATGGTAGAAATTTGACAAATAGTTCTGCTTTGTGAACTCACAGCTGTTTTCTAATACAAATAATCACAAGATAATAAGACCAAATCCAAATATATAAATAGTCTGTGGACACAAGTAGGTAACACCCTCGATTCCCGACAGTCATGAACCGGGATTGAATCCCGGGTTAACATTTTGTTTAATGTGTGAATAACCTTCATATATTATTCACTGTTTCAATTATCATAAACTAAGTTTTTCTTGTTGAGCGGTACCTAATAAAGTGATTTTGGAACCGAAATCCAAATAAATAAATATTAGATAAAAGATTTGGTCTTATTACCTTGTATTTATAATCTATAATCCATTTTTAATGTCTTATCATTAATACAAATAGTAATATAATCCGAATAGGTTATATACGACGTTACGCTACAATCTACGACCGTCGTACAAATGGACCATTGTTGATCCAGAGCTCTGCGCCAAGATTTCAAACGTCCCTTTGTGACGTCCCGCTCCACATTCCTGGGTCAGGGAAGTTACTCGGGACATCAGAACAGCTACTTCTCCTCCACCTGGGAGAACATGAAGTCTTCCATCCCCTGTACGTATACCACACATGGACAACACACACTTAAGGGGAGAAGTGGAGAAAGTTATAAATAACTTTGAGGGAAGAGTTTTTTTTTTTTTTTTTTTTTTATAACGACAATACAAGCTTTCGAGCTCAACAGCCCTTCGACAGGCATAATTACGCTATTAATTGAAGTGGGAAGCCTTTGATGTCGCCGGTCGTCTTTTTTTTTAAAGGACAATGCTGTTCACACTTGATTATTTTATCTGTCTTCAATAAAGGTCACTGTGTTAAGAATTATTGTCTGAATCCAGATATTCATGCTAAAAGTACAACTTCCTCTTAAGTTTTATCCATGATTGTACATGCGTCTATTTGTATAAATTGTAATCTTATTGTAGTTTTTACAATTTTTTTGCTTGATTAGAGCTAAGCCTAAAAACTGGTTGAGGGACAATTTTTTTTAGGTAGAACATTACAGTGTTCTTCTTGTCACTTTTGTCAATGTTTACACCTGGGTAACATAAAGGTTAAACTTGAAATGTGTTCTACTTTCATACTACAAATAAAAGCAGTCGCCTACTTCTACCCCCCCCCCCCAAGATTATCATGGCCTGTACCACGTGTACTAGGGATAATATATATTTGCTTATCCCTAGTACACGTGTTACAGGCCATGATAATCATGGTGGGTAGAAGTAGGCGACTGCTTTTACTGTAAACGCACCACATGTCTACACATGTGAAAAGCAATTCGACTTTTACACTTACAAATGTGCCAGAGCCCCCTTTGGTTATTTACACTCGCTGGTGGGGTTGGACTTTTGCAAGAATCCTGGGCCATTGGAGCATTTTTTTAAATCAGAAAAAAGTGTCCAATACGAGTATCAACCCGGGTCGTAGCGGTCGAAAACCAACGGTTAGACCATTCTTCCACCGACCCCCTGTATTACAAATATGACAACTATATCCTCCCTCACACATTATTCTATAATACAATATAATGCGGCTTATGATTGCAAAAGGACGTTTGACAAATTTTACCGCAAATGTTTCTTTTGAACGAAAACTCGTAATTTATTTTAAGGAGAAATAACAACTATTTCTATCCTTAGGGATGAAGTATGAAAGGATGAATTATGAAGAGTAATGATGAATGGAAAAATAAAAGTACTTATAAAATAAAAATAAAATAATTAATCGCGCATACTCCACAAAAGGTTTCTTCACTAGTTTATCAAGATTTCGAGTTAAAAACTCTTTCACCCAAGTTTTTCCTAAGTAACATTTCAAAATAGTTATTTGTAAAGTCCTAAAGCCTGTAGAATAGTTTTTTTTTTAACTCGAAAGCTTGCGAATGGACAAAGAAGTTGTTTCTTCTAGCATGTATATCGGGATTAAGACAATAACTCTGAAATATATTACAGTGACCTTTATTGAAAATACATGAGATAACCAAGTTTGAACAAAATTGCCTTTGTATCATTAAAAAACAAACAAAAAAAAAGACAAGCGACGACATCAAATACTTTCCATTTCCTTAAATTTTGTCCATGAGTGTAAATTAGTGAGAATAAACCTTTTTTTCGGAGAGTACGTGATTAATTATTTAAAATATTATTATATAATATTAAATAAAAACAAAGTAGGCATATCCTGACCAGGAGCACATATGCTTTTCAGAAAGCAGAGCGCCATCTGGTGGAACAGAAATCAACTATTCATTAATTTTTGCCTGTTCCCTGATATTTGGCCAACCCAATTTCTTGATAAATCAAGAAAATCCATCCACGAACGCGTTTCGCGCTGTTGGCGCTCGTCAGCGTGGAGTAGGCTGTACCACTAAATAATATAGATAAATTTCCTATATGTGATGGAATATACAATGTTCTATGGAGCCATGTAAAGTGAGCCACCACAGCTGTCCACTGTGCAGACCTTCTGTCCATGAGTATATGTGGTGTACCGCTGGTGGGCGCCGACATCTGTGGCTACTTCAACGATACAGATGAGGAGCTCTGTGCCAGGTGGAGTGCTCTGGGAGCCTTCTACCCTCTGGCCAGGAACCACAACGACGCTACGTCCAAGGTAACTACATGGTAGATCCAAGCACTTCCTTCTTGTAGATTCTTCGATAGCTTCTAATAAACCAACGTCCCGCTATATCTACACTCATGGACAAAACTTAAGGAAGTTATACCTTTCAGCATGTATATCGGGATTCAGACAATAACTCTGAAAGATACACTCATGGACAAAACTTAAGGAAGTTGTACCTTTCAGCATGTATATCGGGATTCAGACAATAACTCTGAAAGATACACTCATGGACAAAACTTAAGGAAGTTGTACCTTTCAGCATGTATATCGGGATTCAGACAATAACTCTGAAAGATACACTCATGGACAAAACTTAAGGAAGTTGTACCTTTCAGCATGTATATCGGGATTCAGACAATAACTCTGAAAGATACACTCATGGACAAAACTTAAGGAAGTTGTACCTTTCAGCATGTATATCGGGATTCAGACAATAACTCTGAAAGATATTACAGTGACCTTTATTGAAGACACACGAGATAACCAAGTGTGAATACACTCATGGACATAACTTAAGGAAGTTGTACCTTTTAGCATGTATATCGGGATTGAGACAATACCTCTGAAAGATATTACAGTGACCTTTATTGAAGACACACGAGATAATCAATATACACTCATGGACATAACTTAAGGAAGTTGTACCTTTTAGCATGTATATCGGGATTGAGACAATACCTCTTAAAGATATTACAGTGACCTTTATTGAAGACACACGAGATAATCAATATACACTCATGGACATAACTTAAGGAAGTTGTACCTTTTAGCATGTATATCGGGATTCAGACAATAACTCTGAAAGATATCACAGTGACCTTTATTGAAGACACACGAGATAACCAATATACACTAATGGACAAAACTTAAGGAAGTTGTACCTCTTAGCATGTATATCGGGATTCAAATAATAACTCTGAAAGATATTACAGTGACCTTTATTGAAGACACACGAGGTAACCAAGTGTGAATACACTCATGGACAACACTTAAGGAAGTTTTACCTTTCAGCATGTATATCGGGATTCAGACAATAACTCTGAAAGATATTACAGTAACCTTTATTGAAGACACACGAGATAACCAAGTGTGAATACGCTCATGGACAACACTTAAGGAAGTTGTACCTTTTAGCATGTATATCGGGATTCAGACAATAACTCTGAAAGATATTACAGTGACCTTTATTGAAGACACACGAGATAACTAAATGTGAACAAAATTAACTCTGTCTCCTTCAAAAAAATAGATGACCGGCGACATCAATGACTTTCCACTTCCTTAAGTTTTGTACATGAGTGTAAATCGTCAAAATAAACATATTGCTTTAAAAAATATGAAATCATCGATAGTTTTATCATCGACCACCTTATAGATTAGAATTACGCTATGTTTGATGAGAACAGTGTTCTATTTAGTCGGTCAGTCATAGCTCGACAATGTCACCAACAGTCAGGAGATGTCCTCCAGGACCAGGATCCAGCCTCCCTGGGCAGTGTAGTGACCGAGGCAGCCAAGAACGCCCTGATGGACCGTTACTACCTCCTTCCCTACATCTACACCCTCTTTGTAGATGCTCATCTGAAGGGTGATCCTGTGATCCGGCCCCTAGCATTCGAGTGAGTACATTAACATACCCTGTCTACCAGACTGAAGCCTCTAGACTTTCCCTTTATTCCGTTCTTACAACTTCCTATACACCACTCTTTTCTTCATACACTCATGGACAAAACTTAATTAAGTTCTCCCTTTTTTAACATGTACAGGGTGATCCAAAAGTCCCGCACTATTTTAAAAATTAATAACTCCGCGAATATTTGCGCTAGAGCAATGCGGTAAACAGCATTGTGGTCAGGATGCAATGGGATTTTTTATGGCAAATAATGAAAAAATCGAAATTGATTTTAGTTACAATTTTATTCGCCAGATGGCGCACTACCAGAATCAGAGATTCAGCCGCCAAATTGTTTGATAAATTGAAAAATATAACTGATCGACACGTATTTTACCTTTTTGAATACCAGGAAAGAACCCTAATAATATCAAATAACAAATTAATAATACACCACTTCGCCAAAAGTATGAAGAATTGGTTAACGATTTTTAAATACAATCAGAGATATGTAAAATAGGTAAATGCAAATTAAAACATGTAGCAAAATTAAATTGATATTTTAGATACGGTTTGTTTCCGAAGATAATAAATTTCTAATATTTTTAATTCAACTCTCTCTCATACTGTACACAATTTTAAAAAATGTGTCCCCTCAAATAAAAATATTTTTTAAATCGACCTTTTGCGTTGAAAAACGTGGTAGTAAAATAATTTTGTATTATTTTTTTGCACAAAATTTCTAAAGTTATTGGTGTACAGAAAATATTCCTTATGCTATTTCTTCTAATGAGAGAAAAGCGGAAAACTAAACATAACGGGAAAAATTGTGTATACCAGTGTTATTCGAGAAGTTATAACACTCTGGTTTCACGATATTATATGTGAGCAAATGACAAACAAAATATTACTGTTCACAAAAAAAAAAGAGTCAAGATGTGAGGACAGCATTTATTATCCCCATAACCTAACACAAAGAGCTGCAAAATATTGGCAGATAATATAATACATGGCAGCTTATATAACACATGAGGTAAATGCCTTCACTCTTGTATTAGGTCACCATCCTTGCTCAATGTGGCACCCTTCATTCTCAATCACCGCCTGCAGACCATAAATGACAGAATGGACAGCATTAAATAACATATCTGTTAAAATTGATAAAACGTTCCATCTGATAGAAGCCTTCAACATGGCCAATGTGGTAGGCCAGCATCGATAAACACACGATTCAATGTACCCCCATAAACAAAAATCGCAAGGCGTCAAGTCTGGTGATCTTGGAGGCCACTGGTATATAAAGTGGCGACTTATCACACGATTTTCAACGAACGTATTCTTCAGCAATTGTTTGGCACCTCGGGAGATATGAGGAGGTCCTCCAACTTTCATGAATGTTATTTCGCTTAGTGCTTTTTCCCTGCAATATGGGAATACCCTTTTCTCTCAAAAGTTGAACATAACGTTCACCAGTTACAAAAACGGTTTTAAAAGTTCTTTTATTGATTTTTCAAATAAAAATGGCCCAATAATAAAAGAGGAAATGAACCCACACTAAAATGTAGCTCTAGGCTGATAAAGTGGCATTTCTGTAAAAATCCTAGGGTTTTCTGTTGCCCAAAAGCGGCTGTTTTGAATGTTAAATTCTCCGTTTAGAGAAAAGTGAGCATCTTCTGTCCACAGAACATTCGACAGTCAGTTTTCATCAATATCAATTTGCCGGAAAACCCATGCAGCGAATTCTTGACGCATCTCAAAATCGCCAACTTTCAGCTCGTGAAATCTTTGAATTTTGTATAGTAACACACAATAGAGACATTAAGTGAAGCCTCTTCGGATATCGAATCATACTCGGCGATTTTAACGCCAAAAGTTCAACTTGGGGATCATCTGTCCAGAATAACAAAGGTCACTGACCTCGACCTTACACCATTAAATAAGGGAGAGAACACCTATCTATCCAAGTCCACAGGCACAGAATCCGCAATAGACATTACAGCGATAAATTTCAACATCACACCCACAACACAATGGAAAATCCTGAGAGGTGCAATCAGTGACCACAGACCAATTTTAAAAACTCTAAACTTCAAAATTAAGAATGTCCAACAAAATAAAAGAACATGGAACTTTAGGAAAGCCGACTTGAAAAAAAGTCACAGAAAAGCTTGAAGAACTGTGCAACGAAAAATTGAATTACAGAACGCTTGACAAAAACTTGGAAACTTCTCTTCGAATATATCAAAAGCTGCAAAAGCATCGATACCTAGAAGGAGACGTTAGACCTGTGGATACCTTACTGGAAGGACCACAACATCGAGGCAATGATTGCAGAAAGAGACAATATCAATGAACTTCTTTAAAAAATAAAACAGAAGAAAAGTGAAAGGAACACATTGAAATTAGTCACAAAATAGAACAAGAAATTTGGATATGCAAACAAGAGAAAAATGGCAGAATTCTGCGAAAAAATGGATCCAAGAAAAGACAGCCAACACTGGAATATGATTAGAGTGTTAGAAATCAATCAAAACCAACACCAATCCGCCAATACCCTAACCGATATGAATAGAACAGCGAGAACGAGAACAAACAGATAGCTAACATAATTGCTGAATATCTTTCAAGCACTTCCAGACTCAAATATACGAATGAAGACAGGACTCTAAAAATAATATAAACCAATTAGTTAAACAAGCAAGAAAATTCCACCAACAAGATATTTTCTCGAGAGACTTCACACTGAATGAGCTAAACTCATCAATAAAAAAATCCAAGAGGTCACCAAGAGATAATCTAATCTTTGGTCAAATGATTAAACACTTTGAAGACAAAGCTAATAAACAACTCCTAAGAATACTGAACATTTCATGGTAAACTGGTAAACTACCAAAGAATTGTAAGATATCAATTACTGTGCCAATACTGAAACCAAACAAAGATGCCAAGGAATCCAAGAACTATCGGCCAATTGCTCTCACCAGCATACTTTGTAAAATAACAGAACGGATTATCCACTCTAGGCTCATAGTCTGGCTCACTAACAATAATAAAATAAACTTCTACCAAACTGCCTATAGATCCCAGCACTGAACGACTGATCAACTGTTCTACTTCTGTCAATCAATAATAGATTTTTTCCAGGAAAAACCGCCAAAGAAGACCACGGCTATATTCCTTGATATGACCTCAGCTTTTGATCGAGTGTGGAGGGAGAAATCACGTGAAAAGCTGCACAACATCGGAGTAAGAGGAAAAACCTTAACCTGGATTGCAGACTTCTTAAGGGGAAGAAGGTTAAAGGTTTGGGTCAATGGAGAATTTTCCAAGGAAGGAAGAACATGGGCTGGTGTACCTAAGGGATCTGTGCTCAGTCCTCTACTCTATCTGCTATATATTAACGACATCCATCCTTACCTCACTGAAGATACAAAGGTTGCCTGTTATGCAGACGATATAGCCATATGGCACACAATTAGCAGCATAGAAAAATCGTGAAAAATACTGAACACATCAATGAGAGGACTGGAGAAGTGGGCAATGGAACTCCAAATGACCATAAACCCAATAAAACCAAACCTATGCGTCTTCTCCACTGACAGGGTAATAGGCATAAATATAACCACAAAATAAGCATAAACAAACAAATAATTGATATAATTAGAAATCCAAAATACCTAGGTGAGATACTGCAGTCCTGGATCTTTCCAGTTGGTCTCGAGGACCACGCCATCACCATCTCCTAAGCGGCGAAGTACGCGATCTACGTAATCATCGTAGATCGCAAAATGCGTTGTGTCGCTGGAGACCCACTGGCGATTCTCCACCAAACTCTGCAGCGCTGGAAGAGGCGCCATATTCATTGTACATAGTGTATATAATGCATATTATCTTTTTTTAAATAGTGCAGACTGTGCACTTTGCATGTATTGACAAGATGACAATAAAATTATTTTAACTGTCATTGTTGAGGAATTGGAATTTTCAAAACACATAATTAGCACCTCAAATAGAGCTACCAGAAAACTAAACATTCTGAGATGGCTATTTGGAACAAATTGGGGAGAAAAACCATAATTCTCAGAACAACATATATCACCTTAATAAGGCCGATAATGGAATATGCAACACCGGTCTGGGCTCCCTCAAGCTCATCACTAAAAGTAAGACTTGACAGTGTTCAAGCAAAAGCGGCCAAAATAATCACTGGTGCTGTTTCATCCACCAACAATGAGAAAATTCAGAGAGAATGTGTTCTAGACCTACTCACTTGAAAGCCGAAGATAAAATAAAAACAACTTGTATCGGCACTTCGGAAACGAGGAACCAGAGGACGAGATCTCTCTGACCACTTGTGGTTTGGTGGATCCGCCCTTTTCTGAGAATGAGGTGAAACTGACGGCTTTCAAGTTCGGGAAAAAGAAATCTCCTGGTCCCGAAGGGATCGATAACACGGTCGTGAAAGCCCTGTTAAGAATGCACCCATCAGTTCTTGTCAGGTTTTTCAATAGGTGCCTGGACACTGGTACTTTTCCTGAGGCATGGAAGGTTGCCCGAGTAGTGCTTTTCGAAAGGTCTGGTAGAAAGGGTAATTCTCCTAATGATTATCGTCCGCTTTCTTTACTAGTGTGTCTAGGTATGGTCCTGGATAGCCTACTAGCTCAGCGACTGAAGCATTGGCTAGAGAATAATGAGCTCTTTTCCTCTTCCAAACATGGTCTTAGGGAAGGCAAATCCACAACCACAGCTCTGAACGAGGTGTTAGAGGGGGTTGAGATGGGCTTAAATAAGGGTGCTTGGGTTCTTCTCGTGGCCCTGGACATTGATGGCGCGTTCAACTCCGTGAGCTGGAACAAGCTGATGAGAAATTTGATGGACATGGGTTGTCCTGATAATTTGTGCAGCTTGGTTCGTGACTTCCTGAGGGATAGACGGATTAGCCTCAGTTTTGGTGGGCGGAAGTTGGAAAGAAACTGTGCTAGGGGTTGCCCCCAGGGCTCTTGCTGCGGACCTATTCTGTGGAATATCCTGGTAAACACCGTTTTCCAGGAGGAGCTCCCTGAGGGAGCCAGGCTGGTTATATATGCTGACGATCAGTTCCTTATAATTGAGGCTGCTTCGAGAGCGAAGGCTGAGAAGTGTGTTGAAGCTTCTCTCCAAATCCTCTCGAACTGGGCCCATGACTCTGGCCTTAAGTTCAATGTCTCCAAAACTAAAGCCCTCAGCTTTAAGCCTAGGGACATAAGAACTAAAAGGAAAGGGATCAAATGGGAGCACAAGCCGGCTATCCGGATGAAAGGACGGAGGGTAGCGTTGGTCAATAGGATGACCATCCTGGGGGTGGTCATTGATGACAAGATGGGTTGGCAATACCAGGCGGAGGAGATGGTGGCGAGAGGCAGGGAGGCGTTGTGCAGGCCTGTCCTGGTTGGCTCTCAACAGGATGGGGGGAAGGAGGGTACTATTTTCAGGAACCTCTGCCTCTCATGTGTCGAGCCAATCCTGCTATAACAGGGATCAGAAGGTGGCAAAAACTCTAGAGAGCGTGCAGAGGACAGCGGCACTCAGAATCAGAGGGGGATATCGCACTACCAGCAGTGAGGCCTTTTTGGTCCTCGCTGGGCTTATTCCCCTGGGATTGAAACTAGAGGAGAAGACCATCAGACAGAAGAATTGGGAGAACAGGAAAGATGCCCTGGGACTTGAAGCGGGTGCCCTGAAATGGAAGAGGGACCCAAGGAAGCCTCCGCAGTGGTTGCCAAAGTGGAATTGAAGTCCCGGAGGACCGACAGGGATTGGCACGTAGGTTTTCACTGATGGTAGTGAGTCTGGAACCAATACTGGAGCTGGAGTAGTGATTTTCACTAATGAAGAGCTGATCTTCCAAGAAAGCTTAACACTCAGAGTGGACGAATTGGTCTTTTCAGCCGAGCTGGTTGCGATCAGGGTGCCCTCAGAGTGTGTGCCGAGAAGAACTTCAGCCCGGGCCGCCTCTATTCAGATTGTATGTCGGCCCTCGTCGCCATCAATCTGGTGAAAGGGCAACTCGCGCATCAAATAATCCAGGAGCTGGCGACGATAACGCGGGCTCTGGAACTCCATTGGGTTAGGGGACACAGCCTCATCGAAGGTAATGCGTTCGCAGACAGGCTCGCTGTGGCAGGAAGCTTTAGAGGTAGATCATTGAGGACCCCAGTGACCAAGAAAGAAGTTTATAGGAGGATCAGGGGAAACGTCCAGGACTTATGGTTGGACAGATGGAGGAACAGTGTGAAGGGGAGAGAGGTATATTCAATTGGGTAACGACACCCAAGTACCTCTGTAAGGTAATGTCCCACAAACTCATTAGGGTAGTTTTGGGACATGGGCTCTTCCCCAAGTCTCCACAGATTTAAAATTAAGAGAAACCCTGATTGCGTCTATGAAGAAAGGGATGTGGATGTACGCCACTACGTCTTGGATTGTACAAAGGTAGTGGGTGTGCAGGAAGAGAGAAGAAAGGCGAGGGGCGCGATCGAGATTAAGCTGCTGAGAAACCACAGCAAGCTTCTTGAGAAAGCCCACGACGTGGCAGCTGAGCTTTTCCTCAGCTGTGAGTGAACAGAGTCAACCGGGGGCCGCCTCCCTGCGGTCTCTGCTGGACACAGTAGATAGTTTTCTCTTTTGCTGTGATTAAAGGCCACCGGTATAGAAATCCTTCAAGACACGTTGTCTGGGAGGTGGTGTTTCCAGGTACAATGTCCAAGCACTAGCTTGGATACCGTTACTTGGCTTATGAGTTGAACAGAATAGCAGCAAAGGGCATGCTTCGGATGCCGGCTTGTGGACCGAAAGGTCTGGATGGCCAACTGCTTCTAGGGTGTACCAACTGTGCTTAGGTGGGATCCTCCAGTTCTTGTTTATTTTTGTTTTGGCTACTGTTTATTTTTTTTTTAAGTAAGTTTATTTTTTTGTAGCAAGGGTTCTTTTGTGCCATTTTTCGCTAGCGCATCAGCAGCTTCATTGCCTTCAATGATAACATGTAAGGGTATCCATTGAAGGTGAATTTTTGAGGTATTGAGAGTTTTTGGAGATAACCAATTATGTTCCTGCTTACTTTGCCTCTAAGTTCCCTTGTGTGACTCAAGTGTTGTATGGCACTTCTACCATCAGTAAGAGTCCATATATCGTGATGTTTAGTGTTTCTGATAGATTTTAAGGCTTCATAGATGGCTATAAGTTCTGATCTGAAGACTGCGCAAAAATATGGGTTTCTTCTGTTCATTTTCTCATTGCCATTTGTGGTTTTAATGAGAGAGCCACTGTCAGTTTGTCCCAACTCGTCTCTGCTACCATCGGTATAGATAGTTATTACATTTTTAGGAATTTTATATTAATTATTTCTAATGATAATTGTTTTAAGTATTCTGGATTTTGGTATGTTTGTTGGTGGGTCCATTTAAAGTGGCATTAAAAATAACATTTTGTTAGTGATTTGCATGGATATATTTTTCTGCTAAATAATATTTTTCCACTTTATATTTTAAAAATCCATTTCTTTTGGCCGGGTGGAGAGGGCCTTTTTTTTGAGTCTTATATTGGATTTCCAATTAAGTATGCAATTGAAAGTTCTGTGTTTGTTTTCATAACTCTTGATTTTGTTTATATATTTTGGCAGATTGTAGCTTCTTCTATCCTTTAAGGGCATAATGTCTGCCTCGTAAAGTACAATATTATTAGGGCAGGTATTTCGAAGACCTGTAATAATTCTAGCTGCATTTAGTTGTATCCTTTCCAGTGATTTTAGATTTGTTTCAGATGCTGTACCATAGATTTGATATCCATTATCCAAGATAGGTCTCATTAGAGATGTGTAAGTTAATTTTAGTGTTGTTGCTTCAGCTCCCCACTCTTCCTGAAATATATTTCAAGATTTTCAGTCGGTCTCTTCCTTTTCTAACAATTCCTTCAATATGTTTACTTGAGTTAATTTCTGGATACAGGGTGTAGCCAAGATATTTAGGATGTTTATTATATTGTAATTGTTGTTCTTTCAGAATAATTTTTGGCCTTATTTTGTATAGTTTCTTATCGGTAGTAAAAAAGACAGGTTTCAGATTTTTGGGGGTTATATTCTAATTTATGTTTATTAGCAAATTTTTCTAGGTGGAGAAGAGTCTTGTTCAAATTTCTTTCAGCTTTTTTCCAGTTAGTGTTGCTGCTTCATAGAATAATGTCATCAGCGAAAAGTCCAATATTGGTTTTATGTGAAAATTTTTCTTCTATGCCTACAATAAATAGGGTGAAGAGATTTGGGCTAAGGACTGATCCTTGTTGTAATCCTTGATACAATTTGAAGGTTTTAGATAGAGTGCCATTATATTTGACCCTGATGTATCTATTTTTAAGGGAATCATTTATCCAAGTGATAGCCTTTCCACCAATTTTGAAATGTTTGTATAATTTTGTAATTAACTTGTTTTTCCATACCTTATCAAAAGTTTTTGTAAGGTCTAAAAAAGCAGCTATTGTGTGGTCAGTTGGTTTTCTGTTTTGTGCATCTTTTACCTTTTGTGTGAAAAATAAGAGTTGGTCTATTGTCCCATGTCCTTTCCTAAATCCATATTGTTCTTCTGGTAAGAGATTTCTTGTGTCGAGATGGTAGGTGAGTCGTCTGAGTATAATATTTTCCATTAATTTTCAGCAAATACTTGTGAGGGAGATTGGTCGGTAGTTTTTTGGGTCATCAGCAGATTTGTCAAGTTTTTAAATGGGAATTATTGTTGCATTTTTACAGTCTTGAGGCAATTTTCCAGTTTTCCAGGAGTTATTGAAAATATTAAGAAGTCTTTCTTTGCCAATTTTGCCCAAGTTTGATATCATTCGACCATGGATTCCATCTGGCCCAGGAGTCTTGTTTAGATCAGTGTTTTCTAATGCATAAGCTAGCTCTTTCATATTGATTTTTTTCATGGAAAATATTATGAGTGCTGGTGACATTTCTACAGTCATGAATAATCCTTCGGGCCTTTGTTTCAACCTTGATTTTACTACCTTTTTGATATGAATTATCTAAAAGATTGGCAGCAATTTCGTCATTAGTTGCTGGAGTACCATCTGTTTTCTTAATCATATTAGTTTTTTCGGTTTGTGACTGGGATCTGTCAATTTGTTTTGCCAAATTCCAAAGTTTTGTATTTGGGTTTCTTGGGTTCAGATTTTCACAAGTTTGTTTCCATTTTTCCCTTTCCACATTTACGTATAATCTTTTTATTTCTGCATTCACAATTTTCAGTTCAGTTCTACAATTTGTTTGGTTTTGGGTGCTCTTTTTTGTAGTTCATTTCTTTTAGTTATATGTGTTTGAATATTTTTTGCCTGGTGTGTATACTTTGGAATCCATTTCTTAATATTACCTCTTGTTATTGAAACTGTGGCTGCTTTAATAATGGTGTTTTCGAAAGATATCCAATTAGCCTTTTTGAAGTTCCAGAATTTTTCTTAATTGAGCTGGTTTTGGTCTTGGTGCTAATTCCTATCAAATTAGGCAAATGATCACACTTCCAATACTTTTTAATATTTGCTATTTGCATTTGTGGAAAATGTCAGGATAGTAAAAACTTATATCAAGGGCTTGTGCAGTATTATACTGTAGGAATGATGGGTAGGATTCCCATCATTTAAGCACATGATTGCATTGTCGTCAAATATGTTTGAAAGTATTTTCCTTCTTGGGTTTGGCGTGGAACATCCCCATAGTTGATATTTGGCATTAAGGTCACCTACAATAAGAGTTGTCTGTAAGAAATTGAGCCATTGTTCCATCGTCAATAAGTGTATTGCTTGGAGGGTGATACATATTGTATATGTTGATGGCTTTGTTTTGATTGAGGTAGACTTTGATATCTTGGGCTTCGAGGTCTAATGTTTTGAAATATTAACGGCTATGTCCTCATAGTACAAATTATTGATTAAAGATTCTAGGCCACCCCCTTTAACAGCATATACAGATGGATCTTCAGACCTTACCCTGAGTTATGAAGCGGCCGGAATTAACATAATACTGCAAGATGGAACGCACATCAAAATCGAAGAAGGAGCAGGACAGATTTCGTCAAACTTCACTTGTGAACTGACAGCTATCTGGAAAGCCCTTGATGTATGCCTTAACTAACCATCCCTGTATCAAGCAGAAGGAAATTTAATATACAGCGACTCCATATCCGCTCTAGAAGCAATTCAGAAGGGCAATACTAAAATCACACAGAAAATACACTCGTTACTTACCCCACTGGAACCATTGGAGAATAACTGCATTCTACAATGGATCCCTGCCCATGCTGGGATCGGGGGTAATGAAATGGCATTTGAATTAGCAAAGGAAGCCAGAAAATTGAGCCAAAGGAAAGAACAAATGTCATTATTTGACGCTGATTCTTTGTCAAAATACTAGTTAAACAATAAATAAGAAAAGATCAAAATGCGAAATAAACTCGGAGAGAAAAATGACAAAAACTATAAAAGACTTAGAACAAAACACTATAAAGGAATGACAATACATCCATATGGCACAATAACCTATAGGGCATACAACAATTGTCCTGGTGTGGAACTTACACCTACCCACATATTCTCATAGCCAGCAATGGCTGCAGCCTTGCAGTAATTTGACATAGACCCAGAGCAACAGCTTTACACACCCAAGATAGTGGACATTGCTGCTGTTGTGATGGAGATGCATGGATACATCTGAGGCTCTTTATTGGACACGACAACAACAACGGCATTCCAGAGTAAAATAAATTATCAGAGATAGATACATATTTTTCAAATGATTTAAAATAAATATAATCGATACTGAGAGAGAGTTGAATTAAAAATATTAGAAATTTATTATCTTCGGAAACAAACCGTATCTATAATATCATTTTTTTTTTGCTGCATGTTTTAATTTGCATTTACCTATTTTACATATCTCTGATTGTATTTAAAAATTGTTAACCAATTCTTCATACTTTTGGCGAAGTGGTGTTTTATTAATTTGTTATTTGATGTTATTAGGGTTCTTTCCTGGTATTCAAAAAGGAAAAATACGTGTCGATCAGTTATATTTTTCAATTTATCAAACAATTTGGCGGCTGAATCTCTGATTCTGGTAGTGCGCCATCTGGCGAATAAAATTGTAACTAAAATCAATTTCGAATTTTTCATTATTTGCCATAAAAAATCCCATTGCATCCTGAACACAATGGTGTTTATCGCATTGCTCTAGCGCAAATATTCGCGGAGTTATTAATTTTTAAAATAGTGCGGGACTTTTGGATCACCCTGTATATCGGTAGTCAGTCAATAACTCTGAAAGATATTACAGTGACGTTTATTGAAGACAAACGAGATAATCAAGTGTAAACAAAATTGCCTTTGTCTCTTTAAAAAAAAAAAAGACGACCGGCGATATCAAAGACTTTCCACTTTCTTAACTTTGGTCCACGAGTGTATTTTCCAGACCGCATTTTTATGATATTGCACCAAATATTTTTTTAAAATTTAATTTTATAAGCCACAAGATGCGTTCTACAAAGCTTTTATTTTATTCTAATTATTTTTTTTTTACACACAAATCTGCTCCAGTTTTAGAAACACAAACAGTAAATTTACATCAAAATGATCAACATTGGATATAATTAATAGCTCACTATTGTAAATGTTTATGTTTAAAAGCGTTTTGAATATCTATCTTTAAAGCCTTTAGTGTTTTGATCACTTAACCATTATGTCGTAATTTTAAATCAAATTTTACAACAAAAATATATCCCAATTATAATTTCAATTGCCATCTATCATTACATTTTGTCATTATTTTTTGGCATTATGTGTCCTTCTCATAATATATGGCATAATAAACTTATTACCAAAAATAACCATATTTAATCTAAATGCATATACCCAAAATTAACCCAAATCTAACTAAATTTAACACACCCAACTTTCACCCCTATTCATTACCGAAAAAAACATTTCTAAATTATAATGTGCCAAACTGATATTTTATTTTGCTCTTTCTCATTCTACAACATTGAAAACCTCCCGTAAACGACCTATCTGTTGAGAAACCCCTCCCTGAACGCCCACGTTTATTGTTACCTTGTCACACAGCTACATCATGCCTTGGTACCAATTCTCCCTCTATCCATATGTTCCAGCAGCGCTGGCAGAGACGCCATATTTATTGTACATAGTGTAAATAATGCATACAGTGGACCCTCGGTTTGCGAGCATAATCCGTTCCAGAGCCATGCTCGTACTCCAAAACGCTCGTAGTGCGAAACTAATTTCTTATTTTTAATAATTGAAACTCGGGCAATTCTTCTTGCTACGAACAATTGCACAGTTTCCCACATTTTACATATTTCCCGAATCTGATCTGAAGGGAGGGATCCCAGTGAATTTTCATCCATCACGATTACGGGCAACCATCACGAGTTGCTCGTAATGCGAAATTTCACTCGTAATCCGAGGTAAAATTTTTCAAAAAATTTTGCTCGTACTGCGAAAAGCTCGTACTCCAAGGTGCTCGTAAACCGAGGGTCCACTGTATTATCTTTTTTTAAATAGTACAGACTGTGCAACTTTGCATGTATTGACAAGATGTCAATAAAATTATTTTAATTGTCAATTGTCCATATGTTCGACACGGTGTGTCAGATTCCCCGAGGACCCTCTGACTCATTCCATCGACTCCTATTTCCTTCTCGGTCCTTCTCTCATGGTCATCCCAGCTCTAGAGAAGGTACCTGTAGATATCGCTTTGTTGTACAGGGCCGTTGTGACAATTTGACAATTGAAAACAACAAACAACAACAAAAGCCTTTATTGAGGACCTCTCGTCCTATAAAGGATTCGCCAGTTTACAGAGTAATTGAAGAGAAGAGAACTAAGAATACAGAGATATATGTAGTAGGTATAGTATAGTATTTTCTACACTGTAACTATATACAACAGCAGCAACAAGCATTTTACTGGAATCAAAGTCCCATACAGGATTCGTCATTCTACTCCTGACAAAGATTATTTACATATAATTATTTACATCAATTAGATTATGTATATAGCTTTCCCTTCTCTTCAGCCGTCTTCCAAAATTTGAACAACGCAAACGCTCCAGCTCTGTTTCTCACCACCTCATTCAACAGGAACTCCAAAGAGAGTCCCTCAAGGCTTATTTCACTGAGGAGCACTTCTCGTTCGTCTTTCAGCCCCATACATGAGAATGACAATTAAAAACAGTTTATTGACATCTAGTCAACGGTCAAAAGAGAGTTTACAAAGTTTAGAATAGCATAGGAAAATATATATACCAGACGAGGCCTTCACCGAAGGTACGTCTGGATCCTATCAGGAGCTTAAAGCCGCCTTGAGTTCGGACAGTCCGTTGCTGGTTATGGAATCCATGTCCTCAGCATACTCGATGACAGTGTTGAGGAATTCAACAAGAATAGGCCTGTGTTCAGGTAAGAGGTCCTCAAGGAAATCTTCAAGATACAATTTCCACGTCTACAGGGCTGTTTTGGTAAATCCCCGGTAAATTGGACATCAATATTAAAATTCTTCTAACGCAAACAAAAATGATTTATTTTGTGCACAACTTTCCACTATTATATATATATTATTATATATATATACTTATTAAAATTATTTTATTATACTTATTAAGAATCATATATAATTTTTTAATTTTTATAAATGTACATATATAGTCTATTCTTATTAATATTTGTTTGTGTGTATATATTTTAAATTTTATCCCCACAGAGTTGCAAATATTTATATATCGTCGCGTGAAGGCATCACGTGATGAACCAAAGCAGTTCAAAAACAAGAAAAGCCCTGACGAAGTTAGGCGTATAGCCTATTGAAATATTGGCATTTATATTAAATAAAATGTTTATTTATTTTTGATCCAAAATATGCTATTCAATTAATATATATATATATATATATATATATATATATATACACTGCGTGACATTGAAAATGGAACACCAAGAAATAGTGGCCAGAAAGTGATGAAACTCGGCAGACAGAGAGAGACAGGGACGAACAATAAGTGATCTTTATTTCAAAATGATAGTCATAATACAGAGCGAGAACGGCGTCGGCTTAGTAGCAAGTAGGAGCACCGCGGACGGCGATGCACGCAGCAACACGTCTAGGTAGAGAGTCAATCAGAGTACGGATGGCGTCCTGAGGGATGGCTCTCCATTCCCTCTCAACCATTTGCCACAGTTCGTCTTCTGAACGCGGCTGTGGCAAGGCATGCAAACGGCGTCCAATGATGCCCCAGACGTGCTCGATTGGTGAGAGATCAGGAGAGTACGGTGGCCAGGGAAGCATCTGTACATCTTGCAGAGCTTGTTGGCTAATGCGAGCAGTGTGCGGTCGGGCGTTATCCTGCTGATAAAGGGCATTGGGTACCCCCTGAAGGTAGGGGAGTGTCACCGGTCGCAGCACATCATCAACGTATCGTTGGGCCGTCATAGTGCCCTGAATACGAAGTAAAGGTGACCTGGAATCATACGCGATTGCGCCCCAAACCATTATTCCACGTTGTCGCACGGTGGGGCGTTCCACAATTGCTGCCGGATTGGACCTTTCTCCACGTCGACGCCACACGCGTACACGGCGACTATCACTGGACAAGCAGAAACGCGACTCATCTGAGAACACGACCCTGTGCCATTCCGTCATCCACGTCGATCTAGCCCGGAACCATTCCAAACGTTGGCGCCTATTCGGTGGGGTCAATGGCAGTCTTCTTAGCGGACGGCATGAGTGCAAGCCATTAGCAACCAATCGACGGGAAATGGTTCTGGTCGAGATGGAATGATCTAGGGTGTCTTGCACATGTTGCAGGATGGCGGTACAAGTGGCTTGTGGGGCCGCCACTGCTTGTCGAAGGATACGCCGATCCACACGTGCTGACGTCACTCTGGTTGCACCGGCATTCCTATAAATTGCCACATTTCCTTGTTCCAACCATCTTCTCCACAGTCGGTGCACCGTGGACGCACCAAGGTGTGTATCAGCTGCGATTTGACGTATGGACCAACCTGCCCTTTTCAGTCCGATCACCATGCCCCTCGTAAAAGCGTCTGTCTGCTTGAACTGCCTCCGTTTACGATGACCTGGCATTCTCTGTTATTACACGTGTCTTTTGACACAAGAACAAAATTTCTACAATGATTTTCCTTGAAGAAATAACGACACGAATACTGTCCTTTCTGCAAGTTCCTTCCCTTATATCTTACTCCATGTGCGCACGAGAGCTGCGCATTTTACATCATTTGCATAACTCGGTTAGGCGCGTCTACCCTGAAATTTGCATAATTTTCTGGCCACTATTTCTTGGTGTTCCATTTTCAATGTCACGCAGTGTATATATATATATATATATATATATATATATATATATGTGGTGCGTTGGTTCTAATTAATAAAAGTGTTGTGGTTATTGTTATCAGTAAAAACACTTACCAGTAGGGATAAGGAATGAGCAACAAAACCAGTTTTGGCAAATTCAGACAAAATTCCAAACTGTAGTTGCTAAAACTGTGGCTCATTCTTCACAAAGGTGATAAACATCGTCCTGATGTAAATAATTATTGCTTCTCTAGGTATATGAATCCTCTCGTAACTTTATGTTGTATATTAATATATACACAATAAACATACCATAATATACACCATATTATCAAATCAATATTAATTTACCCCAAGAGACTCAGATTAAACTGATTAAAATATATTTATTTATATATATGTTATGAATATTTTGTTGTTGTTGTTGTTAGATAAAGGGTTGATACGACAAAGGATCGCTAAGATAAAGGGTTGAAGGTGCAGTCGTGATAAGAAAAAGATAATTATTTACCGTCAAGTAGCTTTTATTTTCAATTACTTGAGGAAATATTACACATTAGTTAGTTTCACATTATATAGAATTTATAATGTTAATCCTATATTAGTGATTTAAAAGGATAGATATGTTAACTACGCATATTTACAACAAAACTGAAAGTGTTTCTAAAAACGATGATAACAAAAGTAAAATTATCAATGAATAAAATAAAATATATATTTTTTTAAATATAGAAATATTTGAGTTTTTAGATTATATAATGTTTATATACTAATAAATTCGGGATTTTATTTTATTTAACAGTTGGGAGAGACATGCCATATCCACAATTTGGATAATTGCGTGTATATTTTAAATTATATACAATTAATACAATTGAACATGAAAGTGAAAATGAAAAATTCGATGTCAAATTTTGCATATAGTAATTATAAGTAGTAGCTTGAGATATGTACAGTCAATACTTTCGCCTCAAAATATACATCCTGCAGAATCTATTAAACTTTATGCATTGGTCTCTATTGCAAGCAGCTTGTTTTGTATTAGTCAGGTAAAGTTGGTTTTCTTCCCTTAGATCAGAAGTTAATGGACAGTCTATCAGAAGATGTCCAGGGGTTTGTTGTTCGTTTCCACAAGTGCATGCAGGTGAATCAATTTTGCCAATTATAAACAAATATGTGTTAAAGTCACCATGTCCAGTAAAAAATTGAACTTTATAAAAGTTGGGTTGAACATAGTTAGGAATTCTTGAAGTATCAATATTTATATACAAATAAATTCGGGATGTCCGGGTTATGCAAATCAGAGTGATGTAGGGCCAAGCCAACGTGTCAGTGTACCTGCCACGAGGACGGTGGTACGACTTCCACAACATATCCATGGTGACCTCCAGGCCTGGTGTGTTCAACTTCTCTACCCCGCTCAGCAAGCTCCAGCTCTGTGTGCGCGGAGGTTTCATCCTGCCCTGTCAGAAGGGAAATCTCACCCTCGCTGAAAGGTACATTTCCCCCCCTGAATTTCTCTCTCTCCTTTCTTTTTTAGCAATGACACACAATCTATATCACAAAATAAATTTTAATCACGCATTATAATTGCATACTGTTAAAAAATTCTGATGACTATTTTACCAGAAGGATTTATTTATTACCAGTTGCATATAAGACACGCTATATCCGATCTAGATAATTGTGCGTGAAACTATTTACAATAATTGTAGTAGAGTAGGTAACAGAATTATCAAAAAGAAAATAAACAATTAAGAAAAAGAGCATTAAATAAACTGTTGAAGATATTAATCTGTGATTTTAAATGTTTCTTTTTGACCAGTACTTTTGTTTTGTTTTTGCCTTTTCCTAAAATGTTTCTTTCTTCTTCTTCATTATTATTTGTTCTATATGTAAAGCTTTGTTTTTGATACTTGAATAAACAAATTCAAGTTTATTATATTTTTGTGTGCTTTTAAAGTTAAAACACAACATAAACATACATTAAACAAAAAGCAACAACATAAGCAGATAGAAGAAAGGTAGTTATTTACAATATGTTAAGCAATGATGGAAGTTGATAATAGGTCAGAAAGATAATAATCTATCAAAATACAGTATTAGAGATCTAAGAAGAAGTCTGGTGGATTAAATTGGTGAAACCGCTGGGAGGGTTCACCACTGATTAGCTAGCTAAGATCTCTCAATATTTTGTCATCGCAGTAAGGACAGTAGAAGTTTGTTGTATGTGTAAGGGAAACATTCGTGATTCAATGTTTTCATTTCTTATATTTTAATGGGGCGTTATTTCTTTCTATTAATCTATCAAAACGAAAAAATCCGACTCTCCCGTCAAAATAAACGCTTAAATTAAGCACCATCTATATTAGTAAATTAAATTTAATTGCCATCTATCGTTAAAATTTTACACAAATTAATTTACTGGCAATGTGTTTCTTTTAAATATCATCAAATATTATCTCTACAGACCTTACTGCAATGATATGAGTTATTGAATGAGAGGGCTTGGCTCATCAGTAGTGAACCCTCTCAGCGGTTTGTACTCGCTTATTCGGCGGTACATATACTAAAATTGGAACGATACCGAGAAGATTAGCATGGCCCCTGCGCAAGGATGACACGCAAAATCGTGAAGCGTTCCCTCTCAGCGGTTTCGCCAAATTAATCTCTAGACCGCTCTACTATTGTATTTCGCTAAACCAATCCAATATCATTGCAGTGATGATATTCAAAAGAAACACATTGCCAGTAAATTTATTTGTGTAAAGTTTTAAGCACCATCTATTGACCGTCACCGCAAGCCACAAAACCAGCTTTTAGGAATATTCAGAGCGCTCACCTAGACACCATCATTTCGGGCTAATGGCCTTTGTCAGTCTAGGGAAGACTGTGATTTCATATTATTAACAGGGGTTCATGGAAAATCATCAGAATCGTCCAAAGAGGTGGTTAGCTGGTAAAATGGGGTTAGGCCGAATCTGAGGCGAAAATAGATATGGAAATTTTGCCGAGAGGACATATATATAGGGAAGTTTTAGAAAAATGGAAAACTCGAGTAAAAGATAGTTTTCCCTCGTATACAGAGAAATTAATAATTAATTGTGTCACACACAAATTATTTTATTAATTAACCTTTTATCTCCTGATGAGAATAAGTAAAAACCCTCTGATTGTTTTCAACACGAGGGATCTCTCTTGTCGTTCTCCGATCAAAGCCCAAACAACATGGTAGAGAGAACGTAGAAGTTGGCCGTTGGGTAGCCTTTGTTAACAGGGTGGTCGCTATGACAGGTTTTCCTGTACGTTCCAGCCGCAAGAATCCATTCATCTGCTCGTAGCACTGGACAGGACCTTTCGTGCCCGCGGGAAACTCTACTGGGACGACGGAGTTAGTCTAGGTGAGTTGCATAGCTCCTTGTACATATTTCCATATCTTCTCATAGATTAAAGAGCCTATTTATAGCATATTTGACCAAGCTACCTGAATATTTTTCATTTTCTTCCTCTCTTGACAAATAGAATGAGAAGGGCCTCCTTCTGAATGTTACAAGAATGCCATCTATTGGATTAAATACCAACTAAACGTCTCATCAATATTGCTGTAACTGTACCTAAACGACGCAATATGTAGTTTCATAGAAGCTGCTTTGATGAATCAAAATTATGGGAATCTGAAAAAAAGGAGAGCATGAGAATACCTATATGTTGTTGCACCAGGTTGCGGGGGGGCTTGGCAGACTCATCAACTTTGATTCTCTCCTGTGCTGGGTCTTGCATCTTACCAGAGCGTGTTTCAACCATCCTACAAATTTATATAAGGGAATAATGAGATAACTCTACTTTAAGTAGCCTCCAGAATAATTTATTTATTTCTCACATCAAAGAGAGCAGTGAAGTCCACACGTGTATCTAAATACAAATGGTGATTTTATAATACATATATTCTGTTTATAATAAATATATTCTGTTTTAATAAAATAAATAAATATAAAATATAAATTTGAATTTGAAATATATCAAAAGTAATATTACAAATTAAAATAAAATAGGTGCATCAGCCATGATGCAACAATATACACACAAAAACCTCATCAAGACCACTGGTCTTATACAGATTTCCCGAGAGGAGAAGGATGTCCACAAATTAGTTTTAAAATATTTACATCTTAGCACGGAAGGAGCGAGTGTAGAGTCACAGAAGTCTCAGCGCCCAAACAGTCAGTCATCGGAGCCCATGAATCCTTCCAGACATTGACGGCAGCTTTGTAGAATTTGAAATATCTAAATCGAACCACGATGTATTTAGACAACTACACATATGTTGATAGTTGAGTGCAGTGGTTGTATGCAAATCACCAAAGAGTTCTTATCTGTGCTTCACCAAGAGAGAGCAAATAAATGTAATGTCCATATTTCGTCTTGTATTAAATTTTACACAGGTCACAGGTATCCTCATGCTCTCCTTTATATATATATACTAGCCGAATGACCCGGGCAACGCCCGTGTTTTACCCGATTGAATGTTTTGATTCAAATACTATTCGTTACAATTATAAATTGGCGCCTTAAATAAATGCATATGTTAGTTAATAACTATAGCCTATGTGCTTTATCTCTCTATGTACTGTTGGCTTCCGTAGGCGTCTCTTACTGGGAAAAAGAAAGAGAGGATTCCATTTGGTTATTATCTAATATATGCATTTATTTAAGGAGCGACCCGCTCCAACACAATAGTTACAAAGACGAAATAGCGAGTGGGGGGGGGGGGGGGGGCAAAGGTGGCGTGATCGTAGCCAACCAATAGGAGGGCGCCATTCAAAAAAAAAAAAAAGCAAACGGTGACAGAGATGAATGGTAAGTGATTAAGAACGCATGACGCTCGTAACTGTATATATATATAATGATCTGCCTCTACCGTCAAAACAGACTCTAAAATTAATCGTCATCTATTGACCATCTCCGCAAACTAGCGGACTCAAGTCGGTAACAAAGCCACAATACCAACTTTGGTAAACTGAGAAGCGTCCGCCTGGAGACCATGGTTTCGGGAATAATGGCCTTTTCAGTACAAGAGAGACTTTATTTAATGGGAGTCACAATGCATTACATGAAATCTTCACAATTTGCTAAAGTGCTGTTTAGCTGGTTGAGTGGCTAGGCCAAAATAAACATTATTTTAAATAAATTAATGTATGGATTGCTCAATTTTCAAACACACACACTCTATATGTGCATATTTCCTATATATCTTTGTTTATTCAATTTCTTTCTCCATCTCTTTCCCAATTAGCTGTACCTCTCAGGGGAATCTGAATTTTAAAACTAAAGGTCTTAATAAATATATTGATTGATAAATCTGTTTAAAAGTTAATTTTTCCAAAGCCTTCTTATAAAGCGGTTTTTTTTAAAGATGGATAAAGAGCTTAGGTTATATATTGTTTATGCCAATTTACCTTCAGCCTCATATGTGTTTTAGATACCTATACTTCCGGGGAGTGGAACCACTTCAAATTTGAAGCTTCCAAGGTAGGAGCGATTTATATAACGGCAAACATCTTGAAAGCCAATATGTAAATAAGGTAGGCAATTATGCAACTAAGAGTTCTTTTAAGGCAGACCTTACGTTTGACTGACTCTTTGCATACTCTCATTTTCATTGAAAGTGTAATTCTGGCCCTTATTTTTAGTTTCCTTGATGGGTGACAGAGAATCGCTATAAAACTTAGGGTGAATAACAATGACAGACAAATAATAAAGAATAGTCTTTCATAAAGCACGCTCCTTTCTACATAAACTATCCAAATAGCAAATCTTATTTAAAACAAATTAACCCAACCTTTATTGAGAAATACCATTTTCAGGAGAATCCAACAACCAGGCGGTTGTCAGATTGTTGAAAAGAGATTAAATGATATGTGTTATAGCTAGGCGGGGCTAACATATGCAAATAAATAACAACTTGTTACATTTCTTAAGAAGAATTTTAAAGAACTATCAAAATAATGTTGACCAAGGACCAATAAATAAAAACGATCTCACAATTACTTTAGGTTAAATATTGGCACAAACTTTCAAACTACAATCGTTCTTCTTCAGGTATTCAGCTTTCTGATACGAGAAGGATGGATCATATATAGAAAGAGAAATTTAAAATAAACTTATTTGCATATAACTCATCTATATTAATACGATGTCTGTGTGCGTGAGAGATCATCTCGTAAACTGTTGGGATTTTTTTTTTCGGAAATTGTTCAAGACCTCAAAAGTGGAAAACCAAATGTTCACAGGTTACCATCTCAATTCTCCTTGGAATTACAATCACAAAAACTGTCAAAATTCAAGATAAAAATGCATCTATTATATTTCAATCATATATCTATTTCAAAAAATTATCATCCTGCATATATTTAATATGTCTCTGTATATATATAAATGTGAATGTATATGTAAATATATACATATAGGTGAAACTTTAATAAGGCTTTGATCTGGCATTCGTTCTAGTATTTGCTTATTTGCATATATGGATGTATCCAGGGCTAAGTTTCTTGTACCATTTTATATCTCTAGCTTTCAGGATAACATGCCCTTCAACAGGAGATCAACTAGGAGTATAACTTCTAGTTAACTAGACTAGGTGTGTATGTGGTATTATGCTATGCTGGGAAACCTTACTCTTGGGGTTGAAGATTGTTGAAGTGGTGGCGCAGTCGTGATGGCTGAGTAAGAAAGGATTACACACAAGGGAAATAAGCCAGGATACTTGATGGGTTGAAAATAAAAGGCAACTGGTTTGGAGGAAAGAAAGCTTGAGAAAGCGGAGCGGTTTTGACTATAAACTATCGGATCACATGGCGATGATCGACTTGGCTATGGGATGAGCGGAGAGAGAGATCTCTAGAGCAAGTGTTACCTTGGTGAGAGCGAGTCGAAGACTAGGTGTTGTTCCGATGGAAGCGAGTCGATGACTGACTATTCTAGGTTCTCGATTTAACACCAAGACTTATCTTCTTTCCCATTGGTCGAAAGGTGTCACATGGCCGTTTTCTATTGGTTGACCTATTTAGGTGATACTTTCTAATTGGTCTTTGCTGCTGTCTTTGTCGGAAGACACGCCCGGCCCTGCCCAGGAAATACTGGTCGTTAAACTTAGCTTTTATGATTTCCGGGGTCATAAGGTTAGCTGTAATTTTATCAATAGTTGGGCTCTCTTCTAAGCCTACTTCCTAGGTTTTTCTCTAAGGCGTTCTATCCTCCAGTTACCTTTGTTCTTTTATTAAATCTTTTAAAACATACATTGTACATACATAGTGGGTCGGGGTGCATACAGTTATATACAAATTATGACATGTATATATATATAGTTAACTAGAAGTTATACTAGTTGTGACTTTTAAAGGGCATGTTATCTCGAAAGCTAGAGAAATAAAATGTGCAAGAAACTTAGTCCTGGATTCTTTTTGATGTTAAATTATCGATCAGAGGATGAACGTTTACAATATATATATATATGGATATATATATATATATAAAAAATGAAGAAGGCATTTCCTGACCAGGAGCACATTAGCTTTTTAGATGGTAGAGCGCCATCTAGTGGGACAGAAATCAACTAAACATTGATTTAACCTGTTCCCTGATATTTGGCTAACCCATTTTCTTGATAAATTAAGAAAAGCCATCCACGAACGCGTTTCGTGCTGTTGGCGCTCGTCAGCGTGGAGCAAGCTGTACCGCTGTGCCCAAAAATCTTTTTGGTCCCAGAGGCTTCTTGAGACACCAAGAAATGGGTATTTAAAGCCAAAGTTGCGTAAATATGTAAATATATATATATATAAATAGAGAGAGATGTCATGTGGTGTGTCTACAGGATGGACTTGTCATGAAGCTACTCCAGTCCAATTATACACATAGTGTAATGCTTCTAGGGAGGATCTACGTTTTTGGATTTCCCTACAAACCCGCCGAAGTAAAGGCCAATGAAAACAATCTAGACTTCATCTTCTACCCAGGCAAGAAGGTAAAAAAAATCTTCAAGATTACGCGTATACAGGGCCGCCCTGGGGATCAGAGGAAAGGTCACACGAAGGCCGTGAAAAGAGAGTAAATTATCAAGATGATATCAAATTTTTTGAAAAATCCCACTATTAGTTTCAATTTGTAATTGTTATATACCCTTCTACCTAATATTCAATAAACTTAGGTAGTGTAGTTTTTCATTAAAAGATATTGTATGCTACTGTTATATATTTGTATAATATTTTATTATTACAGAATTATCATAAGAACTAAAAACATCTCACGCTATATATTGATTACATCACACAACAACAACCAAGTCAAAACCATATATGTCATAATTTGTATATAATTGAATGCAACCCCGACCCACTATGTATGTACCATGTATGATTTTCAAAGATTTAATAAAAGAATAAGGTAACTGGAGGAAAGAAAGTAACAAAAGACATAGAAAGTAGATCTAGAGGAGAGCATATTTATTAATAACGACGCAGTTAACCTTCTGACCCCAGGTCCCTGCGAGCTAAGTTTAAACCAACACTTCCTGGAAAAACAGGACGTATCTAGTGACCAGAAGTTATAAATGTTAAAGCTAACACCCAATATTTCCGGCAAAGACAGGACGTATCTAATATCCGTCGAAGTTATAAGCGTCAAGCTACCCGACACTTCCTGACCCAGGCCGGGCGTAACTAACACTAAAGGAAGCCGCCGGCCAATCAGAAGATAGCATCTAAATAGGTCAACCAATAGGGAAAGATCAGGTGATCATCTCTCAACCAATCAGAGAGAAACTGAGTCTTGGTGTTAAATCGAAAAGCAAGAATGGTCAGTTACGTTTTCGCTCTCATAGGAACAACACCTACAGTTGTTCAGTGGCTCTCGCCGAGTTCGGACAGTTGCTCCTTCGCTTCCAACAAGGTAACATCTACTCTAGAGATCTCTCTCTCCGCTCATTTCATCTAAATCCCATCATCGCCATGTGATCAACTAATTAATAAGTCAAATCGCTCAGCTCTTCTCAAGTTTTCTTCCCTCCAATCCAGTTGCCTTTTATTTTCAAACCTCATCATGTGTCCTGATTATTCCTAACTGTGTGCTTCACTTACCACTCAACGACTGCGCTTCAACCAATCCTCACCATTCAAATCCAACAACAAGAAACCCCGCAACGATATTGCCACAGAACGGTTAAGTCGACAGGATTCTACAACAGTGTAATACATCAAATATTATAGTGTAATAGCAATTGCATCATATTACACAGAGTCGACAGGATAAAGATTATTGAGCTTAATCAGGATAAAAATGGAAATTAGCCCAGACACCAGCAAACCAAAAGGCAATGACAAACCAAGAGAGAAGAAACTGACAACGAACGGAAAGAGACTGACAACGAACGAAGCGACAAGACATACCCTGGCGACGGTAATTTTAGAACTGACCGCCGCGCTACAAGGGGCAAGATCCACGCAACTGGAAGCGGTCTTCCGGAGCGCCACCCTCGGGACAGCCGACGCCCGCACCGCCGGTACGTGTCCGAACAACCTGACGCCCACCGAGGAGTCGCCACCCGCCATGCCGTACCCGTGCACCCGGAAGCAAGCCACGCGACACGGGCCCAGTGTACCAACAACGCGGTCCACTCGAATGGAAGCAGTACAAATGACTAAATTTCCCTTTCAATTGCGCGGACAGTGCAAGCGGTCCCGACCCGGTCCAACAGATATTCCAAGCCAGCCACTCCAAGCCGGAGATGCCACAGTGGAGACTTTTCGAGACTAAGGTAGGCAATCCACCCAATGACACCGTCAAATTGACTTTGGACTTGTATCTGACCCAGGACCTACCATGTACCTTTCTAATTGAACCAGACGCAGGTTCGAACATATTGCCGTATCATTTATACAATAGATTAAAAGCACAACTTCCCAACTTAAGTATTAAAAAACCTTCCCTTGATCTATCCACCCTAAATAGTTTTACGAAAATAATAGGACATTTAACTTTCCCTCTGACAATAGGCCAAATAACCCGTAGAGAAAACTTCCACGTGGTAAATGCATCCTTGCCATTTGGAGTTCTTACCTTAAAAACCCTTTATCAGTATAAATTAAAACTAAATTATAATCGCGGCACTATTTTCCAACTTGGCGTCCCATTGTCTAATACTATCTACCACTTTAAACATGTGTCAAATGAATGCAAGCACGGGCTAGGCCAAAACCTGTCCCAAAGGACTCGCACAGCACCCAAAGCTTTCACACATGGAAACCCTTGCCTGCATTCATTGCCCAAACCCCAAATATTTACATGCCACCATTCTAATCTCACACCACACAACTTTTCACTCAACCCAATTACCAGTACTATATGCCCACAACATATAAAGCCACCACGACTCCAACCTACAATTCCAATAATGCCCAAAAAAGTGTCCGTACACCGACACAGCTCACCCACTTACCACACAAAATCCACACATGACCATACTTCGCAACGCCATAAACACGCAAATGTACCTCACAACATACACGCACCCATACGCCACCTCGCAACAAACACGCACAACCCGCACAACAAACGCAACACGCACGCCAAAAGACAACAACAACAAACAAGAGCATGCACAACCGTTAAGAATAATACAATCACCCCGTCTACACAAAACATAGAAAAAATTCACGCCACCAAACAACCACACAATCGAAAAACATTACGATCTTTCCTAAAAGCTGTGAACGTCTATAAAGAGTTCATTCCGGACCACGCCCGCTTGCGGACACCACTTGTCAACCTTCTAAAAAAGGATGTCGTGTGGGTCTGGGATGACAAATGCCAGAAAGCGTTCACTAACCTGAAAGAAAACCTTACCACACACCCCACATTACACCTTTACCAGGAAGATCTGCCATGCCAGGTGTACTGTAACACCTCAACATTCAGCATTACAGGCGTTCTTAAACAAGTCTACCCTGATGGGAAGACATACACCGTTCAACATTTCAGCCGATCTCTACGTAGTCACGAGCGAAATTATTCAGACTTGGAACTACAATGCCTAGCCATTGTGGAAAGTGTGGATAATTTCCGCACCTGTCTAAATGGCAGAAAGTTTACAATATTTTCTGACCATCCCGCATTGCAGTGGTTGAAAGAGATCAAAGCTCCGTCAGGCAGATTGTTTCGATGGAGGTTAAGATTGTCAAGATACGAATATGAGGTCCGTAGCATAAATGGAGTACAACAATATGAAACGGGCGTTGGAACTCGTATCCCATTTTGTGGCTTTCTAGATGCGCCACTCATACAGAGCCAACAGTCTTCTCCACCGAGAAAATCTCGCGTGACTATAGATCACAATAAACTGCGCACCGTCTCCCGAAAAGGAGTACTGAAAACTATAGTCCCAAGTTCACTTACAACCAGACTTCTTAAGTCCGTACACACTCAACACCACCATCCAAACATCTCCAAGATGACGAGGCTCATCTCAGCACAATATTATTGGCAGAACATGACACAAGACATCGCAAAACAAGTAAAAACCTGTCCCACCTGCCGATTCGCTAGAAGAATCGATGAATACAACCAACCTTCACGTAAAAATACCGACACCGGCACCAAAGCAAAACAAAATTCGTACATAAAGCACAGCGTACACACCACACAAACAATGCCAAAATTACCACATCCACGTCAGAGAAACGATCACACATCTCAACCTAAACCAATTACCGCCGACATATCTCTAATAAAACCATTGACGATCAAACAGGAGAACTGTAAACCTGACAACCAGTTCAATCATATCACACCACTCCCTAAAGATATCAAACAGGAGAACGGCGAACCTACCAATCATTCAAATTCTACAATTCATAAGGTTCAAGCAAATATTTCAGAGTCCCCAGTTACAAAAATGTGGACGAACATGGGGCAATATCCTATCTTTCATCTGATTTTTATCCTTTGTTTATTAGTTCTACCGTACAACTGTATCCCAATTTTATTCATTAATTACCTGTTTATCTATGCCATGCCCGCTCAGAAAATCTTCGAACTACAAGAGGTAGTTTTTAATTTAGGACAAGCAGTTTTTAATTTTGGACAAACAATTTTTCATTGTGGACAAGCAGTTCTTCATTGTGGACAAACATTTATAAAACTTCTCATAATTTTAGGAACCATCTTCGCAGAAAATCTAAATAAACTCCGAAGAGATAGCAGTAACTGAAAAGATGACCAAACAATGTCGGAGAAATCACGCTCCAAAAACAAGCGCCGAACCACACCCCAAAATAAATAGACGGCAGGAAATGAGAATTTGAAACACCACGACAGGAAGTGTAGTCCGCGGCGGTTAAATTCGGCCTCTGTAAACAAAGCGGAGCACTTCGTCCGATCTCCAATTTCATTCCCTCTCGTTTGCCCGACACACCCCACTTCCGTATCTCTAATTACAATGAGAAGATCCCCTATTGAGGTCAACTGGGAACCTCGCTATGCCACCGATTTTTGATTCCAGTTCGAGTCTACATATCGATTTTTACCACCCAATTACACATCCACGAGACAACACATAGAACTAGCTCACACATTTCTTACACAACAGACTTCTAACATTTTTTCACAACACACACACAAAGACAAAAATTACACATAAAGGTTATATAGATTTCCATGTCTCCTGTACACACAGCATAAACGCACTTGAGGGCTAGAATCACGTTTTTCACCTAAGTGTCGCTACAGATGAGACAAAAAATGTATAGGGCATAATTGAGCAAGTAAAACATTTATAGGGCAAAATGGAGCAACCAATACATGTAGATCAGGGCATGTAGATACCAAAGGGTTCCAACCAATACACCTTATTTTTCATATCAATCATTTTCATTATTTTCTCTCAATTAAAATTTAAATATTTAATCAATTTATCAATTTATTCAACTTATTACCACTTTTAATCATTAATTATCATTTTTTCCCAATTAGTTTATATTATCATTTTTATTTATCAATTATCATTCTATTTACCACTTAGCTTAAACTGCCACAACTCAATTATCAACGAAAACTCATTGGTTTTCGATTAAACTAAAAACATTAAATCACACTTTGTTGTTGAAACCTTTTTATTTTTCATTTTTCTTGTTTTCCAAACACTCAACTTTGATTTCGCTCAACCACTTTTATTTTTATTTGATTTCAAAATACCTTATGAAATTTTATTTTTATTTTGATTTCTCACAAGCCCTAATAAAATTCCCTCGGTTTCCATTCCCAATCTCGAGCTAGAATAATGGTTAGGCATTTTTCCTTTTTTTTTTTTTCACCATTCAACCAAGCACTCAACTTTGATTTCGCTCAAAAAACTTTTATTTTATTTTATTTTGATTTCAAAAGACCTTATGAAATTCCCTCGAATTCTTTTCCAAATTCGAGCAAAAAAAGTAACTAGGCATTTTCCCTTATCACCATGCAACAAAACAATTTTTCTTTTTCAACCAAACACATTCAATTTTGATTTCGTTCAACTATTTTATATTATTTTATGTTGATTTCAAAAGCCTTAATAGAATTCCCTCGAATTCATTTCTTAACTCGAGTAGAATTCGTTTAGGCGCATTTTCTTTTCTTTTAATCCACTATGTACCATAACATTCCTTGATTTCTTACAATTAAAAATTTTTTTGATTTCTATTAATTATACTCAACCTATATCATCAACACCATTCTATTTTACTTTTATATTACCAGCAATGTTTGTATATAGCCCCTCCATACCCACAACTAATTTTCCCACAAAATTATTTTTCACTTTACAGAATTCTCTCAGGCTAACCCCTTCTTGAATTCTTCACATGTAGGGGGCGCATCTGTCATAATTTGTATATAATTGAATGCAACCCCGACCCACTATGTATGTACCATGTATGATTTTCAAAGATTTAATAAAAGAATAAGGTAACTGGAGGAAAGAAAGTAACAAAAGACATAGAAAGTAGATCTAGAGGAGAGCATATTTATTAATAACGACGCAGTTAACCTTCTGACCCCAGGTCCCTGCGAGCTAAGTTTAAACCAACACTTCCTGGAAAAACAGGACGTATCTAGTGACCAGAAGTTATAAATGTTAAAGCTAACACCCAATATTTCCGGCAAAGACAGGACGTATCTAATATCCGTCGAAGTTATAAGCGTCAAGCTACCCGACACTTCCTGACCCAGGCCGGGCGTAACTAACACTAAAGGAAGCCGCCGGCCAATCAGAAGATAGCATCTAAATAGGTCAACCAATAGGGAAAGATCATGTGATCATCTCTCAACCAATCAGAGAGAAACTGAGTCTTGGTGTTAAATCGAAAAGCAAGAATGGTCAGTTACGTTTTCGCTCTCATAGGAACAACACCTACAGTTGTTCAGTGGCTCTCGCCGAGTTCGGACAGTTGCTCCTTCGCTTCCAACAAGGTAACATCTACTCTAGAGATCTCTCTCTCCGCTCATTTCATCTAAATCCCATCATCGCCATGTGATCAACTAATTAATAAGTCAAATCGCTCAGCTCTTCTCAAGTTTTCTTCCCTCCAATCCAGTTGCCTTTTATTTTCAAACCTCATCATGTGTCCTGATTATTCCTAACTGTGTGCTTCACTTACCACTCAACGACTGCGCTTCAACCAATCCTCACCATTCAAATCCAACAACAAGAAACCCCGCAACGATATTGCCACAGAACGGTTAAGTCGACAGGATTCTACAACAGTGTAATACATCAAATATTATAGTGTAATAGCAATTGCATCATATTACATATATACATATTATATATTAAAGTAATATTAATTTTTGGCAATTAGTTTATTTTCACACATATCAAATATTATTTCTACAAACCTTATATGAAAAGAAACACATTGCCAAAAAATAGATATTAAACATTTTATCGATAGCTAGCAATTGAATTTTAAATATAATTCGTTTCTTTGTAAAACGAAAATTGCAATTATACCGCGAATGTTTCCCCTAAACAAAAATCGAAATCTATTTTAAAGAGATACAACGACCATTTAAGGATGAAGTATGATAGGATGAATTGTGAAGAGTAATGACAAACGGAAAAATAAAATGTCCAGGGGCGGGAAACGAACCCACAACCTTCTGCTTACCGGGCAGGTGCCATGTCCACTAGGCTACCCTGGACGTATAATATTTAAAGTAACTTATAATACATTTAAAATACAATATAACGCGGCTGATGATTGTAAAACGAAAATTGCAATTATACCGCGAATGTTTCCCCTAAACAACGTTTCTTTGTGTTGAGTCGATAATATTAAAAGGATAGTTGAACGATTTTGGGATAGGAGGAGGGGTATAGATAAACGTGGATAGGGGGGAGTCTTCAAGAAATCTAAGTCAGGGATCATATACAGTCCCCAGGACGGCCCTGCGTACATTAAAAAACATATTTAAATTGTTACCAAACTTCATATGTTTGTGTTCAGCTCCTTGAAATCCATTCCTGTATCGAAATGCTTAAGGGGAATTTCACATTGACATGGCCAAACGAAACTGAAAATAGCATGACAACCACAGATGATGCCTCTAATTATCTAGAGGAACTAGATTCTAGCACAACCAACATTCTAGAACATACTCAAATAGCGAAGGGCATCAAACCCAACTTATTAGACAAGCTATGTACATCAGATCATTCGAATCACGGTACAAGCTGCCAGAATGAATCATCACCCGATTTACACATCATCTACAACAATCTCATCATCCTTCAACAAACCAACTACCACCTTCCAGAAATGAATCAAGGAATCCGACCAATCAAATCAAAGCAACAATCTTCAAACAAAAGTAGATTATCAATGACACAATACGATGGATTATTCGACATCCCGGAACCTCCCAGATTAGTAGACTTCTCCAAACAGAACAAAATTTGTATAGAAACGAAAGCTGCCAACAATTCTAAACCGGAGAATGAAGAACGTTACAGAACACCTTCCTCAATACCTTTCTACAGACCAACTTACAAGCACTTAAGAGTGCCCATGAAACATCACTCCTCAAAATTCTGGAAGCATAAAAAGAAGAAAATTTACAGCATCAATTATCGGAAAAGTGAAATGCCGTGGAGGCAAGATGAATAAATCTGGAAAAAGCTTTCGTAGAGTTATTCACAAGTTGGCTATGTAAATATGGCAATGCGTTTAATTTTGGGTTCATATAGAAAAGAATGTTGAGGACGGAATATATATAGATGGAAATTTTTCCAGGAGGAAATTGATCAATAAAAGCATAAGGCGCCTTTCCCGTCAAAATAAACCTCAATTTTAGCCGTAGATTTGGCCCAGCCACTTTGCCAGCTAAACACCTCTTTAGCAGATTGTCAAGATTCCATTAGATCCCTTGTGGATCTTATGGAATAAAGTCCGCCCTAGACTGACGATGGTCATTAGTCCGAAACCATAGTCTCTAGGTGGACGCTTCTCAGTTTGCTAAAGCTGGTGTTGTGGCTTTGTCACCGACCCGAGGCTGCTAGTTTGTGGCGACAATCAATAGATGCCGTCTAGGTTTGACGTTTATTTTGAAGGGAGAGGCAATCTTTGCTTTTATATATTTATACTTCAGCACCATTTCTTTGAATTCTATAGGCTGAATTTTCTACAATTAGTGAGTTGAAAATGAAATCGGTATAGATGTAAATATGGAGGTCAAAGAGTAAAAAATACCCGATCCATATAGGCAACAGGTGATCTTATTTTAGTAGCACTACTATTACTATATTATTTCTCAATCATATTAAGGTATCAAGCTTGTAAAATTGGTAATCATCATGACTGGGTGAAGTAGAATGTGTCTATCTTTGTCATTAAGACTGGGATCACTTCTCAGTAGCAGGCCAGTGATTTAGTTCCAATATGAAATGGCCATCTCTGACATGAGGAACAGACACCATGTACAGCCACTCCTAACATGGAGTACAGACTCATCCTGTATCCCTGGATCAGGAGCCCTTCTTCTTCTTTCTTATCTCCACTCAATCACACTAAGGTATCAAGCTTGTAAAGCTTTAGACTTTTGATGGTGTCTGCCGGGGAAGAGTAGAGCTCATCAATGGATGAGTCAATACAGTCAATAATATGTCTTGGGGTTGCAAGCTGAGAATTGCACTTAGTACATAGTGGGAAAACCCTGCAACCATTCTGGAAAGTCATTGTCCGTAGATGACCAGATCAGGAGCCCTTACAGGGTACTATCAGCCTGGCCAACTGAGACCAGGTTTTTAGCGATCTTGTTATTGATCCCCCTCATCCTTTTCCATCCTTGGGACTGGCAAAGGTACAGTATTACCATGATACTATGGAATAACTACCTAAGAGTCACACACATTTAGGCTTGTTTTACTGTTGTATTAGAAGTTTATTTAAAAGTAATACTAGAAAACATGCAATTCCCAACCTGCAACCCCAAAACACATTATTGACGCATCTATTGATGAGCTCTACTCATCCCCAGAAGATACTATCAACAAGCTCTACAAGCTTGATACCCTGATATGATTGAGTGGAGATAAAGAAGAAGACTAGAGAACATGTTACAAACCACAGTTGCTTATGCAAAGGAAGGAACACTTCAAGAATACCATAATTGTAGGTGGTCGGATTTTGATTAATTCACGTTGAAAGACTTCATCAAACTTTGTTTATAAAAGTTTATTGTCCTTTTAACATTTTGCCGAACCCCTATCACCTTTAAAAAAAAAGGTAGAAAGCTTAATAGAAAATTATTGTATTTTGTCAATCTATCTTTCCGGTACATATATTATACATAAGGAAAAACATCCAGGGTTTGAAAAACAAGATATAAAACATTTTATAAGTTGTTTTGCACCACTTGACGTTTTTCCCTATGTATAATATATGTACTGGAGAATACAAAATACTATACATCCCTAATAAACTTTGACCTTTTTTTTTTTTAAAGAACAACAGTGGGTCGCCGAAAAACATCAAGGAAAATAAACTTTTATAAAAACAATGGTTGATAAGGCACAATTTGGATTATAAACACAAGGTAGAAGAAGAAGACTAGAGAACATGTTACAAACCACAGTCACATATAAAAAGGAAGGAACATTTCAAGAATACCATAATTGTAGGTTGGATTTTTATTAACTCACTTTGAAGATTGAAACATCACACACTATTTATTAATTTGGATTTGGTCTTATTACCTTGTGTTTAAAAACAATGATTGATTAAGTATTTTCAACTTGAGTTAATTTTAAGAATATTTAATCCTAAAAATGTTTCGATGTAATGAAATAAACCTTATTTCCATATCGTCAAATTATACCTTTACAGAATAAGGAAATTAAGTTTCAGATCCTTATGACGCAAATAAAAAAATTTAAAAAAAGAGCCCAGTATTTACACACAGTTCTTGCAAATAAAACTCTGAAATTATTTTTGCCATTATAAAGATATACAAATAGAAAAATAACAAGAATAAAAACACTTTTAACATTCTTACTTTTAATTTTTTATATTAAAAAAAAATCTTAAATTTGAACCTACAATCTTTTATTAAATAAATAATTTAAATTATTAATACCCTTTTGAGCTAGAGAAACACTGCAAACTGATTGGCTAATAAATTCAATGTAGATTGGGACTGATTAAGATCACATAAACAGCCAATCAGAACTGCAAATAAAAAAGACACATATAAACATTAAAGGCAATAATTATTATTTCAAATTGTAGATTAAGAGATGACATTATTGATTTTACAAAATGATAAAAGCACAATTTAGATTAGAAACACAAGATAATAAGACTAAATCTAAATAAATATATAGTATGTACAACACTCAAGGCAATACGACCAAATCCAAATAAATAAATAGTGTGCGACGTTTCGGTAACAGCTTTTGTCTGAAGATGGTAACAGCAATGTTACCGAAATGTCACACACTATTTATTTATTTGGATTAGGTCTTATTACCTTGTGTTTATAATCTATAATCCAAATTGTGCATATCTATATAATGAGTGTTTATACAAACTTTTGGAACAACCTTGTATTACCTTGTGATTTAACAATATTGGTGACTCAGGAGGAAGGGGAGCAATAAAAAACATGTATCCAGATGGTATGGCTGATAGTACCCTGTAAGCACCAATCCAGGGATACAAGATAATCTGTACTCCAAATTAGAAACAGCTGTATCTGGCCATTTTGTATTGGAGCTAAGTTGGCTTGTTACTGAAAGAGGAATGCTTCCAGTCTTAAGGACAAAATCAGATAGCTCTTAGAATGGACATAAACCTTGTTTGGACAATCCTAGTGAGATAGGACATATTAGAATATGCACAAGGTAAAATTCTAGATGGAAATTTTTACCGTGAAATATTGATTTATATTTTGAAAATAGAGCAATCCATATTTAATTCATTAGATAATAAAAAAGCATATATTGGATTTAATAAAATATTTATTTTGCCAATATTTCGGCTGGCTGAACGCCAACCTTTATCGAGGCATTACATCTTTGTATACACAAACTCAGCGCCACATAGTGTTACTAATTTAGTAATTGTGCCTTATCTATATAATGAGTGTTTACAAACTTTTGGAACAACCTTGTATTACCTTGTGATTTAACAATATTGGTGACTCAGGAGGAAGGGGAGCAATAGTAACACTATGTGGCGCTGAGTTTGTGTATACAAAGATGTAATGCCTCGATAAAGGTTGGCGTTCAGCCAGCCGAAATATTGGCAAAATAAATATTTTATTAAATCCAATATATGCCTTTTTATTATCTAATTGATTTATATAAAAAGAAAGATCACCACTCCTGTCAAAATAGACACTTAAACTAAGTACCCTTTATTGAAAGTCTCCACAAACTGGCTGACTCAAGTGTCTGTGTTATTACACCTGCTTTGACAAATTCTGAGGTTCTCTCGAATCGTGGAATCAAAGTTCACCCTGGACTGACAAGGGCCATTAGTCTGAAACTATGGTCTCCAGGTGGGGGGGGCTTTGAATTTGCAGAAGCTGGTGTAATGGCTTTGTCACCAAACCAAGTCCATTAGTTTGCGGAGATGGTCAATAGATAACGTGTTTTGTGAAAAAATTTCACATGATCAGTGTAAATATGCAAATTTGGCCTTAAATATCCACTTCTTGATTGATATCAAATATTTAGTCATTGAGGCACAGCTTGCCCCATACTGACGAGGACCAACAACCCAGAACACATTTATGGTTGGCCTTTCTTGATTTATCAAGAAAATGGGTTAGCCAAATATTATGGAACAAGACTAAATCAATGTTTAGTTAATTTTTGTTTCACTAGATGGCGCTCTTCAATCTAAAATGCTCTTGTGAGTGGTCAGAATATGTCCTTTTTTGTTTTCAATATATACATGATTTATCTTCTTAATTCCTCTCTTTTACATATAAAGAAACTCGGTCTTTGCCGGTCCCATGCCCGGATGAAAAAGGAGGAGGGGGAGCAGTAACAAGTTCACTAAAAAACCTGGGCTCAGCTGGCCCGGCTCATAGTACCCTGTAAGGGCTCCTGATCCATGATGTTTGTACTCCATGTTAGGAGCGGATGCAGATTGCGTCTGTTCCTCATGTCAGAGGTAGTCATTTCATATTAGGAGCTAAGTCGGCCTGCTATTGAGTAGTGCTCCCAGTTTTGATGACAAAGACAGATGCATTCTACTTCCAGTTGAAGATAAGAAAGAAGAAGACATAAAGAGTGTCAAGTCTGTAGATATTGAGCTTTTTAATGGTGGTATATATGTTAGGGATGAGTAGAGTTCATCAGGGATGAACCAGTGCATTGTTGGTTTTTTAAGGGATGCAGGGTGCGAGTTATATATTGCAGAATATTTAATTGGGATATGATAAGAAACTACCATTAAGTCGGGGCTCTGGCACATTTCATCTGGCACCAGTGTTACAATAATCCGTTAAATACACTCATGGACAAAACTTAAGGAAGTGAAAACTCTTTAAAATCGCAGTTTTTTTAAGTAAACAGATGCAATTTTGTTCATACTTGGTTATCTCATGTGTCTTCAATAAAAGTCACTGTAATATCTTTCAGAGTTATTGTCTGAATCCCGATATATATTTTAAAAGGTACAACTTCCTTAAGTTTTGTCCATGAGTGTAAAAAAAAAAGAGGCACAATTACAATCCCAAGTTAACTAAGAAAAAATCAATAAAATTGTGTGTGACATTCTGCTAACAATTCGGTAACTATGCAATTTATTAATTGGTGTTGTTACCTTGTGTTTCTAATCTATAATCCAAATTGCCCCCATTACAATAGTTATTATAATATATGTAGTTATATATTAATTATTACATAAGACTCTTGTCACAAAACCAAATAAGTCTTATTTTTTATCTTCACTCAACAATCCTATTAGGGTATCAAGCCTTGGAGCTTGAGATTTGGATGTGATAACCACTACACCACATAAACGTTGGAGCATGAGATTTGCACCAAATAAGTAAATAATATTTTGACAACAATTTTACATATTTACACATTTAATTTACATATTGGAGATGTTCTCTCTTGTAAATGAATAAAGTTTATTAGTGCGGATGTTTTTCAATGCATATTTTAAGAATAAAAAGGGCTACACTTCTTTATATAAAAAATGTAAAAGAGGCAAAAATTGTGGCTAGTCATCTCGGCAATTTGGAAAACTTTTTCTTTCTTATCTCTACTCAATCATATTAGGGTATCAAGTCTGTAGAGCATGGCAACCTTCGTGACTGGGTGAAGTAGAACGCATCTGCTTTTGTTGTTAAGACTGGGAGCACTCCTCAGTAGCAGGATGACTTAGCTCCAATATGAAATGGCCGCTTTTACATTAGGAACAGACGTGTGTGAAGCCACTAGGTCTATGAAAAACCAACAACACTTTTTGGCAAATTAAGGATACTACACTGGAGATTGTGGTTTCATGTTGTCCTCATCAATTCAGAATGTGGGGCTTGGATTTCAAGTGCTCTACATGGAACTCTTGTAATCTGAGTGATGGCCAAAGATGAAGTTTGACCAATTCTTTGGCCAAAATATATTTTGATGGGAGAGAGAGAGGCAACAATTTATAAACCAAACAGACATTTCTTCAATTGAAATAGAGAGAGACATTGTGTAAGTGGAACATGATTTTTGCGTCTATTCAAACATATATCTATATATATAAAAATGAATGTTTGTTTGTTGGTTTGTATGTCCAGTATACAAATTCGCAGTAGTTCACTAATTCAAACCAAAATTTCCATACATAGGTAAAAAATAACTGGGATGACGATAGGCTATTTTAAAAATATATAAATCAATTATTAAAAAACTATATATTCAAATTATTCTACTTAGCTCATGAGCAGCGCCCACTGAGCGTTCTAGACGAGAAGCTTTTTCTTAATTACAATGCAAGTCCTTAACTATATTTACATATATATTTTCATTTTTTGCTATAACTGATCTAATTCGTCGTTTAAAATAACTGCTCTTGCTATATTTGCTATGTTTTATGTGTTTGAATAATACATTTAATCGTGTAAACCCGGGCGTTGCCCGGGTCATTCGTCTAGTATGTTATAAACCCAAGGTAATAAGACCAAATCCAAATAAATAGTAACGTTTCGGTAACAGCATTGTTACCAAAACATCACACACTATTTATTTAGTTTTGGTCTTATTACCTTGTGTTTATAATCTATAATCCAAATTGTGCAGTATCTACAACACACCTGTAGAAGGGCTCCAAGTCCTGAAAGCTCGAGTTAATTAAAAATATATTATTTTGCAAGCATTTCTTCCCTAAATTTTCTCTGTGTTAAGATATCAATTAAAAAAAAAAAAAAGGATTCTATGGAGGTTGTTAATTCTATAATCCAAAATAACAGTAGAACCTCGCTATAATAACATCACTTGGGACTATGATATTGTTGTTATAAGTCAAGTTGTCATTATACACCAACTGTTTCCAATTTGAAAAAAAAAAAAAAAAAACTTGGGTAGATATAGGTGACTGCTTTTACTGTAAGTGCACCACATGTCTACACATTTGAAAAGCAGTTCGACTTTTGCACTTACAAATATTCCAGAGCCTCTTTTGGTTACTTGCACTCGCTTGTGGGGTTGGACTGCTAAGGGTTCTAAAACCTACAATAAGAAATTACAGACATTCTATACTGTAGTACTTGAGGTACTTTTACACTTACAACTGGGATACTTTAAAATTATGATATATCCAAATTGGTGATAAGGCCCACAACTTGGATTTATAGATTAGAAACACAAGGTAAACAGCATTGTTACCAAAACATCACACACTATTTATTTAGTCTTATTACCTTGTGAATTCAAATTGATTGAGCAAAGGCGTCTGCTTCCATGTTAGGAACGGCCTCAAACTACAGGCAAAGTCAGACTTTCACCAAAGTGTGCCTGGATCATGGTGCCATGATCAACGAAAGCTGCACTCCTACATCCCATTCCATGAATGAACTCATGGAATTTGTGTAATCTTTGCACAAGGGAATAAGAAACAAATTAATGTGTTTTATATATTAAAAAGTGATTATAACAAGGCTCTACTGAATATACAATTTTTTTAAAATAAATATTCCAGAGAATTCTATAAACAAAAAACCTGGAATTTAATAGAAGACAAAAAAAAAGAGAGAGAAAGAGAGAAAATTTTTTACATTATAAAAAAAAATTCCCAAAATTTTATTATTTTTTCCTTTGCCACACCAACTCTTATAGAGAACTTATTTTTTAGTATATATATATATATTTTTTTAGAGAGTATGGGAAAATATTTTAAAATATAAGAGATTGTTTTTTTTTTTTTTCGGCAGAGAGAGAGAGAGATTATGGAGAAAAAAAATATTAAAGATGATATATTAAAAAAATAAGAGACCAATCAAACAATTTCTAAAGAAAGCGTAGGCAACCATATTTCCATATCAATTTGAACTAAACATACCTTTATATGTAAATATAAATAGGCAGATATGATTGGGAGGAGGGCACTTTCTTTATGTAGTAAGGCCAAAAAATTACCTACTTTTTTTTTTTTAATCTAAAACACCCTTTTTGTTTCCTTCACACACATACATATATATATATCAAATATAGTTTCATTCTTTTTTTGTTGTCTATTTAATACCTATAACTCTCTAAAGAAAAAAAAAAAAAGAAAATATTTTAAAATTAAAAAAAAAAAAAGTATATTTTATATAATTAAAATATAAATATTTCTTTTTTTTATAATAATAATATATATACATTTAATTAAAATAATAAAAACAATCTTTTTTTTTTTTTTGCTTTTCTATAGGTGTGTGTGTGTTTTATAACAACTTCATATATTGTGAGAAGCTTTTTTTTAAGATATCTTTTCTATATATATATATTTTTTTAAAAAGACATATAGGATATATATATATACACACATACATATATATATATTTTGTACATACCACTTCTTTCCATTTAAATAATAAAAAAAGAAAAAGATATAGCATAATAAAAAAATATATATTACTATTTACCAAAAGCCACATTTATTCATTCAGAATTGTGAATATTTTGACAATGTATTTGTTTACTAGAGTGTGTCAAAGGGTTAAAAAAAAAAAAAATTCTTAAATTCGTTGAAAGTATATCAATATAATGAATGATATATATATTTTTAAAAGAATAACAAAAAAGAAAATTTGCAGATAAAGAGAAAACAAAATATATAATTTTTTTTAACTAAGAAAAATTTTAGGGTGAGTATTTTAGAAAAAAAAAAAAAGTTATTTACTTTTTTAAAAATCAATACAATTAAAATTGTCTTGTTTGTAAACAAGATCAAAAATTGTGATATTCATTAAATGAAAAAAAAAAAAAAAACATGATTTTTTTTTTCAAACTCAAACACATTTTCACAAAAAAAAACAAAAAACATATATATATATATACATTGATTGACACATTACATTTTTTTATAGAAGGTAGAGATCAGAATATTGAAAGGAAATAATTTATTAAAACTACAACTTTAGATTAATGAAGAATATTTAAATAAGAGGGAGAAGAAAAATTCAAAAATCTTATTTTAAAGTTGCATAGATAGAATTAACATTCTGCATATAACAAAACAAAAAAATTTTAAACTTAAAAAAAAAAATGTGAGAAAATGAGAAACAAAAAACTTAGAATTTACAAAAAAAAAAAAAGGAAAAATTTTTAAAAGGAGCGTTTTTTTTTAATATATATTAAAAATACCTAAGGCCTTCATAGAGTTTTGATAAATATAAAAAAAAAAAGGAAGAAAAATCACAGAAACTTGACTCTGTGTTCAACTCACAGAACAATTAGTAGCACCTCAATAATATAAAACCTAAAATGAAAGAGAAAAAAAAAATAATAAGGCTCATTATAATATATATATAATTTTTTCATCAACATCTTTACTTTATTTATATACAATGAATACAAGTTTTATTTTTTTTTATATATAAATTTCAATAATATATATATTTTTTTGTTATTTAAAAAAAAAAATAGTACTAGAAAAATAAAGTTTTTTTTTTACTCTCTCAATATAATATAATGTTATTTAAATACATATATTTATATATATATAATAAAAAATATTATTATTATTATTAGGTGAATAGTTGTTGTGAAAATTATTAAAGTATATGAAAAAGAGAGAAGGAGAAAAAAAAAATTCAAATGTGTAATACCCTGGCACAAATATCAAAAGTTGATTCTTTATATATATTCAAAAAAATTATTATATTTTTCTCAGAAATAACCTATAACAAAAAAAAAAATAATAATAAAAATGTGTTTGGCAATGTGTTGTTGACAAAAAAAAAAAGTAGGGTGAAAAAAAAAAAAACTTCAGTGAAAATTTAAAAAATATATGTAAATTTTATATATAGAAGAAATATAATATAGACACATTGGGGGGAACCTTTTTTTTTTTTCTTCTTCTTTTCTGAGCAAAAAGACATTTTTTTGATCTTAAAGAGACCTTGACAACTGCCTAGTGAATGATGCTGGATGGAATATGTAGGAAGGAAGGAAGGAAGGAGTGAAGACTAACAAATGTTCTATACAAACAAACAATAATAAACATAAAGAATTATAATCATCAACCATCCAGCAAATGTCTTACAAATCACATCTAACAACCCACCATTATTGTGGGATTGATTATTTGGGTCTGAAAAGATAGTTTAAAAAAAAAAAATATTATTAACAAAAAAAAAACCCTATTTAGAGTTGTGCAACACACAATACATTCGAAAAAAAAAAAAAAAAGGTAACATACATCCAAGTTGTTGTAATTATTTAAAAAAAAAAGGAAAAAAGAGATAATAATAATAAAAAAATAAATGGGTCCTATATATAAAGCCCACACATTAAATACTATAAAATTAGTTATACCTAAAATTATAAATAATTAGAAAGACTTTTTTATTTTCTTCCCTAGAGTTGTACTGGAGAGAGAGAGGGGGGGGGGGGGATAAAAACAAACCAAAAACTGCTAGAGAAATTGGGAGATAGTGGGGGAGGGAAACAACGGAACAAAGGTTTGGAACTTTTAGACGACTCATGTGGAACAGAGACGGTAGAAGAGATAACCGCAATGGGCCAGGGCTCCCAGAGTGAATGCGGAATGGAGGATCTTCCGGTAGGTGTCGTCCTTGCGTACCAGGACAATGGGGGTGTTAGACACCAGGGTGTGGAGGGGCAGTTTGGCGAGGTTCTTCAGGTTGGTCTCCACCTGGTACTTGCAGCAAGGGTCGAACTGCCAGGATACCCCATAGATGGTAGAGCAGAGCAGGCTGGTGAAGGCCAGGGGGCTGTAGAGGTACCATCGGTCGGGCCACAGCGAGGCTGTAAGGACGGTCCCCAGGCCGGACAGGACGGCCGTCTTGTGAAGGCAGTTCCCCAGGGCGATCCACCTGGCTGTCTCCTCCCCTAGCCTGGTGGGCTCGATGACAATGGTACTGATGCCGCTCTCCAGGGCAGTCTCCAGGTCATTCTCAAACACCTCGTAGGAACTCTCCCCATCGTAGATCTCCTGGATGATGGCAATGTCTCGGAAGTCTTCGCTGCAACCACAGCTGATACTATCAGGGACAGAAGTAAGAGTAGAACCTCAAATTAGAGAGAGAACAAAAAGCCTAAAAAGCCCAGAGTCTCCTGGAGGTGGTCTCTCATCAGTGAACCTATCTCAATCATAAAAGTCCTCATGACTTGTCTACCTTACATGATAAGAATCTCAGATGAGAGACAGCCTTCAGGAATAATTTGGTTTAAGCTATGTCTTTAGGCTATGGTTTCTAATATGAAAACACTTGTATAGGCTCTCCATAGCCCATTCCAAAATTAACTTTTAGGATAAGATTATGACCAATTGTTTAGTTTTGTTATCATAAAAAGGCAATAATCAAGAAGGAGGTGGAGGAACAATGGAATTCATGCTTGATTTCTTACTACCCTAATCCCCCTCACTATGCCACAAACCCACCAGTGAGTGCAAGTAACCAAATGGCACCATGTATGTATAAAAGCCAAACTACTTTTCACTAGACATTTTAGTGCAATTATTGTAAATGAAAATCAGTTGCCAACCACACACAATGATCATCATGTCCTGTTCCATGTGTACTTCTTTAATAAGGACTATAATAGAGCACCTTTTAACCCTGTCTTTCACTCTGTAAAGAATCCATTTCGCTGATATTTATTCTGATAGATGACAAAAACCATCAGCAACATTCAGTTTAAATCATCAGGAGATGTCCTTTTTGTGTGTGTGTGTGTGTACTTCTTCCAAGACCAAAATACATTTTACTTTTAACACAGAGTAGGCATGATTAGGTACAATTCGGGGATTATAGGTTGAAAACACAAAGTTCATTCAATACCAATTTTGTCTGATGATGGTAAAAACACTGTTACTGGACATGTCACACACTATTTATTTGGAGATTCAATCTTTTTACAACAGAGTAGGCATAAAAGAATGAGGCATGAAGCTGCAATTAAAAAAAAAAAATTGGCCCAATATATTTATTCTTCCCCAAGATTTTGATATTTTGAGACCAGTAACAGAAGCATCCTAGTTAAATGTACCACCACATGTCAGGATACAGTCTCATTATAACAGACTTGACACACTTTTTAAGAGAATAAACCAACCTCAGCAGTGAGTAACCAAATGGGACTCTCTGGCATTGGGTGCACCTATAGTTTTCTTCTCTTCTTTCTTATCTTCACTCAATCATATTAGGGTATCAAGCTTGTAAAGCTTGTTGATGGGGTCTGCAGGGGATGAACAGAGCATATCAATGGATGAGTCAATACAGTCAATGATACACCTATAGTTAAAGCAGTTTCCAATACTACCTACCATGATTATCATGCCCCTACCACATATACTAGGGTCTCTCAATAACAATAAAAATACAAAAAAATAAAAGGATGTTATAACAAGGTTCAACTCTCTCAAATACCACCATCAAAACTTGCAGAAAATTAATAAATCATTTTAAAGGGGGCTCCTCTCTATATATATTTATTCGTGGATGGCTTTTCTTGATTTATCAAGAAATTGGGTTGGCCAAATATCAGAGAAACAGGTTAAATCAATGAATAGTTGATTTCTGTTCCACCAGATGGAGCTCTGCCTTCTGAAAAGTACATGTGCTCCTGGTCAGGATATGCCTTTTTTAATTTTTATTATATATATTTTATATTAAAAGAGAAGAAGAAGAAGAACAAACCAAAACAAAAGTTGTCCTGCCAATGGTGTGACCACCACCAAGATAAAAAGGATAAGACCACCAGGATGATAAGCAGGGTGCTGTGAACTTTTTGATCTGATGATGGCTCCAGTATCCTGTGCAGGAAAAATCTCCGGGAATTATTCCCTCCGTAACACTGATGGAAACTATACTACGGTAGAACACACTTCTCTTTAAAAGGACAACATCTAGAGACAGAGTCATAGTATCCTTTGGAGAGAGAGGTACCTTTTACTGGAGAGTTGCTAAATAGTTTTAAAATTGGAGGTAATTTTGGGAGATTAAAAACTGTGAATGATAAAGCACAATTTGGATTATAGATTATAATAAAAGAAAATAAGACCTAATCCAAATAATTTATTAGTGTGTACATTGTCACCGAAACGTCACACACTAATAAATTATTTGGATTAGGTCTTATTTTCTTTTATTAAAAACTGTGAATTGAACACAATACTTATTCGGCTATGCAATTCTCATCCAAAAGCATCCATAGTTCTTAAAATTAAAGATACTTCGACCAGTATAAATATTTTTATTATCTCAACATTTCAACAAAAGATTTTTGTCGAAACATCGAGATAATAAAAAAAGATTACTGGCTGAAATATCTTTAATATTAAGAAAAATGAATGCCGCCAGCCAGGCAACCTCTATCTTTATGACAAAACATCCATAATGTACTTTTATCATTCAGATAGATTGCTGATAGAACATATGCCAAAAAAAAAAAAAAAGCTCCAGTACTATTTTTACCCATTTGATAAGGAAATGACAAGAGTTATCTTGAAGCCACTTCAGGAAGCAAATATGGGAGGGAACAACTTGACAACAATCAAGTTGGAGACTTCATGAACCTTTTTATAAAAGTTTATTGTTCCTTTTGATGTTTCTGAGACCCACACTGTCACCCTTTAAAAAAAAAAAAAAAAGATTGACAGTGGGTCACCGAAAGATCAAAGGACAATGAAACACAAGGTAATTTGATTTTCAAATTTTCTTTGATTTCCTGACTTAAATCTGTGGTCATCTACAGACAATGACTTTCCAGAATGATTGCAAGGTTTTCCCACTATGTACTAAGTGTCAACTTGCAACCCTAAAACACATTATTTGACTCCGGTGCACAGAGGAGGCCCTGGAGTGGATTCGTCACCTCGACATTCCACTCTAGAGAAACTTGCCAACATTGTTGTATTGTGCTGTAAAAAACAATATCATACGCAATATATATTATTTGACTGTATTGACTCATCCATTGATGAGCTCTACTCTTCCCCGGGCAGACACCATCAAAAGTCTCAAGCTTTACAAGCTTGATACCTTAGTGTGATTGAGTGGAGATAAGAAAGAAGAAGGTAATAACACAATAAAGAAATAATCTTATTATTATGATAAGATACAATTTGGATTATAGATTATAAACACAAGGTTATAAGACCTAATCCAAATAAATAGTGTGTTGTTTATTTTATTTTATTTGGATTTGGTCTTATTACCTTAATCTCATTATTATCTTATGTTTGTAATCTATAATCCAAATTGTACCTAATCATCAAAGGGCAATGAACTTTTATTAACAAAGGTTGATGAACACAAGGTAATAAGACCAAATCTAAATAAGTAAATAGTGTGCAACATTTCTGTAAACAGCATTGTTGCCATCTTCAGACAAAAGTACCTTGTATTAAAAAAACACAATTAAAAGCTATTTTTTACAGACCTTCAATGAATAAAAATTGAATGAGGGTATATCTATATCTATTGCAATATAAGAGATCTGTAGAAATAGCTTTTAATTGTAGTTTGAAAAAGCAGAGTTGAAAATTGTCGCATACCTCGAGATATTTGCATAGTATTGTTTGGTTTTATATATTTTTGCTTGTATATTTGCATGTCCGCGAGAAGCGTGATATATAAATATAGGTCAAGAGAGAATAATAAAGTTAGAGTTTCTATTGTCATAAATCTTCTCTTGTTATGCGGAACACGTTCTTTTACTTAGAACACTACAAAAATAAAATTAAAAATTTTCACCGATAGATGGTGATAAAATTTATGATGATCATCAACACTTGCAAATGCAAAAGAATCGAACTACTTTCTGCATGTGTAGTAGACATGTGGTGCACTTACAGTAAAATACAGTCGCTAACTACCCACCATGATTATCATGGCCTGTATCACGTGTACTAGGGATAATTTTTTTTTTAAATGGAGAAGTGACAGTTCTTCCTAGAGATATCAAAAACATTTATGTTACGATGCACTAGCGCGCCATCTGTTATCAAATTACAAAACTATTTTAGAGGCGTAATATTCTTTTTAAAATAAAACAATTTCTACTGTCCTTACTGCAATGGAAAAATTAAAGTGCATCGTAACATAATTGTTCAAATAAAAGACACAATTTGATATTTGCGGAAGAGCGATTGCTCGAAGCATATTATATATTTATAATTATATTTAATTCTGCTGTCCTAAAAGCTTATGTCCATAGTTCTTCTAAAATACCCATTCCAAGATTCTTACAACAGTCAACTATAAAAGGAAGTTCCAAAAATGCAATATAACAGCGGTATGGTAGATTAAACTGGCGAAACCGCTGGGAGGGTTCACCACTGATGAGCCAGGCCCTCCCTTTAATTTTTCCATTGCAGTAAGGACAGTAGAAATTGTTTTATTTTAAAAAGAATATTACGCCTCTAAAATAGTTTTGTAATTTGATATCAAAAACATGTTGCTGTTGGGTTCCACTAGGTTTGTATTATTAGGATTATTCTCTGTAATGGTAAATTTTAGCTGCGTAAGAAGTAATCATTTATACAGACAGACACACAAATTTTTAGTCACAACATGCCCCTTAATAGATTATATAGGTTATTGGTATCTATGGCAATGGTGGTGGTGTCTTGTCCGACCTATGGCAATGAAATTGCTAATAAAAAAAAGTCAACATAAAGGAAAATATATCATGAAAACAATTCTTTTGCCTTTTTTTAAATTATAAATTATAACATTTAATTGATAAGGTACAAACAAAAGGTAATAAGACCAAATCTATATAAATAGACGTTAAATCAATAAATATGATGTTTCAATAACAACGCTGTTACCAAAATGTCATACACTATTTAGATGTGGTCTTATTACCTTGTGTTCTTCTTCTTCCTTATCTCCACTCAATCATGTTAGGGTATCAAGTTGTGACCCTTGCTGGTGTCTGACAACCATCATGACTGGGTGAAGTAGAATGCATCTGCCTTTGTCATTAAGACTGGGGAGCACTACTCAGTGGCAGACTGACTTAGCTCCAAAAGAAATGGCCGAAATGGTGTTTATAACAATTAATTATAATTGTGACTGGTTTTATCAAAATTTGTAATAAATAAAATCAACAATATTTTTCTTTGATAAGCCATTAGTAGGGCATCTTTGTTGTTGCTTGTTCCTCAAGTTATTTAAACCATCTCCATTAGGTTCCATTATTTCATCTTTTCTATTAGTCCTGGGGTAACAACATAAACTGAGACAGATGTAGACACCATGAAGAAGGAAAGAGGGTATCTTTACTTGAAAGGTGTTCCACAATAAAAAGGATAACTGATTGCTAATTATAAATTTAAGTTTCAATACAATCTTTTTTTTTTTTTTTGCTAATCCCTAGTACACGTGGTACAGGCCATGATAATCATGGTGGGTAATTAGTAATTGCTTTTACTGTAAGTGCACCACATATCTACACATGTGAAAAGCAGTTCGACTTTGCACTTACAAATGTGCCAGAGCCCCATTTGGTTACTTACACTCACTGGTGGAGTTGGACTTTTGCAAGAATCGGGGGGCCATTGGAGCATTTTTTTAAATTAAATACAATCATTAATTTATTAAAAGGGTTATAAGAGAATTTTGCTCTGTAACAAAAAATTAACAATCTGTTGATTGAATAATTGTTTGCAAAATAGCTTCAATCCTATGAGAACTGAGAACCTTAGTTTCCAAATCTTGTTGGTATCAACATGGACATTTCTGAGACATGTAATCTTTAGTTTTCCCTTAGTAGCCTTGCATCTTTTTTAGTGTAAACAGATAATAAATTGATAAAGATAAGAGTTTGGATTATAGATTATAATACAAGAAGACCTAATCCAAATAATTTATTAGTGTGTGACATTTCAGCAACAGCATTGTTACCATCATCAGACAAAAAAGAATAAATGAGAAAAAATATCTGTTATATCTTGTTTAAACACTTGATAACAGTACTATTTAAGAACATGCTGCGATAATTTTTCTCATTTATTCTTTTGTCTGAGGATGGTGACAATGCTGTTGCCGAAACGTCACACACTATTAAATTATTTGGATTAGGTCTTATTTTTTTTGTAAGATAATAAATTGATTAAATAAATATTTTGCACCAATATTATCACTCAATAATTTAGAAATAGGGTATTGCATTTTAATACTATGCATTGCTTTTTTTTTCATTCAAAAATGCAATAAAAATTGAAGATTAAACAACTTCAACCATATTTGAATAACATTATGTTAACAAAATTAGCAAGTTTCCAATTTGTAATTCAAAAAATGGCAAGAGCTTATATATAAGAACTATAAATGCATTTTTTTAACAATCTCAAATTGATCGCATAAAACTTTGCAAAGAGTTTTAGCGTTTGAAAATAATTTCATATATATATGAACTGTTAATTTTTTACCGGAGATTTTTTAATTATAATTCGGAAACAAATTAAAACGTGGAACGCGAACTTGTTCAAATTAACTAATCGGCAAATAAATTGTTATAAGCTTTTGTTTCGAGTACAAGATGTTCATATATGGCTACGTTGAAAATGCCTTTAAAAATAAGGAAAACACTATTATGTGTCTCTTTAATATGCACGACTAAAACTATATTATTAGAGTAATTACAATTTATAAAAATCAAGTTCAAAATAGCAGTCTAAACGGCCTAATTTTCCACTATTAAAAGTAAACAAACTCAAAAGCATAGTTCGGACATATTTTTCTTTGAAATAATAGTATTAAAGTATACCTTGTTCGAGGATATTGTTCTGCCATTATTTTTCTACAACACTATATGAAATATATATAACAACCAAATAGAAATAAAATATACACTTAATATTATTTTAACAACTTTTAATAATCAGGGTAAGATCGAATTTTCATTGCTTCTATGATGATAGCAACTACAATTTTATAGAGGGAAGATAATTTTTTTTACCAAACGCTACATTAAAAATTTTTTATTAAATTTTAAATTATATTAATTTATATAATAATAATATATTTAGTATATTTTAATTATTGTCATTATCATTCATTTTTATATAATTTTATTTTTCATAGAAGTTTTCGGTTTAAAACTGTCTGACAATAAAATATCATCATACCTCAAAATTTATTGTTTATATTCGTACTATTAATCTCTATTTGTTGTTGGTTAAAAACGAATTCGTTTTAGCCTTTTTAAATAATAAGAAATGGCGACACCCTTAGAGCATTTTGTTTGCAACGTGCGTAATTTATCAGCGAACGGTACGTTTTAAAAAAAATAATAATAAAATTTTCTTGTTCTCTCGAGTTGTCTACTAACATTTTAGCCGCATTATTTATAGTTGAAATAATATATAGTTCAATTTATTTAAATATTGACTTAATCTGAAATATACACCCTACAATACATAATTTAAAGTTGTTTAACACTCTAAATAATAAAAATAATATCACACAATTTTAATCTGAGCTTTGGCATATTTTGTTACTGCACATAGTTAAGACTCTAGAATATAAATATATATATTAAATTGATATAACTATAGAAAATATTTAACCCCTAGGTTAAGTTTCAATACATAAAAATAATAAATGTTTATGTCAATTTTAATTATTGTATAACTTTTTTTCAAATAAAACAAAAGAGCATGTGATGTCCCACTAAGGACACTACTGGCATTCAATGAGAAAGATAAAAAGAAAATGATCTATATATATTATAGAAGTCCATCGCCCCTCCCTCAGTCACAGTTTCATGTTTCTCTTTTATACATAAAATAAACTATTACTGTCCTCACCGCAATTTAAAAATATTGGGAGATCTTGGCTCATCAGCAGTGAATCCTCCCAGCGGTTTCGTCAATTTAATCTACCAGACCGCGTCTAAGAGCTCTAATACTGTATTGGATCATTCTGCTTATATATGCTACACTGAAGGATGGAATCTTAGAAATGGTATTCAAGCAATCTATGGACTTATATAAATATTTCAAACAGTATAAATACATATTTGAAATATTGATGCAAATAATATTATGATTAAAAAAAGTTAAAATAAATTTAAAATATTTGCAGAGTTTCTTTATTAAGGTATCGGGAGGCAAGCTTTCGCGCGGTCGCGCTTCATCAGGCCACTGGCTCCGCAAAGGCGTGCAACAGATGTATATGTTTGCACCAATCAATGCTCTTCCGCAAACAATAAAACAACATTCTCATGTAATCAGGACAATGCCAATATTTTTTTATCGCAATAGTGACAGTTGAAGCTTTTTTTTTGTATGCATAAAAGAACCATTCATGCTTTAATGCTTTCATTCCTCATATATAGATGTTAATGCCTTGTCTTCTTTCTTATCTCCACTCAATCATATTTGGGTGTCAAGCTTTACAAGCTTGGTGGTGCCTGTTGGGGATGAGTAGAGCACATCAATGGATGAGTCAATACAGTGACAACCATCATGATTGGGTGAAGTAGAATGTGTCTGCCTTTGTCATTAAGACTGGGAGCACTACTCAGTGGTAGGCCAACTTAGCTCCAAAAGAAATGGCCGCTTCTGACATGAGGAACAGACGTCATGTGTAGCTGTTCCTAACATGGAGTACAGATGCTGCTCATTCTGTATCCCTGGATTAGGAGTCCTTACAGGGTACTATCAGCCGGGTCAGCTGAGCCCAGGTTTTTTTAGTGAGCTTGTTACTGCTCCCCCTCTTCCTTTTTCATCCGGGCTTGGAACCGGCAAAGGCGGAGTTTTATTGCCTTCTAAACAGTGGCAATATATGTGGGCAGGGAGCTACGACCAGCTGTGTGACTTTCTCAACAAGAGCTCGGAGCTCCTGCTGAAGAATGTTGCCCATCTTGATGATGTACTGGCCACCCTGGACATGCAGGAGCATTCTCTGGGAATCCTGGCCATCCTGTGAGTATGCAAACTTTTCCAACGTGCAAATACAAGAAATTGTATGTGTATGCAAATTTTCTCTGTATTACTGTTTTTCATTTCATAGTTTACACACACACACAAAACATTATTGTATTAATTATTGTTTAGAATTCCCTTTATTTTTTAAAATTATATATCTCTGATAAAAAGGTACAATTTGGATATTATAGATTATAAACATAAGGTAACAAGACCAAATCCATATTTGTTTATTTGGATTTGCTGTGTCTTGTTACTAATGTTTATATATATACAGTTAAACCTGTCTATAGCACCCCATCTTGGGACTCACCAAAATAGGGTGCTATGGAGAGGGGGTGCCATAGACAGGTCACTTTTAATGTAAAATGTTTACATTTTAATGTTTAAAATCGGGCGCTATTGAGAGGGGGCGCTATAGACAGGTTTAATACATATATATACAGTAGAACCTCCACAAGAGAACAGTCCCTCTAGAGGACACCTCTCTACAAAGGACAGTTTTCATTTGTAAAATTACCATTTTTACTATTTTGACACTCTCCAGTAAGAGGATACCTCTCACTAAAGAACACTTTGGCTCTGCAATTAGGTGTTGTCCTTTACAGGGAAGTAGTTCTACTGTATTTAGATATATAAAGTAACCTTGGGTTTATGAAATTATTGTTGTTATAATATATTTTTTCATTTTATTTTGTTCTCTTCAACACACAATACACTAGGACCTCCTATAAGAGATGTGTCAAAAAAAAAAAAACGAATCTGTAACTCTAGATTGATAACCTATCTAAAAGGCATCTTCTATCACACAAACTTATACAGTGGAACCTCAATTATAAAGTGGTTAGTACAAGATAAAATCCTGTTCCCAAGTGATATTGGTATAGCAAAGTTCAAGCACTTAGTTCTTAAGGACCCTTCTGTATAAGCTTTCAGATCCTTATGAATCAGAGAATGAGCACAGAGCATCAAAATAATTCGTAGATGCACAACTGAAATATATTTGAATCTATGGGTAGCCACATTACATCCAGCTAATAATACAAGAATAATAATACAACCTAATCCAAATAATTTATTAGTGTGTGGCGTTGCGGCAACAGCATAAATTATTTGGATTAGGTCTTATTTTCTTTTATTATAATTGTTGTGTCTCTACAACTACTCCAGGTCACCGAGATCCACTAAGTCAGAGATAAAACCTTTATTGCTTCATAACACTAATATGACTGAATATTTACAATTTAATGATACATATATATACATAAAAATAATTAACATACAAACAAACAAACACTATGCAAAACCTTATTTGCATATCTCGACAATTTATCTAAACATAACTATTGTTATGCAAAACACCACAATATTCTATAATCCAAATTGCGTTTTATCATACATCCAGATTAATAAAATATGGGTGATGTTACATGGGAGTAACAGCTTTGCCACCTTCTTCAGACAAAAAGTGCTGAATTCCACTCAGTATCCATTTAATACTTCTGTCTCTAAAAATGGTGACAATGTTGTTAACGAAATGTTCTCCCATTTTTTTTTTTTTTGGATGTGGTCTTGTTATCTTACGATTCCAATCTATAATCCAAATTGAACCTTATCATTGAAATGACAATTTGTTTTTTAAAAGTACACAGTAGAAAAATAAAAAATTGTTATAAAATAAATAAAGCTTTCAGACTTGTCAGTCCTTCAACACAGGAGTATCACGATAATAAATTGATGATATATTTTTATATACAAATTATAAAACAAGGTAATAAGACCAAATCCAAATCAATAAATAGTGTGTGACGTTTCGGTAACAGCGTTGTTACCATCTTCAGACAAAGTTTTATAATCTATATACAAATTATTATTTACATATTTTAAATATTTATTGAAAGGGAGAGGAAAAAATATATTGCGTTCTGGAAGATTTATTTTATAATATTATAAATAAGGGAAAACATTTATTTCTAATCAAGAGTTAAATGACGAATATCACGCCAGAAAATAAAAAAAAAAGAATAAAGTTTCTTAGATATTAGAAGGCTGGATCTTATATTTAATATATACCAATTAAGTTCAAATCAATAAGCTTGAGGGATGAGTATCTTGCAAACAAAGCATAGTTTTACCTGTCGAAGGGCCGTGTTGAGCCCGAAAGCTTGTAATAAATTTGTTTGCAAGAAGATACTCATCCCTCAAGCTTATTGATTTGAACATTCTATTAAGGGATTAGCCTATTAAATATACCAATTATGTTCACGTGATAGTAGAGTGAGTGAACACTGCAAAAATCCATATAAGCCAATTAAGTTAAATACATACTTTAGTAAGAATACACTATATATGCCATCATTTTTGCAACAACGATGTAGAATTTTATTTTAAAAACTGGGTTTCAAACTTGGTGGCTGAAAAACAAGTATGATGTAATGATTAGGTACAATTTGGATTATAGATTAGAAAACAAGGTGATTAAATCCAAATAAATAAATAGTGATATGAATAAACAAAGTATGAAGGATTATATGCAAATTGGATGGAAGGATCCTGTTCATTTCTAGTCCTGTCAAACATCAGTACAGCTTGCTACAGTAGTGGGTGCTCGAGGAGCATGGTCTTTGTGTAAACTTTGCACAACGAGGGAATAAGAGCAACAACACAGAGGGTGTGCAGATGCATCAAGCATTCTTCCAATGTGGATTTTGACATCCTCTCCAGCCAAGTGCACGAGTTTATTGGTTCCTGCAATGGAGAGCAGGTCCGCTTCGCCCCGGATATCTGTAAGTCCCCCAAACCTTCACTGTGTGTTTGTTAGCTGTCGATTTGGAGAGCAAACCTATGTTTTTTTCTAAATTCACCTTTAATTCTTTTCTTTTTTTTTCTTAAAATTAAAGATACTTATGCCTGTAAATCTTTTTATTATCTCAACGTTTAAACAAAAATCTTTTGTCCTCGTCAGGAGCAATTAAAAATTGAAGCATTTGACTTTAAAAATTATTCTTATTTAATTCTAATGGTAAATGATATATATATACAGTTTGGAAATATCTCTGTAAAGGCACAATTTGGATTATAGATTATAAACACAAGGTAATAAGACCAAATCTAAATAAATAAATTATGTGTGACGTTTCGGTAACAGCATTGTTACCATTATCAGCCAAAAGCACTGAATGATTTATTTATTTGGATTTGGTCTTATTACCTTTTTTTAAATTTCATTAATTTAGAATGTTTCATGATTAACTCTCAGTGAAAGACACAAAATTGCATTCATACACATCAGTCCTCTTTCATTCAACATCCCAAAGGGAAAGGTGATTCCTGTTTTAAGTAGAATTTTGTTCTTTTATCATGATTGGCTCTTTAAAAACATCATAGGAAAGCTTGTAGAAGGCGCAGCAATAAACACGGGTGATTCTTGCCAAATTATACACTCATAGACAAAACTTAAGGAAGTTGTACCTTTCTTCTTTTATATTGGGACAATAACTCTGAAAGATATTACAGTGACATTTATTGAAGATACACGAGAGAGTAATAATTCCCGCTGAAAGACATCACTCATCACATCAATCAACCATACACGAGAGAGTGTGAACTAAATTGCCTCTGTCTGCTTAAAAAAAAAAAATAGATGACCAGCCAACTTCAAAGACTTTCCACTTCCTTGTTTTGTGTTTTGTCCATGAGTTTAGTTGAATTAAAGAGGATCTACACTGTGAATAAATGGAAGAATTTTGTTATCCTATTTTTGTATTTTAAATTGTTTATATAAGAGACGTGACCATGAGCATGAACTCATGGAATTTGTGTAATTTTTACACAAGGGGATAAGAAACAATAACAACATATCAGAGATGTATGGGATTTATTGTTGTTGTTGTTTTCGGACCTCTAATAATTTGTTGTGTCTATTCCATCTTTCGTAGTATAGCTCAAGGAGATGACGTTGTGTGCAGTTGCTGACCTCTGCCACTCCTACACCAAGCTCTTGGTGGACAAGAAACAGGTTTGTGTCTCTTTCTTGCTTCTTTTGTAGCTGTGTGTATGTATAGTAACATTCTCAGATAATTGATGCTTTTGAAATGTGGGGATATATTTATAGATGGAAAATTTGCCAGAGGAAATTGATCCATAGAAGCATAGGGCGCCTCTCCCGTCAAAATAAATGTCAAAACCTGATGCCATCTATTGACCATCGCCGCAACTCTCTAGGTAGACGCTTCTCAGTTTGCCAAAGCTTTTAAATATTTTCCCATTGTATAATTTTACAAGGTCATGGAGACTATATTCATTAGTCCATAAGTCTCCATGATGGGGAGCTGCTGTCATTGGTTGGTTATCTACATGGAGAAGTGACATTCAGACTTTGCTCCCCCATGTGGGGATATGGAGAAAGCTACTCAGAGTTGCCATGGACAGATCAAAGGACACTTATTTAGATCTTAAATGAAATTATTAATATATTAATTGTCAGAGGCGGCCATTTCTTTTGGAGCTAAGTCAGTGGCTTGCCACTGAGTAGTGCTCCCAGTCTTAATGACAAAGGCATTCTACTTCACCCAGTCATGATGGTTGTTAACAGATACCATCAACAAGCTTGACACCCTAATATGATTGAGTGGAGATAAGAAAAAGAAGAGATTAATTCTGGTAGATTCCCCTGGTAGAAAACCTTCACTATGCTGATGACACCACACTGCTAGCAGAAAACAAAAGAAGACCTAAAAAAGAGATTATTGAGAAAATTAAAGAAGAAAACATAATTGATCATTTCATATTCTTAGGATAAGGGGGTCGGTGGAAGGATGGTATAAACCGTTTGTTTTTGACTGCTACGACCTGAGTTCAATTCCCGCATTGGGCACTTTTTTATAATTAAAAAAATACTCCAATGGCCCCCGATTCTTGCAAAAGTCCAATCCTACCATCGAGTGCAAGTAACCAAACGGGGCTCTGACACATTTGTAAGTGCAAAGTCGAATTGTTTTTCACATGTGTAGACATGTGGTGTCACTTACAGTAAAAGCAGTCTCCTACTTCTATCCACCATGATTATCATGGCCTGTACCATGTGTACTAGGGATAAGCAAAAAAAAAATATTCTTAGGATGCAAGATTGATAAGATGGGAGATTGCTTAAAGGAACTAAACATAAGAATAGCACTGGGAAAGGATGCAATGATGGAATTGTACAAGATTGTGAAAGATAAAGACTTTTCATTTAATGCAAAGAAAATGTGAGAGCTGGATTCTAGGAAAAGAAAAAGAATTGAAGTTTTAAATGTGGACATGGAGAAAGTTACTCAGAGTGCTGTGTGGACAGATAAAAGAACAAATATTTAAATCTTATAAATGACATTATTCCCCTGGTAGATCCCTAAAATTCTAAATATAGTTAAACCTGTCTATAGCGCCCCCTCTTGGGACTCACCAAAATAGGGTGCTATAGAGAGGGGGTGCTATAGACAGGTCACTTTTAATATAAAGCGCATCATACTACGTATTTGAAATCGGGCGCTATAGAGAGGGAGGCGCTATTTAGAGGGGGCGCTATAGACAGGTTTAACTGTATATGTATATTTATATAGGCTAACCTACTGTAGATACATAATGTGAACAAATGGTTTAGAAAAGATGTGTTGGGAAAAATTGATAGAAGAGAAGAAGACTTATAATGAGCTAGCAAAAAGAAGTCAAGAAAGCTACCAGAAGGTCACTAGATGAGCTGTGAGTTATAGTCACAAACACAATTGAAGACATGTCTATATAGTGTTTCTCCAAAAGTTGACTTGCTGGACATTAACAACAGTATTAACAATAAGAATATTTATGATAGGGGGTCGGTGGAAGGCTGGGTAAACCGTTTGGTTTTCGACCACTAGGACCCGGGTTCGATTCCCGCATTGGGCACTTTTTTCTGTTTAAAAAAAATAATGCTCCAATGGCCCCCGATTCTTGCAAAAGTCCAACCCCACCAGCGAGTGCAAGTAACCAAACGGGGCTCTGGCATTTGTAAGTGCAAAGTCGAACTGCTTTTCACATGTGTAGACATGTGGTGCGCTTACGGTAAAAGCAGTCGCTAACTACCCACCATGATTATCATGGCCTGTACCACATGTACTAGGGATAAGCAAAAAAAAAATATTTATGATTCACCTAATGTTGCAACGGTTATATGTGAAACTTGGGAGTTCCTTTCTACAACAGCTACTAGAATCCAAACCTTATATTTGCTTGACCCACATTTTACTTCTATCCCCTTTCTGGGATGCATGTGTTTTGGCACTTTTATTACTTGAAGTTATCCTCTATATATACACATATTTACAATGATTTCTTTTTTTTTTCAATTTATAAAGATGACAAGTATATAATATGATTCTATAATTTATAGTTTCCAATATGTGTTTACATCGAATTCTTTAATTGATTCAAAACAAAAAAAAAAGAACTTTCAGAGACTCTTCTTAATCTCTTATGGAAAACTTGTGCAGGATAACTAATGAAATATTAAAAACTGTGTTTTTAACTTTTTTATACTTTGTTAGTTTTTTTCATGTTGTAAAACCTTTTTTTTTTTAATTATAAATAAAACCCAATGATAAGGTATAATATGGATTATAAATTAGAAGTGGAAGGTATAATAAGACCAAATCCAAATGAATAAATTGTAGTTGATGTTTTGGTAACAGGTATTAGGATATATGATCTTGTTACGCTATATATTTTATAATATAATAATGGAACCATGACATGGAACGTAGAGTTTGCCTATGTATGTGTTGTGTTGCTGTCACAGCCCATGAAGGGGATCCACATCCTGATGAAAGCCATCAACAAGCTCCAGATGACCTCTACCCAGCTGACTTCCATCCATGCTGACCTCTGTCAGGTACCTTCTTCATTCTCATTTTTTAACCTTCCAAAAACAACTGCCTAGCTGCCACTCATTTGCCAGCATGTGCTTTTGACAGAGTTGTTAGGGATTTACAGTAGAACCCCCTTGAGAGATCACCTCTCTACAAAAGACAGTTTTCATCACCAAAATTACCATTTCAACTACACTTGTGGACAAAACTTGAGAAAGTGGAAAGTCTTTGATTGTCACTGGTCATCTATTATTATTGTTTTTTTTTTCTAAAGGAGACAGAGGCAATTATGTCCATACTTGGTTATATCTCTATCAAGAAAAGAGAAAGAATGAAAATCTATTTAACTTGAGATACTGGGATTGAACAAGATGTTGTTGTGTCCAGCTGTGTCTACTGGCCAAGTGTCTGAAGCCAGCTCTCCAGTACCTGGAGGTGGACGTGGATGACGTAAACAGAGAGGTAAGTCCCATGTTACATATTGGACTCAACGTAAACAGAGAGGTAAGTCCCATGTTACATATTGGACTCGACGTAAACAGAGAGGTAAATCCCCTGTTACATATTGGACTCGACGTAAACAGAGAGGTAAGTCCCATGTTACATATTGGACTCGACGTAAACAGAGAGGTAAGTCCCATGTTACATATTGGACTCAACGTAAACAGAGAGGTAAGTCCCATGTTACATATTGGACTCGACGTAAACAGAGAGGTAAGTCCCATGTTACATATTGGACTCGAGGTAAACAGAGAGGTAAGTCCCATGTTACATATTGGACTCGACGTAAACAGAGAGGTAAGTCCCATGTTACATATTGGACTCGACGTAAACAGAGAGGTAAGTCCCATGTTACATATTGGACTCGACGTAAACAGAGAGGTAAGTCCCATGTTACATATTGGACTCGAGGTAAACAGAGAGGTAAGTCCCATGTTACATATTGGACTCGACGTAAACAGAGAGGTAAGTCCCATGTTACATATTGGACTCGACGTAAACAGAGAGGTAAGTCCCATGTTACATATTGGACTCGACGTAAACAGAGAGGTAAGTCCCATGTTACATATTGGACTCGACATAAACAGAGAGGTAAGTCCCATGTTACATATTGGACTCGATGTAAACAGAGAGGTAAGTTCTCCCCCAATGTCACTGGAAGGGTGGTCTAAACTGTTGGTTTTCGACCGCTAGAACCTAGGATTGAATCCCAAATTGGGCACTTTTTATAATTTAAAAAAATGCTTCAATGTGGCCCCCGATTCTTGTCCAACCCCACCACCGAGTGCAAGTAACCAAACAGGGTTCTGGCACATTTTTGAGAGTGTAAAAGTCGAACTGCTTTTCACATATGTAGACATGTGGTGCACTTACAGTAAAAGCAGTCGCCTACTTCTACCCACCATGATTATCATGGCCTGTACCACGTGTACTAGGGATAATTAAAAAAATACATATATATATTGAACCAAGATGCCTGGTAGACTGGAGCCACTCTACCCATACCCGACAAAAACCCCAGGAACAATTGGCTAGCTAGGTTTTGTTCTTTAGAGATATTTGACTCTCCTCACGTTTCACACCACCATTTATACTGCATGTGAAAAATCTTATATTTTTTGAGAAAGAGGAACCCACATATTTGAATGATATATCATTAAAGCCTCTGATTTGCAGAGGAGACAGATTCAATTTTGTTCACACTTGGTTATCTTGTGTGTCTTCACTAAAGGTCCCTGTAATATCTTTCAGAGTTATTGTCTCAATCCCTATATATATATGCCAAAAGGTACAACTTCCTTAAGTTTTGTCCATGAGTGTATTACAAAGAATAAATAAGCCAAATATCATAAACTCTGAGAAATAAATTTGTTTTTGATAAAATACAGATAGGGAATGACAAAAATGTAACTTTATTTGTACCAAAATCAAACCTGAGCACTTATATATAGCAGAGAGTTTTGGTGATGCCTCTAAACTAAAGAAATGCTGCACTCTTTTGACAAATTGGCTGATTGAGGTCCCCTGACAAGTGAACAGCCAATCAGTTTACTGCCACATGACCCCCTTAATCAGACTGCCAATTTTATTGATTGTTTTTTGTATGTGTTTGTTTGAAATTTTTTTAATGGTTAAAAAGAAATTTTGTGTACCATGTTTGTAGTATGTTGTTAGGTTCATATAAGGTTTAGTTAGGTTAGTTTTTTGTTTTGTTTTTCTTATCCCTAGTACACGTGGTACAGGCCTTGATAATCATGGTGGGTAGTTAGCGACTGCTTTTACTATGAGCGCACCACATGTCTACACATGTGAAAAGCAGTTCGACTTTGCACTTACAAATGTGCCAGAGCCTCGTTTGGTTACTTGCACTTGCTGGTGGGGTTGGACTTTTTACAAGAATCGGGGGCCATTGGAGCATTTTTTTTTTTTTTTAACAGAAAAAAGTGTCCAATGCGGGAATCGAACCCGGGTCGTAGTGGTCGAAAACTAAAAGGTTTAACTAGCCTTCCACCGACCCCCCTAGTATGTTGTTAGGTTCAGATAAGTTTTAGTTTAGTTAGTAAACTATATAACTGTACATCCACTAAATCCATCTTCTATTCTTAGTATATAGCAGGGGTCAGCAACCTGCGGCTCTTTGGATGTGATGCTGTGTGTAGTACTTGGATAAATAGTTTTTACAAAGTTTCAAAGTTTTTTAAAAAGCCGCAATTTTTTTTTTTTGCCAACAATAAATAGTACTCACATAAATAAAAAAAAACTTTATTTTTATTTGTGCGAGTACTATTCTTCTTCTTTCTTATCTCCAATCAATCATATTAATGTATCAAGCTTGTAAATCTTGAGACTTTTGATGGTGTCTGCTGGCGATGCTGAGTAGAGTTCATCAATGGATGACTCAATACAGTCAATAATGTTGTTGTTTCTTATCCCCTTGTGTAAAGATTACACGAATTCCATGAGTCAATACAGTCAATAATGTGTTTTGGGGTTTCAGGTTGAGAATTGCACTTAGTAATATTATTGTTGGGAAATAAAAAATTTTGTGGCTCTTTTAAAAACTTAGAAATTTTGTAAATTGTCATTTTTGATTCTTCCGACTCAAAAGGTTGCTAATCCCTGGTATATAGCAATTTTCCAGTTTGTTTTTTTTTTTCTCCTTTTCACATTTTGGAATTTTGTTTTCTCCAGTCCAGTGAAGAGATACTAAATACATGTATATAACGTTCTTAAAATAAAAACATGTTCTGGCCGAAGAGCATCTTTTATTTAAAAAACTATGAATGCCGCCACCCAGAGCCAGCCTCTCTCTTCAGGATAAACATAAGGTAACAAGAGTCCATATCACCTACAGTTTTATCTATCAGAATGTTTTGTTGTTAACCTTATGTTTCTAATCTCTTCTAGCCAATCAGTTGTACCAAGGTGGTATTAAAGTTCCCCTTCTATATAGATTAGGTTATGAATATTCGAAACTATCATAGACGCGTATGATTCTTTTGAATATTAAACAATTTCTACTGCCCTTACTGTAATGGAAAAATTAATGGGAGGGCAATTGTTTAATTTTTAAAAGAATCATACGCGTCTATAATAGTTTCGAATATATATATATTTTTTTGCTTATCCCTAGTACATGTAGTATAGGCCATGATAATCATGGTGGGTAGAAGTTGGCGACTGCTTTTACTGTAAGTGCACAACATGTGAAAATCAGTTCGACTTTGCACTTACAAATGTGCCAGAGCCCCGTTTGGTTACTTGCACACAGTTTCGAATATTCATAACAGATGGCACGCTGATGTATCATGATATATTAGGTTGTTTACAAACCCCCCCTCTGTGTGTGTAGAATGGCCACTACGACTCGAAACACTTCCTGCTGTACTACTACTACGGGGGCATGATCTACGCCTCCCTAAAGAAGTACGAGAGAGCCTTGTACTTCTTTGAAGTGGTGAGTTTCCCTTCTGTCTTCACCTCTACTGGAACCTCCCCTTGTTTTTAAATGGCTGGTCTTTCTTTAGTGGAAGTTGTTCACTGTAGTTTGAAATTTTTTGGCCAAAACCAGATATTTGTATATTAAAATAGCTTGAATTTTTATCCAAGATACCAAACACAAGGTAATAAGACCAAATCCAAATAAATGAATAGTGTGTGATGTTTCGGTAACAGCGTTGTTACCATCTTCAGGCAAAAGTACTGAATCTAGTGCTGAAATGTCGCGCACTATTTATTTATTTGGATTTGGTCTTAACACCTTGTGTTTATAATCTACTAGCCGAATGACCCGGGCAACGCCCGTGTTTTACCCGATTGAATGTTTTTATTCAAATACTATTTTTACAATTATAAATTGGCGCCTTAAATAAATGCATATATTAGTTAATAACTATAGCCTATGTGTTTTATCTGTCTATGTACTGTTGGCTTCCGTAGGCGTCTCTTACTGGGAAAAAGAAAGAGAGGATTCCATTTAGTTATTAACTAATATATGCATTTATTTAAGGAGCCACCCGCTCCAACACAATAGTTATAAAAACCAAAAAGCGAGTGGGGGGGGGGGGGGGGCAAAGGTGGCGTGATCGTAGCCAACCAATAGGAGAGCGCCATTCCAAAAAAAAAAGCAAACGGTGACAGAGATGAAGAATTATTAAGAACGCATGACTCTCGTAACTATATAGAATAATCCAAATCGTACCTTATCATATCCAAAATACCCTTTCTTGATTAATAAAGAAAAGCTAACCCCGTACATGCATTTCACAATATTTATTCCAATAGATAATGCAAGCCAATTTTAATCACATGATCAGGAGTGTCTTGCCTGAAACTCCTACATGGTTAGCATTTCTTGATTAATCAAGAAAGGGTATTCGGCCAATTCTGGAATAATTTTTTTCTTATAAAACCTTAATTGATATTTATTCCAATAGATGGCGCAAACCATCATTAAATTTTAGTTACACAATCAGAAGATATTATATAAAGTATGCCCGGTAAGCGGAACACTGTGGGTTCGATTCCCATCCCTGGACATTTCTTATTTTTCCGTTTATCATTACTCTTCACAATTCATCCTTTCATATCTCATCCCTAAGGTTGGAAATAATCGTTATTTCTCCTAGAAATAAATTTTGATTTTTTGTTGAAAAGAAACACATGCGGGATAATTTCAAATGTCGTTTTACAATCACAAGCCGCATTATATTATATTGTATTATAAAGTAATTTATAATACAATATAATGCGGCTTATGATTGTAAAACGACATTTGAAAATTATCCCTCATGTGTTATTTTTTTTTGTATGTGTGTATTATTTTTCCATTTATCATTACTCATCACAGTTCATCCTTTTTCATACTTCATCCCTAAGGTTAGAAATAATCGTTATTTCTCCTTTAAAAATAAATTTCAATTTTTTTCGTTTTAAAAGAAACACATTGCGGGATAATTTTCAAATGTTGTTTTAAAATCAGATGCTTATCTCTTAATTTTCCCACTAGTTCCCAGTACAATACCATTGTGGTGCTATATTTCTTGAAATAAAAGACACTTCGGCCAGTGAATCTTTTTATTGTCTCGACGTTTCGACAAAAATCTTTTGTCCTCGTCAGGAGCGAACAAAAATTAAAACATTAGGCAAAGCGTTAGAAATTATTCTAAGGCTGCAAGGGCGTTCTCACGCGATATTCGAAATTTTGTACACATCTAAAGCACGAGTCAAAAACAAATATTTAACTCACAAAAGACTATGATCTTTTAAATAAATTATTTAAATATTTATAATGAGAAATTATAAAACAAAAATATATATAAAAAATCAAATAATATTTACAAAGATTTTACAATAGTATAAATAAATCTTTTTCTATTATGTACAATTTATACCTACCATTTTAACTAATCTTTAAATTTAAAAACGAATTGTACTGTTGCGGAATATCTTCAAATATATTTATAGATCTTTTCCCCATTTCCCGTGATACCCATCCCTCTAAAAATAATCTTTCTTTTTTAAATTTTATATTCCTATGAAATATCTCAATATCATTCCAATCTGGCCTATGTCCTGAATATAATGCATGTTCCCCAATTTTGCTTAACGCCCTTCTCCCCATTAAACATTCAGGACATAGGCCAGATTGGAATGATATTGAGATATTTCATAGGAATATAAAATTTAAAAAAGAAAGATTATTTTTAGAGGGATGGGTATCACGGGAAATGGGGAAAAGATCTATAAATATATTTGAAGATATTCCGCAACAGTACAATTCGTTTTTAAATTTAAAGATTAGTTAAAATGGTAGGTATAAATTGTACATAATAGAAAAAGATTTATTTATACTATTGTAAAATCTTTGTAAATATTATTTGATTTTTTATATATATTTTTGTTTTATAATTTCTCATTATAAATATTTAAATAATTTATTTAAAAGATCATAGTCTTTTGTGAGTTAAATATTTGTTTTTGACTCGTGCTTTAGATGTGTACAAAATTTCGAATATCGCGTGAGAACGCCCTTGCAGCCTTAGAATAATTTCTAACGCTTTGCCTAATGTTTTAATTTTTGTTCGCTCCTGACGAGGACAAAAGATTTTTGTCGAAACGTCGAGACAATAAAAAGATTCACTGGCCGAAGTGTCTTTTATTTCAAGAAATATGAATGCCGGCCAGGCAGCCTCTATCTTTACGATTGTGGTGCTATGTTGTTGTTGTTTCTTATCCCCTTGTGTAAAGATTACACGAATTCCATGAGTTCATGCTCCTCAAGCTGTTTTATGATGAGCAGCTGCCTGTCCCAAAGGTCCTGTTTAGTACATCTAATGCAAGCCAAAATGTGTTCTGGAGCTGCAGGTACCAAACTACATTTTGGGCAAGTGGGGTAGATTTTGTTATTATTTTCTATCTTCAATGGCTTGAGATGGCCTATTCTAAATCTTGTCAGTGTTGTTTGATGCTGTCTGATGTTCAGAGCTCCTCCTGGGTTCACTCCACTGTACCAACTGTTCCTAGCTGGGATGTTGTAAAGGTATGTGTGTTGTCAGGCCATCACCACCCCCAGTATGGCAGTCAGCCATATCATGCTGGAAGCTTACAAGAAATACATCCTGGTGGCCCTCATCCTCCACGGCAAGGTGCCACCTCTGCCCAAGTTCACCTCCAAGGTGGTCAACAGGTTCATTAAGGTAACTCACACCTAACTTTTGACAGATATGGTCACTTAGAGGACTGCTGGTAGAAACCAACGATTTTTTTTTCCACAGTCACGATCAGAGTTTGAATTCCCTATTAAACACTTTTTTTTTTTTTTTTAATAAAGAGAAAAATTGATTCAATGGGGCGAGTGACGATTCTTGTAGAAGTCCAATCCCTACCAGTTTGTGCAAATAACCAAAATGGAGATTCTGGCACACTTGTAAGTGCCAATGTCAAACTGGTTTCTAGCATGTTTAGACATGTGGGTGTACTTGCAGTTAAAGAGTTGCTAACTATGCATCATGATTATCATGGCCATGTGTACTAGGGATATATATATGTAGTAAACCCGATGTGGAATGTGCTGGGCAGTCGTGGTAGTGGGTGCGTGATGGGATTCCCGCACTGGGACAGCAAGAGACAGAGGCAGGTCTAGATGGTAACTCCAAGAGGAAGAGATAGACCACGGACGAAGGCAGCGGACCACGGGCGCCACGGATGCCCAAAGCCTACATCGCGGATAGAAGGGGGGGTGAGAGATCCCACCTACCGTATAACGGCGTCGCTCTGAAAACAACTCTACAACTACTTTGTCCCAATCTTGGGGGGCTTTTATATGAGACGCTCGCAGATGGCGGCGAGTTCTGATTGGCTCCCATAAAATCACGCCACCTGTCAGGCGCCGGGTTGTTTATTACGTCTGGCCACCTGTTGACGGGGTAATTGAACTCATTATCATAAACACCTGTTCGTCTGGTCTTGGTCATCGTCTGGTCTACCTTTACCTCTTTATTTTATTTGTCATTTTGTTACAAGTTCGATACACATTTTTATATAGGTATGGGGTTATTATAAATATTATAAGAAGGTTGTGATCTAACTAGTTCAAAATATACTACATATATATATATACAACCACCACCACCAGATGTGATGTCTTCATACAGTTTGGGAAAGGTAGTGCAGGCCATCTTTACTGAAAAACAAATCAATGCATGTATATTTGTGTAGATGTCTATACTCTAAAATCCCAAGTGTCAACTACACTCATGGACAATACTTAAGGAAGTTATTATACCTTTTAACATATATATCAGGATTCAGACAATAACTCTGAAAGATATTACAGTGACCTTTATTGAAGACACACAAGATAACCAAACTGTGAACAACCTCTGTCTCCTTCAAAAAAAAAACAGATGACCGGCAACATCAAAGACTTTCCACATCCTTAAGTTTTGCCCATGAGTGTGTATATGTGTTGAACCAAATAAATTAAATGTAACAATGCGCAGTTGTTTTTTTTCCATTGTTTGTCATTCATTGTTTATTTATTTTGGTATTTTGTGTCATTTTTTTCTACTCATGTGAGACAAATTCAAAAGGAATTGTGACTCATCTAGAGATAATATGTACAATGTGTGCAGCCAATCAGCAAGCCCTACCATGAGCTGGAGATGGCTTGCTCCTCCCACAGCACAGATGAGGTCCGGGCCCTGCTCACCAAACATGCCGAACAGTTCCTCAGGGTGAGTGAGTTCTTGTTTGTACCCCTTGTGTAAAGATTAAACGGTTGCAAAAGTCCAACCCCACTAGCGAGTGCAAGTAATAAAACGGGGCTCTAGCACATTTGTATGTGCAAAGTCGAACTGTATTTCACATGTGGTAGACATGTGGTGCACTTACAGTAAAAGCAGTCGCCTACCTCTACCCACCATGATTATCATGGCCTGTACCTCGTGTACTAGGGATAAGCAAAAAAATAATCATCATTTTTAAGGAATCACTTCCCATTTTGTAAGAACACAAATTTTGTAATTGTCTTCTATAAAAAGAAGTGACTCTGAATACTGCCCTAATTGACCCCCCTTCTTCTACTGAATCTACTAGCTCTCTCCTTTCAAGGTGTCCAGTATATGCTGAGGTAGACTGCTCAAACCATTGAGGAATAACTAACTATCCAGAAGGCTATATTCTCTTCAAACTTCTTTGTTACTCTTATGATGGTATAAACTTGGACGATTCAATAAAGGGATGGAGAGAGATGTTGGAACCTGCTGACTCTGGTCTTTCTTGGAGTTCTTTCCTCTCTCATTAGCCCTATATTGAATTGTCCATGTTTTTTACCATCAAAAGAGTAACAAAGAATTTGGAGAATATAGTCTTTTAGATGGTTGGTTACTTTTTCAATGGGAGGTTATCATGTGTTCCGTGTACTTCTGGAGACCCTTGTTTTATCAGGAGACCATCTCTTGGAGGAAGGGGTGGGTGTGCACCTCAGGCATAAGGAAGGAGAGGTAGACACCAAGGAAGAATTGGTTGGATAATCTAATAGAATGGTGGTTTAATGTTTTAGAAGATAAGTGAAGAGTATTTCTCGGGACACATACAGGGTTATAGGTGTTTTGGTTTTACCAAGGGACTCAGGGAGCCGTGGAATGTTTTTTTTTTCCTTATCCCTAGTACACATGGTACAGGCCATGATAATCATGGTTGTAAGAAGTAGGCTACTGCTTTTACTGTAAGTGCACCACATGTCTACACATGTGAAAAGCAATTCGACTTTGCACTTACAAATGTGCCAAAGCCCCGTTTAGTTACTTGCACTCGCTGGTGGGGTTGGACTTTTACAAGAATTGGGGGTCATCGGAGCATTTTTTTTTTTAATCAGAAAAAAAAAGTGCCCAATGCTAGAATCGAACCCGGGTCGTAACGGTCCAAAACCAACGGTTTAGACCAGCCTTCCACCGACCCCCTTGCTGTGGAATGTAAAGCTAGGTAGAGTTCTGTGACCATCACTGGCACCTAACCTGAGCATCTGTGCCCCCCCCCCCAGGACAAGAATGTGGGACTGGTGAAGCAGTGCCTGGCCAGCCAGTACCGCAAGAACATCCAGAGACTGACCAAGGTAAGCTGGACATTTCTCCATGTGGGAGATGTGACATTGGGGTGTGTGTGACAGACCTTCATGACCCTCTCTCTCAGTGACATGGCCAACAGAGTCAAACTGTCCTGTCCCAAGGAGGCTGAGACCTACATCCTCAACATGGTGAGTGGTGGTTGGCTTCTCCGTGTGTGGGGGAAATGACTTCAGCACACCGGAGGGCAGTTCATTGTCCTTGCTAGAGGTGTCCTCTACTGTATATAGTTATAGGATTCCATGAGAACAAAAGCATTTATACAAACTTTTCCAATTTATTTTTTTTATCTTCAGTTCACACCAATTGTAGAAATTTGTTCATTATTTGAAAGAAAGTAATAGAGTTAAATGGTTCTATATTCTTTCTACAAACAAATTTATGCAAATATTTTTTCAAGTTTTTAATAAATTATTTTAATTTCTTGTAAATCACACAGTATCCTAAGACAGGTATACCTCCTCAATCAAGTTCCTCCAAGATGATCAATCCATAGTCTGGTAGTAACACATTGTGGCTTCTCTCTTCACTTGGTCCTCAAATGTGGTTGGATGTGATATGGTGATACCTTCAATATGTCTTTTATCACATTTTAACACATATGGCCTATCTACAATTCAGTATATTATAGATTAAATTGTAGTTCCTAGTTAGTGAATTTATAAGGTTAGGTTGTAGTGTTTTTCATTTAGGATAAATGTGAAGAGAGGCTTACCACAAGTTTATCATCTTCGTTGAAGTATTGGGATCGCAGATCCTTTATCAACATTTTATCCACCTTTTACCATTCTGTTATTCAGCATAAGACTGTTGCTTCCTCTCTTTCTCACTGTTCTTCTCTGTGACCACAATGTTCTGATGCCTTGCTATCTGTCGTCCCTCATCTTTGAATGCTAGAGTTTCTCTGTGTGACAATGTTGAAGTGTCTATACTCAGCAGACAGACAGTGATGTGACTGATGTTGCAGATAGACGATGGGGAGATCTTCGCCTCCATCAACCAGAAGGACGGCATGGTGGTGTTCCAGGACAACCCAGAGAAGTTCAACTCCCCCGCCATGTTCAAACTGCTGGAGGACATGGTAAGTCTTCTTCTATACAGCCTGGTTCATGCTGCTTCTTCTCAATACTCTGCTTTTTTTTCTAATATTCCAATTTATCTCTCTAAATCTTTGCAGCATCTAAAATCAGCTAATTTGAGCAGCTCTGGCTATGACTTTTCATTTGTATCCATGTTTGTACAATTAAATTTACTGGCAATGAGTTTCTGTTAAATAATATCATCAAATATTATCTCTACAGACCTTACTGAAATGATATAAGTTATTGAATGAGAGGGCTTAGCTCATCAGTAAGGTCTGTTGAGATATTATATTAGGTTTGGTGATATTATTTAAAAGAAAAACAGTAAATTTATTTGACAAAACTTTAACGATAGATGACAATTTATAAAATCCATGTTTGTGTTAAAAAAAAAAAAAAAAGATACACACTTCCTCTTATTAATGCATTTATTAAAGGAAAAGAAGTTACTTTTTCTCAACCTGCAACCCGACATCACATTATTGACTGTATTGACTCATCCATTTATGAACTCTTTGTTTTAGTTTCTTTAAAAATCAGGATACGTAGATAACCAAGTATTTATTTTAAGAGCCGGAACTTTCTAACTAACCCTTATCTTCCAATTATCTATATATATCCTAACTCGAGCTGTCTCTATGCAAAACCATAAACAAACATGATGATAACTACTCTTTTAAAAACTGTGAATAATTCTCTGAAATATTTACAATTACATCACACTCTTTTCAGCATCCTCAGCCACAGACACCATCAACAAGCTCTACAGGCTTGATATCCTGATATGATTGTTGAGTGGAGATAAGAAATTAAAAAAAAATAGTTCCTTTTTTTAGGCTATCCTCCCCCACAATATTTACATTGTGTCTATGTGGAAAAGAAAAGGATAAAAGACAAAGGTTAGATGGTGAAATAAGCATATCCCAAATACTCAATTTTAAATGGCAGAGTGCCATCTAGAGGAATAAATATCAACTAAATGTTGGTGTAGGTTTATTCCTCCACAATTGGGCTAAACCCCACATCACTTGCCCGATATGTAGCTTGGCACCTGCAGCTCCAGAACACATTTTGACTTTCATTAGATGTACTAAACAGGACCTTTGGGAGAGGCTGCTGCTTATCATAAAACAGCTCGAGGAGCATGAACTCATGGAATTCATGTAATCTTTACACAAGGGGATAAGAAACAACAACAAACCCAGTTTTTTTTATAAATCAAGAAAAGCCAACCATGTATGCATTTAAGTCTTCAGCATGGTGCAGGCTAAACATCAACAGTCACAAAGGCTGGTCAGAGAAGTTTCCTGAAAACATCAAGAAGTGGCTAGTAGGAAATGCTCATTTGTAGGCGATAGATTATTTACTTTTTTAATAATTCTACCTCTAAATTCTCTCTTTTTTCCTTATGTGTATTTAGACAATATTTAGAACAGGCTATCTCAAGTAATTGAAGATATAAAATAACAACAAAAATCTACTCCATTTGTCCAAAATGTGGCTTGGCACCTGCAGCTCCAGAACATATTTTAGCTTGCATTAGATGCATGAAACAGGATCTTTGGGAGAGGCTGCTGCTTATCATAAAACAGCTTGAGGAGCTTTTTTTTTTTGCTTATCCCTAGTATACATGGATAATTATGGTGGGTAAAAGTAGGTGACTGCTATTACTGTAAGTGCCCCACGTGTCTACACATCTGAAAAACAGTTCGACTTTGCACTTACAAATGTGCCAGAGCCCTGTCTGAGGAGCATGTAATTGGTGTAATCTTTACACAAGGGGATAAGAGCAACATAAAATTTGGCCTCAACAAGCCATTATATATTTTTAGCAGCTAGATGGGGATATCTCTAAATGCTTGTTTGAGCAGTCTGTGCCTTTTTTATTATTACAATGTTGTTGTAAAATGAAAGGATTTAAAAGCACGAATGTTTCTTTTATACATAATACAAACTTCTACTGTCCTTACTGCGATGAAAAAATATATTAGGAGGGTTTGGCTCATCAGTGGTGAACCCTACCAGCAGTTTCGCCAATTTAATCCACCAGGCCGCTTCTAAGTGCTCTAATACTGTATTGGACGATTCTGCTTATATACGCAACACTGAAGGATGGAATCTCAGAAATGGTTTTCAAGTAAACTGTTGTGTAGCTATTATATACAGTTGAACCTATTTCTAAAACATAAAACTTAGTGTCATGTAGTAGTTATGTACATTGTAAACAAAATTGGGACTTTGTGAGACTTTAACCAAGTTTGCTGTTATTGAAGAGAGGGTGTATAACAAGTTTCTAAGGAGTGGAACTTGGAGTGTGTCCAGCTGCACATTTACTGGGGATTTTTCCCAATAACTTCCTATATGTCAGGATTCTCCAGCGAGCCCAGAACACATTATGCAATGTATCAGGCATTGCCGAACAGACATCTACACCGACCCAGCTGTAGTTATCGAGGCGATAAAGAGGCGATAAAGAGGCCTTCAGGATCTGGTCTAGACTTGAAGTCCAGACCTGGGACAAGAAAAAATAAAAAATAAAAAACTTCCCATTTATTAACCAGTTTGGATGTTAATGATCTACCAGGATCCCCTGATAGATCCCTAGAATCTCCCAAAAATGTTAAGTTATTCTTGACCTACTTTGGCAACATAATGAGAGAAATTGGATTAAAAAAGATGTTGGGAAGAGAGAAAATCTCCAATGAGCTGTCTAGAAAAGGTCAAGGAAGCCACCAGAAGATCACTAGATGAGCTGCGAGTAATGGTCACTAACAGATATAGTCACCAAAAGTAGACTTGATAGAGACCATCAACATGTAGATGTTGTTTGGTTTCTTCAAAGGAATCGGGCTACGATGGTGAACAATTCTTTATTTAAGAACGGAACTTTCTAACTAACTGACAACATTCATTTGTCTCTATTTATAACCTAACTCGAGCGTCTATATGCAAAACCATATTTACATATTTACATCTGAATATGTACAATTACATCATAGATGTGGTTTCAACTACCAGGATAGTAGTAAGAGGATGCATTCCACTTCACCCAGTCATGATGGCTGTCAAACAGACACCATCAAGAGTCACAACTTGATACCCTAATATGTTTGAGTGGAGATCGCTAACAGATAGAATTGAAAAATATTTGTCACACCATAGTGTCACCAAAAGTTGGTGGAGACTATCAACATGTAGATGTGGTTTCAACTACCAGGATAGTGGTAAGAGGATGCATTCCACTTCACCCAGTCATGATGGCTGTCAAACAGACACCATCAAGGTTCACAACTTGATACCCTAATATGTTTGAGTGGAGATCGCTAACAGATAGAATTGAAAAATATTTGTCACACCATAGTGTCACCAAAAGTAGACTTGATAGAGACTATCAACATGTAGATGTGGTTTCAACTACCAGGATAGTGGTAAGAGGATGCATTCCACTTCACCCAGTCATGATGGCTGTCAAACAGACATCATCAAGAGTCACAACTTGATACCCTGGTGGATCGGTGGAAGGCTGGTTAAACCGTTTGGTTTTCGACCACTACGACCCGGGTTCGATTCCCACATTGGACACTTTTTTCTGTTTAAAAAAAAAAAAAAATGCTCCAATGGCCCCCCCGATTCTTGCAAAAGTCCAACCCCACCAGCGAGTGCAAGTAACCAAACGGGGCTCTGGCATATTTGTAAGTGCAAAGTCGAACTGCTTTTCACATATGTAGACATGTGGTGCGCTTACAGTAAAAGCAGTCGTTAACTACCCACCATGATTATCATGGCCTGTACCACGTGTACTAGGGATAAGCAAAAAAAAAAAAAAAAACTTGATACCCTAATGTGTTTGAGTGGAGATAAGGAAGAAGAAGAGTAAGAGGTTGACTGAAGAGATGTTAGTGAATGGGATGGTGTGTACAGATGAAGGGCAGCATCGCACTGGACGAGCAGATCAAGAGGATGGACCAGGAGATCATGGTGAACCCCAAGTATGTCCAGAAGGTAGGTGTCCCAGTAGTGTGAGTGAGGGAGTGTGATGTGAGTGAGGGTGTGCAGACCACAGGGCTGCAGGAGGATGACATCGCTGCAGCTGCCACTAGCTCCATCACCAGCTCCAAGGTGCCGGCCTACTCCATGTAATCTGTACAGAATAAATTCTTCTTTCCCACTTCTTGTCCTTCCTTCCTACATAACACCCTGGACCCAGGAGGAGCTCTTCTGCTTCTTTCTTATCTCCACTCAATCATATTAAGGTATCAAGCTTGTAAAGCTTGAGATGGACAACCATCATGATTGGGTCAAGTAGAATGCGTCTGCCTTTGTCATTAAGACTGGGAGCACTACTCAGTGGCAGGCCGACTTAGCTCCAAAAGAAATGGCCGCCTCTGACATGAGGAACAGACGCCATGTGCAGCAGCTCCTAACATGGAGTACAAACGCTGCTCATCCTGTATCCCTGGATTACGAGCCCTTACAGGGTACTATCAGCCGGGCCAGCTGAACCCAGGTTTTTTAGTGAGCTTGTTACTGCTCCCTCTCCTCCTTTTTCATCTGGGCTTGGGACCGGCAAAGGTGGAGTTAGGAGGAGCTCTGAACCCTTTAGACGGCACCAAACAACACTAACAAGATTAGTTGTTGGTGTTTCTTATCCCCTTGTGTAAAGATTACACGAATTCCATAAGTTCATGTTCCTCGAGCTGACTAACAAGATTTAGAACAGGCCATTTCAAGCCATTGATGATAGAAAACAACAACAAAATCTACCCCACTTGCCCAAAATGTAGCTTGGCACCTGCAGCTCCAGAACACATTTTAGCTTGTATTAGATGTACTAAACAGGACCTTTGGGAGAGACTTATCATCAAACAGCTGCATGAACTCATGGGTTTAATGTAAACTTTGTACAAAGGGATAAGAAACAACATATACCTTGTCTCTCTCTGCACATTGTGTGGATTGTAAGGTAAAGGTTTGTAAAGTGGACTTATCTCTAGTACAGGTACAGGCCATCTCAAGGCATTGAAGATAGAAAATAATAACAAAATTTATCCCACTTGCCCAAAATGTAGTTTGGTACCTGCAGCTCCAGAACACATTTTGGCTTGCATTAGATGCACTAAACAGGACCTTTGGGAGAGGCCGCTGCTCATCATAAAACAGCTCGAATGAACTCATGGAATTCGTGTAATCTTTACACAAGGGGATAAGAAACAACAACAACAACAGGTACAGGCTATGATAATCATGGTGTTGGGTAGTTCTTACATACAGTTAAACCTGTCTATAGCGCCCCCACTTGGGACTCACCAAAATAGGGTGCTATAGACAGGTCACTTTTAATGCAAAATGTTTACATTTTTATGTTTAAAATCGGGCGCTATAGACAGGTTTAACTGTATGTAGAAAACAATTTAACTTTTGCACTTACAAGGTACCAGAGCCTCTATTGGTTACTTGTACTCATTGGTGAGGTTTGACTTGTGCAATATAGTCAGAAAAAGTTGACTTGACGGACACTAACAACAAACATGAGATACAAGGTAAGGAGACTAAATCCAAATAAATAAACTATACACTCATGGACAAAACTTAAGTCTTTGATGGAGCCGGTCATTTATTTTTTCTTTGAAGAAACAGAGGCAATTTTATTGACACTTTTGTTACCTCGTGTGTCTTCAATAAAGGTCACTGTAATATCTTTCAGAGTTACTGTCTGAATCCCGATATACATGGTAAAAGGTACAACTTCCTTAGGCTTTGTCCATGATTGTATGTAGGCCTGCTAATCAGATGACTTCTCCCAGTCTTAATGACTAAAGAAAGTGTATGTATGGTATCAGCACTGTTACAGAAATATCACATATTACACTTTATTGATTTGTATTTGGTCTTGTTACCTTGTGTGGTCTTAATATAGGATCCAATTTGTACCTTATCACAATATGATGAAGTATTTTCGATTGGGATATGACTTTAAGTGTCTTACCATTACATAAAGAGTAGTATATTATAAATACAATATAATCAATTTGTTAAAACACTGTATTTGGTATTGTATCATTCATTACTACAGTAGAACAACAATGAGAAGACACCTTTCTCTAAATGAAACTAGGTATTTAAACACAAGGTAATGAGACCAAATCTAAATAAATAGTATGTGACATTTCTGTGTAACAATGTTGTTACCATCTTCAGACAAAAGTACTGAAAAACAAAAAAAGTAGCCACGCTGTTACTGAAATGTCACACACTATTTATTTGGATTTGGTCTTATTACCTTGTGTTTACAATCTATAATCCAAGTTGTGTGCTTTATCGAAACTAGGTATTGTCCTTTACAGAGAGGTTCTATTGTCCAACCACACAGATGAATGAGGGTAGATGGAGGGAGAAGTGGTAAAAACTTGATTTTTTTTTTCTGAAAAAAATTCAATAACCCCTGATTCTTGCAAGAGTCCAACCCCATCAGTGAGTGTAAAGTGAACCAAACAGGGCTCCGGCACCCAATTTAAACTACTTTCTACATGTGCAGACTTGTGATACACCTACATTGTGTAAAAGTAGTCGCTAACTACCCACCATGATTATGATGACCTATACCAAGTGTACTAGGAATAAGAAAAAATAAAATATTAAATTATAGAAGAATCCTATGAAATTTAAATTACAATACTAACAGTCTCGGAGGAAAAATTTCTCACTTTATTTACATATACTCTCCAAGCTTTCGGGTATTATAAACCTACCCTTCTACAATACAACGAGATTCGTTTATATACTCCTGGGTTCACAGTACCTGAGAGAACATTTAATAAAATAAGAGAGTTATCCCCCACCAGCGAGTACAAGTAACCAAACAGGGCTCTGACACATTTGTAAGTGCAAAGTCAAACTGCTTTTCACATGTGTAGATATGTGGTGCACTTACAGTAAAAGCAGTCGTTAACAACCCACCATGATTATCATGGCCTGTACCACGTGTACTAGGGATTATAAAAAAAACTTATCCTCTGAGATTATGTATTGTAAATTGAATAATATGTTGTAAGGATTATAAACTGATGCTTGTTGAGAAGCGCCATCCCAATATGGCGGCTATATACAGCGGTGTCACAGAGTGGCATCTCCATTATATTACCTGCAGTGACCTTCCCACTGATGACAGCTCCCTCTGGAGTAATTTGTCTCGACAGCTAATACATATTTTATCATATCCTTGTTTTCTCTTCCTGTTTTGTACGCTATACATTTTCACTTCACATATCATACTGGAGTTATATAAACCTAAATGAAAAAACGAAAGAAAAATAAAAGATAAAAAGATCAGGTGTTGAAATCAATATTAAAATATAATAATAATAAAATTAATGTTTACTTGATTTCTGTTCCACCAGATGGCGCTCTGCCTTCTGTAAAGCACATGTGCTCCTGGTCAGGATAAACCTAAATATACTTAATTTTATTTATAATACAATTCGTTCAAAAGAAACACATACGGGATAAATTTCAAATGTTGTTTTACAATTTTATTTATCTTTATTATCTAACTCTTTTTCCACAAACACACAAAAAAATATCTAAAATTAAAATTTGTGGTTGTTGAGATACAGTTTGTACCATGCTGTTAAAGGCCAACAGCCTGAGACACATACATGGTGGGCTTTTCTTGATTAATCAAGAAAGGGTATTTGACCAATTCTGGAATAAATAAAAATCAACAATTATAGTTGATATTTATTCTGACAGATGACGCAAACCATCATCAACTCTTATTTGCACAATTAGGAGATGCCTTTTTTCTTAATTTATCTACCTGATCCCAATTTTTCACTTTTGTACTCTTTTTTCAAATAGTTATTGAAATCTGTAACATAATGAAATGGTTTGAAATATTTGTAACATAGAAAATTAAGAAAGACAAACCTAAGAATGACACAGCAATTTATTTAAGACAAGAACAAAATCAACATTTATAAGATAAGCAATAAGGGAAGTTTCCTGAGTAGTAAACATAAATACAGTAGAACTACCTCCCTGTAAAGGACAAAACCTAATTGCAGAGCCAAAGTGTCATTTAGGGAGAGATGTCCTCTTACCGGAGAGTTGCTAAATAGTAAAAATCCTAATTTTATCTATGAAAACTGTCCTTTATAGAGAGGTGTCCTCTAGCACAGGTGTTCTCTCATGGAGGTTTTACTGTATCAAAAAATTAATAATCTATATAGAAAATATAATACATACTTTGCTACAATATAAACTGGGTAAAGAGAGATGGAGAAATTTTTCAAAATATTTGAAAAAAATTGTTTTTCTTTCTCACAGATTCATCACGCCTTTTTTTTCTCTCTGTTGACAATTCACATATTGACATCTTGTCAATACATGTAAAGTGCACAGTCCGCACTAATTATGAGAAATTTCTAATGAGGATGATGTCATTGTCTCTCTCTCTCTCTCTGTTTATGTTTTAAAAAAAATGTTACTTTCTTTTTGAAATGCTGTCTTGTATATATGTAATAAGAAATAAAATTAGAGGAAATTATAAAATAATTCTACTTTCTAAACATATAAAATTAAAACATGAATATTTTGAAAAATGTAAACATAGACTGACCTACTTTGGACATATATAATGAGAGAAAATGATTTAGAAAAGACAATGATGTTGAAAAAATTGAAGGAAGACCTACAATAAGCTGGCTAGAAGGAGCCAAGAAAGTTACCAGAAGGTCACTAGATGATCTGTGAGTCAATAACAAATCAAATTGGAGAATATTTGTTCTTATAGTCACCAAAAGTTAACTTGATGGACTTTTAGTGTCATATATATGCACAAAATTAAATATTAACAAATAGTATTGCGATTTCACCGCCACTCTGTGTTGTGACGATGATCTAAGTTCTATAGAGGTAGTCGATCACCTCTATTCTTGGTCGGCGGGGTTGAAGGTTCAAAATTAAGGCGTCGCTGTTTATAACACTTTTAAAATATACGACGAAAACAGGAGGGAAAATTATATTTATTACAATTTAAGAAAATAAGTAAAGTATTATTTAATTAATTATATATTTAAATATTTACACTAAAAGAATCGGAGATCAGGGCAAATTCTAGCGTTCGAAAGTTGTTTACAAGTTCTTCTGTTATTGTTTTCTCATTTTTGCCGCTGCATCCCCGTAGCCGCTTCCGCCGGCCTCCCATTGGCTGCTTCGGACGGCTTCTTTTCCAACAAATAGTTTTAATTAAATTTTTAATCGAATTATTTTATAATAAGTTAGTAAATAATTTCATATAAAGCTCCGTTTATGGACCAACTAGCGGCTCGACGGTGGCGCTCGAGTGGTAGAAATTGGAACTAAAATTACTCTTTTTTATTTTTTACGCCTATTTCAAAGTAAGGTTTTGTATGTAAGGTTAATAATATTTTAAATATAAATTACTTTAAAAAAATTACCACACATAAATTTAATTTTAAACACACACAGTGCGTAAAAATATAAAACTAATTTTAGTTACAATTTCTGCCACTCGAGCGCCACCGTCGAGCCCATATTGGGTCCATAAAATTGACTTAAATGAGTCGTATTTAGATTTCTGTGTTTACCCAAATAAACTACAGCGAGACTTTGCTTTATTGTTATTCTATTGATATTTACAGTAAAACTTCGTTTTGGCTTATTTTAAGAGACCATAAAAATAAATGAAACAAAAGCGTCACTAAAGCGTTTTTTTTTTTTTTTGTTTATAAACTACATATTGCTTAACTTATTTTTAATATTGAAAATCTGTGACTCTCTCTCACAATTCATTATATATTTTACATTATTTCTTCTTAAATTTATTTATTTATTGTCATTTACAAAGCACGCGATATCCGTCTTGGATATTTGCATGCATACACAAGTTTGGGAGCTTATATTTACAGTAATTATTAATATGATTTTAGTTATTATAATAGAAATTATTAACATATTTGTCAGTTAGTTAACGATTTAATTACCCTATAATGAATATTAGTGAACATCACAGATAAGAACAGAAATTTAGAGCTATTTACAGCATATATCTATATATCAGTTATTACAGCCCAGGCTATCTATTACTAAAAAACATTCTCTAAAATCTATTAAAATTTATATACATATATCTATTATTAACTATTTGATTTAGACAGTTTATATTTATTTGATTTTTGACTCTCAAGTCCTCTACAAGTCGACAGTCCGTTAGAATATGTACAGGATTTTCTTCTTCTGCACCACATGAGCATTTAGGCGAATCCGTCTTTCTGACTTTGTACAAATATGATCTAAAGTTACCGTGTCCAGTAAAAAATTGAACATTGTAAAAATTTGGCTTGACATATTTGGGTATTTGGGAATCAGTGAAGAAGGACTTGAAAATGGTATTAGTCTTCTCATAGTATTTCTGCAATTTTCCCCTTATATAATTAGAAATTATATTCCTACTTGAAGAGTCAAATCGGTTGTAATTTATTTCGGTTTTCAACATGTTAGATTCGATATAATCAGTAAGTTTGGGGACTTGTGCAAGTATATGTGTACAATCCGATGATGTTGTACTGTAGGCCTGTATACAATGTTTTAATATATTATATTGAAGAGAATTTAGTTTGTCCTTAGACTTTTTGTTTATGAATGGATACCATATTGGATAACCATAAGTAATTGTACTTCGATATAATGTCTTATACAATATCAGTCTTCGTCTAAAATCTAGACCCCATGCTTTCTTTGTCAGGCCAAATAGGTATCCACTAGCTCTAGTTACTTTTATGATCATTTCATTAACGTGAGGCGTAAAGTCCAGTTTGCTTCTGACTCGGTGATTTTTAATAGTCACTCCTAGGATCTTAAGTTCTTCAACCGGTTTAATTAACTTGCTACCTGAGACTATTATATCGTTATCTCTAATAAAATATTTTATTAATATATTAGGTTATTGAAGAATAATACGTGTATATTTTAAAATAGTTACAAAAATCATTCATAGATGGCAGGGTTTAAACATTTTATTTATTTTGAACATATTTTCTATTATATTATATTTAAAGTAAATTATTTTTAAAAATGCTAATATGTTTATCAATGGAAGTTGGCTTATTTTCTTATCTTTTTTTGATTCTTCTGTATCCTGAAGCATGCTTGGCTTGTTACTTTAATGAATTCGATTGTTTTTGGCCGGTTTTTATTTAACCACCAGAAATACACGAACATTATTATTATTATTCTGTACATAAACCGGACTCCTGGAGCGTACGAAAGTCGCCAACTGTCCGGGTTTGTCTTCTGACTTATTGTCTATTTGTTGCAGTTGACATCCAACTGATTAGATGTCGCCAGGCTGTTTTATTTTTGGGGAGGTTCTTCAATGCTTCTTGGTTGAATGTGCTGGTATTAAGTAGAGTTGCAGTCTGGAATCTCTGAAGACGGTAGGATGGGCAACTGAATAGGAGGTGGTCGACTGTTTGATTTTCTTGGTGACAGTGTTGGCATACGGGGTCGTTGTTTTTGGAGGTTCTGGCGATGTCGGCTTGAACGAAACCATGTCCTGTCAGAATTGTAGAGGTGATGTCGCTATATTTTAGTTTTGGGAGAATTGAGATTAGAAGACTAGGAGATGCAGCTACTCTTCTGAGGTTTCTTGTAGCGTGGTCTGTGGTGTAGAGGTCGGTCCATAGTTGGAGGGCGAACTGTTTGCTTTGAGAGCGGACATATTTCCTAGGAAGGGTTGCGAAGTGTAAAGGCAATTTGGATTGAGCTGCGGCTTTGGCGACTTCATCAGCCTGTTCATTTCCAACGATGCCGCAATGACCCCGGACCCAGCAGAGTTGAACATTGTCCAGAGTATTGAGGTTTCTGATTATCTCTGCAGTAAGTGGGGTTCTAGGGATATCGGGGTGACAGATGGCATGTAGAGCTGCCTGGCAGTCGGAAGCAATGACAAAGTCTTGTCGCGGCATGATCCTAATAGATCTGGTGGCATAAAGAATGGCCAAAAGTTCCGCCTGGAAGGAGGTACAGTTGTTGTGGAGTTTAAGTTTCAGTGGTGAATAGGGAGGTGGGAGCACCACTGCTGCGCCAACCCCATTGGTTGACCGAGATCCATCTGTATAAACAATAGTGGCCCGTTCTGGCAGTGACTTGGAGAATTGGAGAGGTCTTCTAAGAGGTGGGTAGGGTACCGAGGAGGGACTGGGACGTGACTCAAAAGGGCCTTCTCTTAGCGCTTCCAAGTATGCTAGATGGGATTTGATAGATATATCCAGTGGAGGACAACCTGTGAGGGAGATTGCAGGGATAGTTGGAGTACACGGGCCTCCTCTGATTAAAGCTTTAGCATATTTGTAATGGAGGCTACGAAGCTTCCGGATGCCATTGGTGTCGAACACCCGCTTGCCCCAAACCCCAGAGCCATAGAGGATGGCTGGGAGGATCACCATGTTATGTATTTTTCGGCCCGCGCTGAAGGTTAATCCGAACTGCCCCTGAATCGTGCTGGTTAGTCGAGGGAGAATCCACCTGCACCTCTTGAGGATGTTGTCCAGGTGGCCTACAAAGTTTCTTTTGGAATCAAAGGTAACACCGAGGATTTTTATAGTGTTACCAATTAGAATAGGTTGGTTTTGGAAATGTATGCCGTGATAGTCTGGACGCTTGGCTTTCCAATGGAAGAGGCAGGCTTGGGTTTTCCTTGGGTTGAATGTTAGCCCCTGAGTCTTGCCCCAATGAAAGAGCTGTTTTAGGAATTGATTGATCTCTCGTGTTGGGAATCTGCGGAGGAAGTGAATCAGTACCGTGAAATCGTCTGCGAAACTGATGATTTCACTGTTGTTTGGCCTTGGAAGGAGATGGATTTTCCTAGCCACTATGTTGAAGTAGAAGGGGCTCAGTGCTGCACCTTGGGGGACCCCAAGTAGAGTAGTAGAGGTAAGGGTGGCAATACACGAACAATAAGCATATCTAAGGTTTATAATTGTTAAATATTAAATAATGGGTAGTTAAAGAATTTTTAAAATAAACATCATTATTTCTAATAATTCTGATAATATATCTAATCATATTAGCATTTTTTTAAAATAATTTACTTTAAATCTAATATAATAGAAAATATGTTCAAAATAAATAAAATGTTTAAACCCTGCCATCTATGAATGATTTTTGTAACTATTTTAAAATATACACGTATTATTCTTCAATAACCTAATATATTAATAAAATATTTTATTAGAGATATGCAAAGTAATATTTTTTAAATATATTATATATTTTTAATATTTATTTAAGAGGGATAGAACTAACCTAAATATATATTTATGTTATTTTAAATTTTTGAAGCATACTTTGAAATTCTCTATTGAAATAAAAAAAAGTTATTTATATGAATAAAATATTGAAGCAACTTTTCCTTTCACTCTACAAGCAAGACGAACATTTGCTTCCAATGCGACACCAGCGGTCACAAGGGATCTGACTGCCCTACCCTGGAAGACAAGCACACAGCTAAGTGAGCGAATTGATGCCAAAAGGGTCAACTGCCAATAACTAGATGTGGTTTACTACTTTCCAAAATACAATATCCCGCGTCTTTAAGGCTGCTGGTTTCTTCTGATCCTCTCATGAATTCTTGATGCTAGTTCTTGCGCGCGGAATGTTTTATGATAGCAATTTCACAGGCTCGAATATCGTTCCTTAACGATCACAGTACCCATAAATAATACTCCTCTGTACAGATCTTGTAGCCATGGTTCCGCCCTTACCATTCCTTGAGTCTTCGCAACGTGCGGCCTCTAAAACCTGAGGCCAGATCTTGTAGCCGTAGTGCCGCCCTTATCATTCCTTGAGTCTTCACAACGTGCGGCCTATAAAACCTGAGGCAAGATCTTGTAGCCGTAGTGCCGCCCTTATCATTCCTTGAGTCTTCACAACGTGCGGCCTATAAAACCTGAGGCAAGATCTTGTAGCCGTAGTGCCGCCCTTACCATTCCTTGAGTCTTCACAACGTGCGGCCTCTAAAACCTGAGGCAGATCTTGTAGCCGTGGTGCCGCCTTGATCATTCCTTGAACCTTCGCAAAGTGCGGCCTCTAAAACCAGAGGTCAGATCTTGTAGCCGTAGTGCCGCCCTTATCATTCCTTGAGTCTTCACAACGTGCGGCCTCTAAAACCTGAAACAAGATCTTGTAGCCGTAGTGCCGCCCTTATCATTCCTTGAGTCTTCACAACGTGCGGCCTCTAAAACCTGAAACAAGATCTTGTAGCCGTAGTGCCGCCCTTATCATTCCTTGAGTCTTCACAACGTGCGGCCTCTAAAACCTGAAACAAGATCTTGTAGCCGTAGTGCCGCCCTTATCATTCCTTGAGTCTTCACAACGTGCGGCCTCTAAAACCTGAAACAAGATCTTGTAGCCGTGGTGCCGCCTTGATCATTCCTTGAGTCTTCGCAACGTGCGGCCTCTAAAGCGGCGACCAGATTTTGTTATTTTTGGCCTTACCATTTCCTTGAGCATTCTCAAAGTCCAGCTTAATACCGATGGTGACTTATATTAAGCTGAATTCTGAAAACTTCACCCTCTTGTTCGGAATTCATTATTTATATTATTTCTAAAACTGTTATTTTTAAGAAATTAACTCTCTGAAAAAAAAAATCTTTAATATATTAATATTTAAACCCATTGTTGTTAGATTAGCTTTATCATTCCAACTTTCTCATACCTCTTCTCTACCCCCTTAACATCATAGACTAGAATTGAGCCGACTTTAGTTTTAAATAGTGACCGAAGCGCGCCAAGGAATATCTTGAAATAAATGTATTGTGGTGCCATCTAGGAAATAAAAATGTAACTATTTTCAAATATAAATATCATAAACTCGAAATATAGGCATATGAAACCCGAGATTAATACTATTAAAATATATAATTAAATAGTCAAATAAAATTTTTAAAAATATTTTTTCTATTCTAACGAAAAATTAGTAAAAGTTTGTTTTACTTGAAGAAAAAAAGCATGCTCTTAAAATAGTTTTATTTCTTAAATATAGATGTCGCAATTTTGCCTTTTATTGTCGCGTTATTGTCATCAAATATTATCTCTACAGACCTTACTACAATGATAAAATTTATTGAATGAGAGGGCTTAGTTCATCAGTGGTGAACCCTCTCAGTGGTTTCGTCAAATAAATCTCCAGACCGATCTACTATTGTATTGGATTGGTTTTCTTATAAACCCTGTATTTACTATGGAAGACAACTTAGTGGTGTTCAGGAAACCTATGTGGACGTAAGTTTAATTAAATAATATATTAATTTTTTTATTTACTATTTATTTATTTGAAATATTGGGGGCGATATCCCAGCTTGGGATACTTGCGCCTAAATACATTCTAGCAACATATTGTCACAGCCGACATAGACTCATCTAAATATTTTCATTAATAATTTGACTTATTAAACAAATCAATGTTGATTTGTTTATTCTTTGTTAACATTGTGCAGCCAGCGGCGCTAGCGTCGTCACGTGACCTCGCGCCGGCGTTCTTCCTTATTCTTTTTGTAACCTTACCAAAATAAAGCGTTAGCTTTTTGATGCCAACTTGTTCTGGTTTATTCTACGATACAATGGAAACCGCTGAACAAAACCCATCTACATCTCAAGGTGTAACAATATATACAAGCGTTGTTACCTTGCATTCAGTATGTTTGTCTGATGATGGTCACAATGCTGTTACCGAAACGTCACACATTATTTATTTATTTGGTCTCATTACCTTGTATTTTTACTGGTTAATAAGTCAGTTGACCAGGAATGTGGTTTTTGCTTTCCTATTTATATATGAATGGTTAACTTTTGGCATATAAATGATTCTATAACAATATTGAAGCAGATTATTTATTATTCTATTGAAATATTTTTTATTTCAATATTTGTATTTTGATATATACGCTGTAAAATTCTCTCATTGCTTCTCTGCTATTTTATCGATTTTGGCGCTCTTCGCTCCTGAAACCTGGTTTATAAATATCTCTCAGTTTAAATTAGGCTTTACATTAAATACATTTCTGTGTCATTCTGAAGTTTGTCTTTCCAACGTTACAATTGGTAGAGATGCTAGGTTGATTAGAGAAGACAAACTGAAGATCGCCGAGAAGACCTTAAGGTATTGGGTGCTGTGATCTACATTTTCAGAGACTGGCGCCAGGATCCCACCGCCGTGTCAAAGCAAAGAAAACTCTCCAAGATGACAATGTCCCTATTAACGATACGACGACAAAGCCTCTCTTCACTCTTCACGCCTAAAGAAAAAGGATGCAAAGCTACTAGGGACAGACGTCAAGGACTCCTAATGAAATACACTATAAATATATATTAGAGAAAAAAAAGTGCCCATTGTGCTATTCGATTCCAAGTCAAAGCGGTCGAAAACCAAAGTTTTATACAATCCTCCCCTGGTTAATAAGCCAGTTGACTACGAATGTGGTTTTTGCTTTCCTATTTATATATAAATTAGCCGAATGACTCGGGCAACGCCCGGGGTTTACCCGATTAAATGCTTTTATTCAAATACTATTCGTTACTATTATAAATTGGCGCCGTGGATGTCATTTTTGTATAATATATAAATGAGTTTTAAAAATTGTAAAAAAAAAAAAAAATGCATCGGCCGGGAATCGAACCCGGGGCCCCCGCGTGGCAGGCGAGCATTCTACCACTGAACCAAAAGCAAACGGTGACCGAATTAAGAACGCATGACGCTGATAACTGCATATATTAATTTTAATAATTCAAATTAGTTTTAAAAATTGTAAAAAAAAAATGCATCGGCCGGGAATCGAACCGGGGGCGCCCGGGTGGCAGGTGAGCATTCTTCCACTGAACCAAAAGCAAACGATGATAGAATTAAGAAAGAATTGTGCATGATGCTGATAACTGTATATATTAATAATCCAAATTGTACCTTATCATTGGATTTGGTCTTATTACCTTGTTTTATAATATCTTATATATAATCTCCTTTATACATAGACAGGAAAAGCACATATATTTTAATAATATAAATGAGTTTTGAAAATTGTAAAAAAAAAAAAAGCATCGGCCGGGAATCGAACCCGGGGCGCCCGCGTGGCAGGCGAGCATTCTACCACTGAACCAAAAGCAAACGGTGACAGAATTAAGAACGCATGACGCTGATAACTGTATATAGAATGGTCAACTTTTAATATGAAAATTGTTCTATAACAATACACTGGATGTTATAAAAATAGTACAAATGTGATATTTTCCTGGATAAGATGCATAAATTATGAAAAAGGCATCTCCTTATCTTCCACTGAAATTTGCTGATGGCTTTTCCCATATATCGGAATGAATATCAACTATCTTCATTGATTTTTAATTATTCCAGAATTGGCCAAATACCCATTCTTGATTAATCAATAGAATAGTTGATATTTATTCCGATAGATGGCGCAAGCCATCAGCAACTTTCAGTTGTACAATAAGGAGATGTCTTTTTCATAAAATACACTGGCTGTTATAAAAAAAAATTGAACTATTATTTTAAAAAATAATAAAAATCTTTTTTTTTATAACAAATTTACTTTCAAATTCGATTCTAAAACGGTTACTTCCATTTGCAAGAGAGGTACACCAGATAAATGTTACTGACTAAATATATACATAGAACATCAGCTAAAAATATTATTTTTAAAATAATTGTCTGTTTTTCTATATTTATTAGGTGACTTTTAAAGAAAAAGCACCAACAAGACAAATAATTTGTATTTCCTTTATTTTTTTTAACACCAGAATACTTATAAAAATAAACATCCATAAGGTTTATAATTGTTGAATATTAATTAATGGGTAGTTAAAGAATTTTTGAAATAAACATCATTATTTCTAATAATTCTGATAATATATCTAATCCTATTAGCATTTTTAAAAAATAATTTTCTTTAAATAGTGACCGAAGCGCGCCCAGGAATATCTACTTATATATTTGCCTTATTCTGTCTGTTTGTTTGTCTGTCTGAAGCTCACGGATGGGATTTTTCATAACCATCGGTGGTTCAATGGTAGAATGCTCGCCTGCCACGCGGGCGGCCCGGGTTCGATTCCCGGCCGATTTTTTTTTTTTTTTACAATTTTTAAAACTCATTTATATATTATACAAGAATGACATCCACGGCGCCAATTTATAATTGTAACGAATAGTATTTGAATAAAAGCATTTAATCGGGTAAAACCCGGGCGTTGCCCGGGTCATTCGTATATAATAATTGCATAAACGAATGCAAGACAAAATCACCGCGAATGTTTCTTTTTTTTAAGGCAATTTCTTTTTAAGGCAATTATCGTTATTTATCGTTAATTTTTGTTTCGTATTGAAAAAAAAAAACGATATGGTGCCTTCAAAAAATGATCTTTATTACTATGCAGTTTTCTATTTAGTCAATATACCTAAGTTCATGTTGCAAATGTAATTATCTCTATCGATTTAGTAGGTGAAATGCAAAAAAAAAAAAAATCGACATGATGAAATCTTTATGAAAATTCACATTTTTATTTTTATATTTTCAAGACACACACAGTTTGGGGCGGGACGTTTCACAAGAGAGACATCCACGGCGCCAATTTATAATTGTAACGAATAGTATTTTAATTAAAACATTTTAAAAACACACAGTTTGGAACGGGACGTTTCACAAGAGTGACATCCATGGCGCCAATTTATAATTGTAACGAATAGTATTTGAATTAAAACGTTTTTAAAATATATGCGCACTCGGGTAAAACCCGGGCGTTGCCCGGGCCATTCGTCTAGTTGCATTTATATAAATATAATATTTTTGTTTTTTCATCGGACAATTTTAATTTACGACTTTCACACCACTTATTGATTTTTCTTAATACATTATCTATTGTCTTTCTTAGTTGTTCAGGAGTTTTATTCCAACATATTAACGTAATATCATCTGCATATCCTATTGTTTCACAATTATCATCCTGATTATTATTCAGTATCTCATTAACAAGAATATTCCATAATGTGGGAGACAGTGGTCCTCCCTGTGGACATCCTTTACTTAGTTTCTTATTAATTTCAGTTGAGGAATATCTGAATCTTATTCTTCTATTATCAAAGTATGATTGTAGAAGTTTTATCATTGAAGCCTGCACACCATCTTCATCTAGTCTTTTCATCAAGGCCGGCCACCATGCATTATCAAACGCTGCACTAATATCCACTGCAATTATTGCTGCATATTCTCTTGTTTTATGTTCTAACGCAATTTTTATTATTTCAGTTAGTGCAGTAATAGTAGACTTCGATCTTCTAAAGCCATGTTGTCGATCACTTAGTAAATTAAAATCTTCATAATATTTTATTATTTTGTTATTAATTATTTTTTCAAATATTTTAGAAATGTTGGAATTAAGACATAAAGGTCTATAATTTTTAAAGTTATTAAAATCAGTTTTTCCAGGTTTCGGAATAATTATTGCCTCTGCTCTTTTCCATTCAGCAGGATAGTATTGTAGGTCTAAACATTTTTGAAATAGTTTCACCAATATAGGAGCTATAAATTGTTTAGTGTGCCTTATCATGTTGTTAGAGATGTTGTCTATTCCGGGAGATTTCTTTGGATTTAATTTGTCAATTAAGTCGTTAACTTCAGTAATCATAACCATCTGTTTTTCTTTATTGAGTAGTTTTAAATTATAATTTCTTATACTTTTATGGATGTTTGTATCTTCTTCACATTTATCATCTGGAAATAAGTTATTCAATAATTCCTCACCCTTCTGCAAACATTCCATATCAGTATTACCCTCCAAAATTTGCATACTTCTCTTCCGCTTAGATCCACTTTTGATGTTTTTGTACACCTTATATAAGTTTCCATAAGGGTTGTTCGACTTGTTTTCCTCCAGAAAAATTCTCCATGATGCTTTCCTAGCTTTTTCTATTTCCCGTAAATACTTATTTCGTATGCTTTTATAGTATTGTTTAATATGATTAGGGCAATTTTTGTTTCTATAGTAACAGTTTCTAAGATAATGACAGTAATCCTTTAGAAGCTGTAAATTCGTATTCCACCACTTATTACTAATATTATTTTTGGTTGTCATATTATTATTTACTTTAAGTGAATTATGTGCTGCCTCAATCAGTATGTTCGTAAGTTCTTTTACCGTTTGATCAATCATTTCTGGTGTATCCACTATGTCTAGTAAGTTTTCAATTTTTTCTCGTTCAGTAATGTTAATTCTCTGACTAAAACTTAACCAGTTCGCATTTTTCTCATTAAATTTCCAAGTGGAATAATATTTTTCTGAACTAAATTGTTCGTTTGTATATATTTCAAAAGATATAGCTACATGATCTGAAATTTGCGATATCTGCTGCGTCTTCCAATTTCTGATCGCCGCAATTGCCTGTTTATTTGTTAGTGTGAGATCAATCACACTTGCATCACGACACGTGATAGTTTTATTATTATGGATAATTAAGTTTATTTCATCTATGATAGGGATCAGTCTATGTCCATTATAATTTTTCCTGATATCATACCATAACGGAGCTCTGGCATTGAAATCGCCGCAAATTATCACCGGTATATGTAAATTTGTATTAATTAACTTCTTCATAAATTCCTCGTGCTCACTTTTCATTGAATTCGGATGTATATAAATGTTGGAAAGATATATTTTCTTACTTTTTGTTTGTATGGTTATAGTTGTAGCAAATGAGTTAGTGAATTCTGTACTTAATTGAATTTTTAAGCTGCTATTTCTTACAATTATTGCCGTATTTATAATGGGACTGTTCATCAATTGATATTTTGTACAAGGTCCTGGAAATATTACCTCCTCTTTGATTATATAAGGTTCTTGTATCATTACTATATCTGCATTTCTAATTTCATCAGATGCACAAAGCTCATTTATGCAATTTTTGCTTTTTCTGGTATTTTGTTGAATAATTTTGATTTTGTCAATATATAGTTTTCGCCCCATCATTCTGGAAGTTTATTATTGGCCCGCATCTTCTATATGTGTAGAATAGTCAGTTCTTTGTATTATGATTTGCATCTTTTTTTTTATAGATTGGGCAGTCTTGACTATTCGGTTTATGCTCCAAATCTCTATTTCTAAAATGTGGATGTTTGACGCAGTTGCAGCATTTAATTGTAGTCGAGCATTCGTGTTCTCCCTCTTTTTCACATTTAATACATGTTTTGGGATTGGGACAGTTATTCCTCTTATGATTAGGATTAAATAAAAAACAGTTCTGACATTGATTCACTAATATTTTATCTTTAATATCGCATCGTTGAATATCCGTGTAAATTTTTCCATTTCTCTTCATAATTTGGTAGACTCTAGGTGAAACCCTCAGTACTACATCTTGCTCTGGTCTATTGGTTTTCATTGGAAATAGCACTTTGATCTCTTCACTGAGTTGAGAAAGTTCAGGGTTCATCTCACATAACGTTGTCGATAAATTAGCTAAGTTGGTCATCTTGTTGACTGATTTTATGACTATGTTTGGATCTCTTAGTTTTGGCTTATATATTTTACTGCATTGGTTTAGATCATCTTGCTTAGTAAAACTTTCTATCATTCGATCTATATCTTGATCTTTAGGCAATTTATATTTTACATTATTTCTTCTTAAATAATTTATATATTAAATTTCCATTGTATTAAGGGCAGTAGAAATTGTTTAATTTTTAAAATAATCATACGCGTCTATAATAGTTTCAAATTTTCATAACAGATGGCGGGCTAATGTATCCTAATATACATGTTTAACTAAAAAGGTATATATTGGATTAAAAAATAATTTATTTACTAATATTTTGGTTGTGTTTGAGCGCTAACCTTTACAAATTCAAGATTTATTTATGGATATAATTTATGGATTGCTCTATTTTCAAAATACATAAAATTGTATTTTTTTAAATTATTATTACCAGTTGCAAATAAGACACGCTATATCCGATCTGGATAATTGCGCGTGAAACTATTTACAATAATTGTAGTAGAGTAGGTAACAGAAAAAAAAATTGTATTTGTATTGAATTCCAAAAATTATTTCGTTTTAAAATGTAATGTCGCTATATCTAATC
>CP092876.1:6870563-6945605 GCA_030710605.1 Cordylochernes scorpioides | reverse complement strand
GATCGTGAGTTCGATTATTGTAGATTGGATTATACATAGATACCATTGAAATATTACTTACCTTTCGCCGAACCACTAGGAGGTTTGGACGAGTGGTATAAGACGTGGATTTCCGAAAGCCATGACCCAGGTTCGAATCCCGCATTGGGCACTTTTTTTTTTTTTTTTATGAAGAAAAAATATATATTGCTTTTATTTGTGCTTCGATTCTTACAAAGTTCCAATGCCACCAATAAGTGCAAATAAAAAAAATGAAAAAAAAAACAGGGCTATTACACACTGTAAGTGCGAAAGTCGAACTGCGCTTTCTTACATGTGTAGATATGTGGTACACTTGCAGTTAAAGCAGTTGCTAACTACTGCCCATCACAATTACCTTGTCTGTGTTATACACGTGTTATAGAGATTAAACTACTTGTCCATTTTGAGGTGTTTATAGTTTAACACGAAGCTTTACTTTTTCCATCTTTGGAAAAGTGGCAACAATAGGCCATTTAAACGACGGACAAACCATTGTTGAAGATTGATGTATTAGTAATTGACTTGGAGTTATAATATGATGGAACGATATCAAACAAATGTTGTCAGTGTCCATCAAGTTGACTAGGTAGTTAGAACTAGAAATAATTGAGTTTTTCTTGACGTTACCTTGTGAAAGAAATGAAAAATAAATAAATAAAATAAACGTAGATTCTCTCTCCCTTTACATATAATAATTTTATAATTTAAATTTTAAAAATTCACTAATTATATATATTTTTTAAAAGTTTTTTTTAAATTTTATTTCGTCTCAATTTACAGCTGTAACATTCTAGTCACCTTGTCCTGGCTATTTACACATGGCGAGTTGGTGGAGTAGAAGTGGTCCCCCTAGGCCTTGCAGGAGGGCAGCTGTTGGGCGATGAGCTCTTAACTAAGCGTTTTAAAAATTGAGAAATAATTTGATTTACATAAGCCAGCAGCTTTTATGGACCAACTAGAGGCTCGACGGTGGCGGAAATCGTAACTAAAATTTATCTTAATTTTTTTTTTACGTCTTTAAAAAAAATAAGGTTATATGTTTGGAAGGTTATTAATATATAAGTTATTAGTAAAAAAGTTATTTACTCAAATTTCCTTTAAAACCGCGTAAAAATACAAAACTAATTTTAGTTCCAATTTCTGCCCTCGAGCGCCACCGTCGAGCCTATATTGGGTCCATAAAATTGACTTAAATGAGTCGTCTTTAGATTTCTGTGTTTACTCAAATAAACCAGAGTGAAACCTTGCTGTATCGTGTTGTTCTATTGATATTTATAGTAAAACTTTGTTTTTGCTTATTTTAAGAGACTAAAAAATAAATTCATTAATATGAAAAAATTCCGTTAAAATTAAATTATAGGCTTATTTACCCCTAAACTCTACATAGGTAATGTTTAGTGGAAAATCAAAAGTATCAAAAGTATTTGGAAAAATAAATATAGTAGGTTTGAACGTTTTGTTTATTTTCAAATTCATAATTTATTTATATTGTTTTACAGTTTTTACTGATTAAATACACTCATGGACAAAACTTAAGGAAGTTGTACCTTTTACCATGTATATCGGGATTCAAACAATAACTCTGAAAGATACACTCATGAACAAAACTTAAGGAAGTTGTACCTTTTAGCATGTATATCGGGATTCAGACAATAACTCTGAAAGATACACTCATGGACAAAACTTTACCTTTTAGCATGTATATCGGGATTCAGACAATAACTCTGAAAGATACACTCATGGACAAAACTTAAGGAAGTTGTACCTTTTACCATGTATATCGGGATTCAGACAATAACTCTGAAAGATACACTCATGGACAAAACTTAAGGAAGTTGTACCTTTTACCATGTATATCGGGATTCAGACAATAACTCTGAAAGATACACTCATGGACAAAACTTAAGGAAGTTGTACCTTTTACCATGTATATCGGGATTCAGACAATAACTCTGAAAGATACACTCATGGACAAAACTTAAGGAAGTTGTACCTTTTACCATGTATATCGGGATTCAGACAATAACTCTGAAAGATACACTCATGGACAAAACTTAAGGAAGTTGTACCTTTTAGCATGTATATCGGGATTCAGACAATAACTCTGAAAGATACACTCATGGACAACACTTAAGGGAATTGTACCTTTTAGCATGTATATCGGGATTCAGACAATAACTCTGAAAGATACACTTATGAATAAAACTTAAGGAATTCAGTCTTGGTTGAGAGATATAACAACCACTGTGCTTCCTCTAGCTTTAACGATATTCCCAGCTTTCTACTGAATTGTAGAAATGGTGTAGTACAAGTAGATACAGGTCTCATCGGACAACGAATCAAAGGCTTTTAAATATACTCAAGGACAAAGTTTAAGGAAATTGTACTTTTTTAACATGTATATCGGGATTGAGACAATAACTCTGAAAGTTATTACAGTGACCTTTATTGAAGACACACGAGATAACCAAGTGTGAACAACCTCTGTCTCCATAGAAGAAAAAAAAAAAAGACGACTGGCGACATCAAAGACCTAAGTTCCTTAAGTTTTGTCCATGAGGTGTATACAGTAAAACTATCTCTCTCTAAAGGACAACACCTATTTGCATAGTTAAAGTTTCCTTTAGAGAGAGATGTCCTCTGTTCTGAGTGCAACTATTACATAAATTAACACAAAGCAATAACGCGCCATCTATACATATAAAATGAAAGGATTTAAAAGCACGAATGTTTCTTTTATACATAATACAAACTTCTACTGTTCTATAAGCTTATGTCCATAGTGTTCTTGAAAACCATTTCTGAGATTCCATCCTTCAGTGCTGCGTATATAAACAGAATCGTCCAATACAGTATTAGAGCTCTAAGAAGCGGTCTGGTGGATTAAATTGGCGAAACCGCTGGGAGGGTTCACCACTGATGAGCCAACCCCTCCCAATATATTTTTTCATCGCAGTAAGGGCAGTAGAAGTTTGTATTATATATAAAAGAAACATTCGTGCTTTTAAATTCTTTCATTCTATATTACATATATACTTATATTACATATATATAATAATTGGAAAAATGATTATTTTGACTTTTAAAACTGACCTTTGTAGCGAGAGTATCCTCTCATGGAGTATGTTCTCCTATGCTAAATATTTAGCATACTAATTTGTGATATGGAAATATATTAGGCGAATACTGACTGCTCAGACGAGTATTTTGGATTTTAGAGCGCCATCTATCGGAATAAATATAAAATAAACTTTGATTTAGGTTAATTCCTATAATATTTAGCCAACCCATTTTCTTGATAATTCAAGAAAATTTAACCATGTACGCGTTTCGGGCTGTTGGCCTTCGTCAGTGTTAGCATACTAACTTTTTTGTGTGTTTAATCCGATAGTAAAACTTAATCAACAAACTGTGTATTATGATGCATTAGCGCGACATCTGTTATGAAAATTCGAAACTATTATAGACGCGCATGATTCTTTTTAAAATAAAACAATTTCTACTGCCCTTACTGCAATGGAAAAATTAATGAAAAAAAAAAAAGACTCAATTTGATATTTGCGGAAGAGCGATTGCTCGAAGCATATTTTATATTTATAATTGTATTTAACTCTGCTGTCCTCAAAGCTTATGTCCATAGTTCATCTAAAATACCCATTCCAAGAGTCTAGCATCAGTATTACTATAAAAGGAAGATAAAAAAAATGCAATATAACAGCGGTATGGTAGATTAAACTGTCGAAACCGCTGGGAGGGTTCACCACTGATGAGCCAGACCCTTCCATTAATTTTTCCATTGCAGTAAGGGCAGTATAAATTGTTTCATTTTTAAAAGAATCATACGCGTCTATAATAGTTTCGTATTTTCAAAACTGTGTATTGTTTATCTATTGGGTGAATAAAGTGTATTTATTTACAAACAACTCGGTAATTAAAAAACTAGGGCTAACTCTTTTTTATTTCGTCCATAATTTTCGGAATATTCAAAACCTGATGATGACTCTCGCAAAGAGACGAATTTTCTTTCAATAATTTTTTTGGTAACTCTTTTTAAAAAAAAATAATTTATCGTAAATTTAAAATATAATCTTTATAAATTACCATGGACTATCAATTTCGTCATAGACTTTCGAAATTTCTCCATCAACTTTCAATCTTCGAGGTGGAGTTATGTAAATTGAATCGTCATCCATTTTCCGGGATTGTTCTGTTAGGAAGATGTTACGTTTATTCTTTGACATTTCCCAATATTTATGGTATAGCATATCTTCTTCTTGGCAATACTTATAGCATTTCTTTTCCATCCATTTTCTTTCGTGTTTGAAATCTTGAAGTTTTTTTGGTGGTGAATCCTCCTCCTCTGGGGTTTGTTTGGATCTTGATTTACCATCTTGAGATGACCTTGGATGACCTGTGGAGAATCCTTGACCAAAGATCTCTTCGTTCACAATATCTCTGAACTTGGGGGCGCTGCCTCTTTGCTTGGAAATGCTCATTATACCTTCATCGAGTGAGAAATTGAGACGCCGAACTTGCGCAATCAGTGTCTTAAAACGTTGTTTGGGTTCCATAGACCGTGTTTGAAACATGGGGGTTCCGGGAAAACTCATAAAATATATTTTTTTGAGATTTCGCTTTGGGGAGCTTAAATAAACATTCTTGCAAAAAGATGATATGAAGAGCGTGCCGCACGAGCCTCTCCTTGAGTTGAGGATTTGCTTTTTTAAAAAATATATATTTAGATATAATAAGGTTGTCCCAAAATTTCGTGTTTTTTCTTATTAGCGAATAATATTATTACGGCGAATACATAATAATACAATTACTTTATACATAATACAAAGACATTATACATAACGGCGAATAATATTATTGAGGCTGTTGGACACCAGTCAGCGCTGCCACTCAAGTATAACACGTGACCGGAAGGATGACGTCGGCCCCCCCCCCTCCCCTCCAACTGACTGTGAAATGTTTAGCCTGACAACGCTGTTGCTTGTTTACCGGAGGATGTAACCTCTTTGTTTCTCTCTTTCCCTTTTTAATCTTTATATCACCTATGCTTTAATAAATTAGTTAGTGCAAGGCTCTTGTCCTAAGTGTAACCAAGTACCTTGTCTACACCCCTACAAGAAAAGATTATGAGACTGATTGGAGCTGCCTGAAGCATTGAACGGTAAGCCTATTTTTTGTTCTCTCTCTCCCCCCCTTCAGTGGACGCCATCTTATAATGGAAGCTAACGAAAGTTTAACGAAAATTACCAAGCTAAATGGATTAAACTATTCCTCATGGAGCTTCCAAATTAAGCTCATTCTGATGGACAATGACTTATGGTCAATTGTTGACCCAGGTGAAGTCAAACCCGAGGGAGGGGATGTTGGTCTAATCAACAAATTTAATACGAGGCAGAATAAGGCTTTAGCAAAGATATGTCTCTCTATTGGTGAGGAGCAGCAAAACCATATCAGACATCTAAATTCCCCCAAAGAAGTTTGGGATGAATTACAAAGACTTTATGCACCCAGGGATAGCAAACACAGAATTCTCCAACTGCGTCGAAAGTTGTACTCCCAGAAATTCTGTCAACATGCGAACATGGATGCCTATTTGGGAAGCATAAATCTAATAGTGAGTGAACTAACAGGTGTAGGGGATAAAATTGAAGACGGTGATCTAAGCATGCTAATTCTTTGTGGAATGCCCGAGGACTGGGATAATGTTATATCAACAATGTGTAACTTACCAGAGTCATAGTTCACCAGTGCCAACATCAGACGTAAATTGTTAGCTGAGGCAGAGCGCCGGTATGCTACAACAAATGAAGGGATGGGTGCACTGTCAGTCAGGAACTCTAACAAGAAACAATTCCCTCGTGAACATCAAGGTTCTAAAAACTGTTAGAAAATGTTTCGAATGTGGGAAAACAGGGCATATTGCACGGGACTGTTTCAAACTGAAAAAGAATAAGGGTAAACAACAGGAAAAGGGAGCGATACATCAACATCACGAAGCAAAGAACTTGAATGTGATGTATAATGCAGCAGTTGTATCAGAAGAGGATACGTGGGTAATTGACTCAGGTGCCACGCATCATATGACTCCGAACAGAAGGTATTTTTCCACGTTGAATGACGAGAATGTAGGACAAGTGACCACCATTGATGGTACATCACATTCAAACATAGGAAGAGGTAATGCTCAAGTAGATCTGATCAACAATTCTGGACAACTTAGAAGCATAGTTGCTCAGAATGCAATGTTCGTACCTGGGATCAGACGTGGTGTACTCTCTGTTCTACAAATTGTGGAAAATGGTCATGAGGTTATCTTCGACAAGAAGGGATGTCATGTCTACGACAATGATCATAACTTGATGATCAGAGCAGAGAAGAGAGGAAGGCTCTATCTCGTCAGGACTGCTCCGTCCAGATTTCCAGGATCAGGAGAATGTTCAAATTCCATTGCTCAAACCAACAATTTTCGTAAATTCCCACTAAATTTATGGCATCAGAGACTCATGCATATCAACTATGACACCATAGTAGACATGATGAAAAGAGAAGTTGTCATTGGTTTGAACTGTCAGGCTGAAAAAACTGATAAGTGCTCTGATTGTATGATTGGAAAATCGACAAAAAGACCTTTCCTGAATTTGAGATCTACCAAGGAAACTCAGACACTAGCCCTTGTTCACTGTGATCTAATGGGACCGTTCAACATTGAGAGCTGGGGTGGATCAAGATTTGTCTTGACCATCATTGATGACGCATCAAGATATACAAGGGTATATTTCCTCAAAAGGAAGGGCGATACAATAGAAAAATTCAAGGAATGGTGGAAAAGAGGCTGAAAATCAGACGGGATTTTCTCTCAAGAGGATCCGTACAGATAACGGACTAGAGTTCTGTTCATCTCCTTGGGATATTTTCACGAAGGCCCATGGTATAGTACATGAACGCACCATGGTCTACACACCTGAACAGAATGGTGTCGCCGAACGCATGAATAGGACTTTGCTGAACTTAGTGAGGAGTACTGTGAACAGTTGCAATCTGCCAACCGCCTCTTGGGCAGAGCTCACCAACACAGCAGCATACTTGAGAAATCGTGTTACAAACAGACACAATGAAGAGAAAACGCCTTTTGAATTGTGGTTTGGAAAAAGACCTGCTCTGCAACATCTGAGAGCAATCGGCTGCGAAACCTTTGTTCATGTTCCAAAACAAAGAAGGAATTCGAAGCTTCAGCCAAGAGCCACTAAAGGAATTCTCGTGGGTTATTCTCTACAGGGACGAGGTTGGAGAATCTGGATTCCTGAAAAACGCCAAGTGGTGGAATCTAGAAATTGTGTATTCAAAGAAGAAATCCTCTATAAACAGCCCAAAAGAGAAAGGGATACTCTACCATCTGTCCATTTCTCCTCGAAAGAGGCCTCCTTTCAAGAAGAAAGTAATGCAGATCAACCAGTAGACCGAGAAACTGAAGAACTGATTGGAACTACAGGTGGAATAGATCAGCTATCTGAGACTCTCCCAGAGAACCTGAGAAGCCATCCAATGACACTCCGAAGTCATGGAAAGACGGCAGAATCTCCGGAAGAGGATAATAGTGGTGGACATCTCATCATTTTAGCTGGAGCACCAATAATTTGGAGAAGCACCAAACAGTTACCGCTTTGAGTACTATGGAATCGGAATACATTGCACTGTCATCAGCTGTGAAGGACATCACATGGGTACGGAATCTGATGGAACAGCTAAAAATGTCAAGTTTGATTTGTGGAGAAACAAAAGTATTCTGCGACAACCAAGCTGCAATTTCCCATGCGGAAAATTACATCGACAAATCGAAAACTAGACATTTTGCCGTAAAGTACCATTTTGTTCGAGAAAAGATCTCAGAAGAAGCAATCGAACTTTTCTACACTCCGAGTGCTGAGAACCCTGCTGACTTCCTTACCAAGCCTCTTGCTAGAAGCCAGCATGAAAAGTACTTTAGAGCGCTGATGGACTATCGGAATAAACGTCCAGCTGAGGTTTTTCCGGGAGGGGATATGTTGGACACCAGTCAGCGCTGCCACTCAAGTATAACACGTGACCGGAAGGATGACGTCGGCCCCCCCTCCCCTCCAACTGACTGTAAAATGTTTAGCCTGACAACGCTGTTGCTTGTTTACCGGAGGATGTAACCTCTTTGTTTCTCTCTTTCCCTTTTTAATCTTTATATAACCTATGCTTTAATAAATTAGTTAGTGCAAGGCTCTTGTCCTAAGTGTAACCAAGTACCTTGTCTACACCCCTACAAGAGAGGCGAATACATAATAATACAATTACTTTATACATAATACAAAGACATTATACATAACGGCGAATAATATTATTACGGCGAATACATAATATAATACATAATACAATTACTTTATACATAATACAAAGACATTATACATAACGGCGAATAATATTATTACGGCGAATACATAATAATACAATTACTTTATATACATAATACAAAGACATTATACATAACGGGCAATAATATTGGTATTTCAATTTTTTTGCAAGTGTTTACGAACTTTTGAGAAAACCTTGTAATATATTGTTGCACCAGGTTGCGGCTTGGCAGACTCTTCAGCCTGGATTCTCTCCTGTGCTGGGTCTTGCATCTTACCAGAGCGTGTTTCAACCATCCTGCAAATTTATAAAAGGGAATAACGAGATAAGTCTTCTTTAAGTAGCCACCAGAATCCTCTATTTATTTTCTCACATCAAAGAGAGCAGTGAAGTCACGTGTACCTAAATACAAATGATGACAATCTAAATAATCTGTGTTTTAAATAAATATCATAGAATATAAAAATAAATAAATATATAATTTAAATTTCAAATATATTAAAAATAATATAAGAAATACGCCATTAATCATGATGTAACACTTCCCCCTCTCCAGAGGTCGTCACGTCCTCGTGAGTTACCTCATCAATTCTCTCAAAATAGGGTTTGAGTCTTGAGACATGGACAATCAATGGGTCTTGGCCAGGATTATCTTTTGGCTCAATTAAGTAATTTACGTTAGACAGCTTCTTTAATATTCTATATGGGCCAAAATATTTTCTCAGTAGTTTCTCACACTTTCCTATTTTCCTAATTGGTGTCCAAACTGCTACTAATTCTCCTGGTTCGTAGCTTCTTTCCATGTGTTTCTTGTCATAGTTCTTTTTCATTCTTTCTTGAGTCTTTATTGTGTTGTTAATAACTAATTTTCTTGTTCTGTTTATTTTGTCTAAGTGATGTTTTATGTATTCATCATAATCATCTTTGTCAATGTCCACCGAGATATTCCTGTCGTCCAAAAGAGACGTGGGTTCTCTTCCAAACATCAGGAAAAAGGGAGAATATCCTGTGGTTTCCTGAATTGTAGTATTGTAAGCGTGAGTGATGAATGGGAGTATTTCGTCCCAATTTTTCTGATCAGTGTTCACATACATACTGAGCATATTGATCAATGTTCTATTTAACCGCTCTGTCAATCCATTAGTCTGGGGATGATAGCTCGTTGTGAAGCAATGTTTAATCTTGCACGTTTTCATCACCTCTTTCATTAAATTACTGGTAAATTGAGAGCCTCTGTCACTAATAAGATATTGTGGGGCTCCGTGCCGAAGAAAAATATCCTCTACTAGAAATTTAGAAACTTCTTTCACTGTTGCTTCCGAGACTGCTCTTGTTTCTGCATATCTAGTGTAGTAGTCCGTCAGCACGATTATCCATTTTTTCCTGTTTTTCGTAGATGGTAGTGGACCAACAAAGTCAATTCCAATTCTTTCGAAAGGAAAGTTGGCTGGGGGGATGGGCTGTAGTAGTCCAGAAGGTAATTGGTTTGAGCCTTTCCTACTTTGGCAAAGGTGACACGTCTTAACGAATTCTGAGACATCCTTTAGCATGGATGGCCAAAAGTATTTACTCTTTATTCGGTACATGGTTCTGGCGACGCCCAGATGGCCATTCGACATATGATTGTGATATTCTTTCATAATTTCTCTCTTTTTATTCTCTGGAACCACAAGCAACCACGCCCTGCCTTCAGGGTTCGGGTTTTTCTTAAAGAGGCATCCATCTTCTTCTTTAAAGTTTTGCGCAATTGATCGCCTGCTTCCATTAAGGTTTTTCTTAACACTTTCGATAAATTTATCCTCTTCGTCTGTTATTTGATTTAAAAATAGCCTTTCAAAATCCTCATCCCAATCAGTTTCTGGTAAGGGCCCCCTAGATAAGCCATCGGCGTCCAGATGCTTCTTTCCCGATTTATGTATTATATCGAAGTCATATTCTTGAATTTTCAATGCCCATCTTGCCAATCGACCTGTTGGATCCTTCAAGTTTTTGAGCCAGCATAAGGCGTGATGGTCTGTTACTATTTTAAAGTGTCTTCCATAAAGGTAGGGTCGTAATTTTGACATTGACCAGACAACGGCCAGACATTCTTTTTCAGTGGTTGAATAATTTTGCTCCGCTTTACTTAGGGTACGACTCAAATATGAGATCACCTTCTCTTCACCACCGATGTCTTGGACAAGTGTTGCACCTATGCCGATGTTGGACGCATCAGTATGAACATAGGTAGGTGCATTTGGATTGAAGTGACCTAAAATTGGTGGACTTAATAGTGCTGTTTTTAGGGTTTGAAACGCTTCCTCTTGTCTTTCTGTCCAGGTAAATGATACACTTTTTTTTATAAGGTTGGTCAAAGGGTCAGCAATTTTTGAAAAGTCTTTGATAAATTTTCTATAATATGAACACATTCCCAAAAAGGATTGTACTTCTTTGACCTTTTTGGGCCGAGGAAAATTTCTGACAGCTTTGATGTTATGTTCCGCGGGTTTTATACCATGTTTGCTCGTTATATAGCCGAGAATCTCCAATTCTTCAAAAGCAAATCGGCATTTTTTGTCGTTTAACCTTAAATTAGATTCACGAAAACATCTAAAAACAGCTTCAAGTCTTTTGAGGTGCGTTGGAAAATCCGGGCTATATATGATAACATCATCCAGATAACACAAACAAATTTGCCATCTCAGATTTCCAAGCATATTCTCCATATTTCTCTCAAAGGTAGCAGGCGCGTTACAAAGTCCAAAAGGCATCACGTTGAATTCATATAATCCATGCGCTGTAGTGAAAGCTGTTTTCTCTTTGTCTCTTTCTTCGACTTCAACTTGCCAATATCCAGATCTGAGGTCTATTGCTGAGAAGTGTGTAGATCCTTGGAGAGTATCCATAACTTCGTCTATTCTAGGGATCGGATAGACATCTTTTACTGTCACATTATTCAGTTTTCTGTAGTCCACACAAAATCTGTATTTACCATCTCGCTTCTTGACCAATATTACTGGAAAAGACCAGGGGCTAGAAGATGGCCTAATTATGCCTTCTGTAAGCATCTCGTCAATTTGCTCTTTTATAATATCTCGTTCTTTAGCACTTACCCGGTAAGGCTTGTGTTTAATTGGCTTCGCGTCTTCTGTGTCTATCCGATGTTTTGCCAAATTGGTTCTCCCTAATCTCGATGAAAAAAGATCTCCATACCTTTCTAAAACTTGTTTTAACTCCTTCTGTTCCTTTGGTGAAAGATTTTCGTTTATTTGGAATCTAGGTTCTTCGTTCTTTTCTACCTCTCTTTCTCGACTCACATTTATTTTCGCTGGACTACTTCCAAAAGCCAATGTTTGGTTTTTCATTATTTTTAACGGTCGAGGATACAGATTAGTTATCCAGATGTGTGTTTCCCTATTTATAACATTGATCAAGCTTCTTGCTAGACGAAGTCCATTTGTTTGAAACATTTTGCTGCTCTCCTCGATAATATATTCTCCATCCTCTGTTTCTACCAATGCCTTGATCAATTTCATGGAACATTCCGGTACAATGGAATCCTTGGCACTCTTTATTTTCAACATTTCAAAATTGATTTCGTCATGATTATTCGTCAAATCATATTTTATAGTTTCTTGCTTACAATCTATTTTTGCGTTCATTTTCTTAAGGAAATCTCTTCCAAAAATTAATGTCCGTAAATGCGTTTTCAAAATCACAAATTTGTGCGATAATGCTTTGTCATCTATTTTTATATTTAACAATATACTTCCTACTATGTCTAATTTTTTTCCATCGGGTCCTGCACAAGTTTTTGCGAGTTTACTTATACCATGGCCTGTATCGAGGGCCGTTCTGAGGTCGACCACTGAGAGGTCAGCACCTGTATCAACCAAAGCTTCAAAAGTCCCTATCTTGTCCACATTAATTTTTAATTTGTATTTAGGGTCCAACTTCTTGATTCCGTTTATGGTCGACTTGCTTTGATTGACAGATTCAGGCGCGACGCTTAGTTTAAATCTTCCAACACGGAATATCTATTCCGGGTAGGAATATTTGTCTGTGTGCTATGACATACATCAGCATAAAGCCGAGGTCCTGATTTCTCTGATATTTCATTCATTTGGCATTTTTCTTCGACCTTCTCTTGGGTATCTGCTGGATCCTCTTCTAGGATTCTTATAAACTTGACCCTACAATAACGGGCCACGTGCCCTGGCTTGTTACATTTAAAGCAGATTGGTCTTCCATCTTCCGTCCTATTTTTGCTCACTTCTTGGCTTTTATTGTAAGTGTTTCTCTGAAGGTTTGGTTTCGGCACAAAGTTAGGATTATAAGGACGTCTAGGGGTAGAGGGCTGGGGAAAGTTGTTTCGATACTGTCTGGGGGTAGGAGGGGAGTCGTTCTTGTAATTATTGGAAACAGGGGCTTGGGGCCTGGAAGTGGTCTGGTAGTTTCGTGCGGCAGTCGGCGGCACGTACCTCGATTGTTGTTGGGGTCTAGAATAGCGTGGACCGTTATATAGGTTTCTGGATTTCTCCACACGTTCCCGATACTTCTTTTCAAAAGAATCCATTTTCTTGCACACGACAAGAAGGTCATCGGTCGCTTTAGGAGGGTTCAGGTAGAGCGCGAATGAGTACTCTTTTTTCAGTCCTCCAATAACATGTTCAATTTTTGTTTCTTCTTCCATTGCAGGGTCAACCTTGTTGCACAACACTAGAATGTCTTCCGCGAACCTGATTGCTGGTTCATTCCAGTGTTGCATTCTGTTGAGCTTCATTCTAAGTTCTTCTTTATTCGCGTCCAAAGAAAAATCCTGAATGAGGCGGATTTTAATATTTTCCCAGCTCGTGAAACTAGCCTTGTGTAAATTCAACCAGGTTTTAGCGCTTCCCGTCATGTTCATGGCGGCATAACGAGAGATAATGTAGTCTGCCCAATGGTACAAGAAGCCAATTTCTTCAAGAGATTCAATCCATGGGCGAGGGTCTTCCGTTCCATCATACTTGGGGATGTCGATGTTGGGATTCAGGACAACTGGGTCGGAACTAGCATCTCTACCAATTGTTGCACCAGGTTGCGGCTTGGCAGACTCTTCAGCCTGGATTCTCTCCTGTGCTGGGTCTTGCATCTTACCAGAGCGTGTTTCAACCATCCTACAAATTTATAAAAGGGAATAACGAGATAAGTCTTCTTTAAGTAGCCACCCGAATCCTTTATTTATTTTCTCACATCAAAGAGAGCAGTGAAGTCACAGTGTACCTAAATACAAATGATGATAAATTAATAATCTGTTTTAAATAAATATCATAGAATATTTTATATAAAAATAAATAAATATATAATTTAAATTTCAAATATATTAAAAATAATATAAGAAATACGCCATTAATCATGATGTAACAATATATAGTTAGATATTTGATTTTAAGCGTGTATAGTTAGCTGGAAGTTATACTTCTAATTGCTCCTGTTGAAGGATATGTTATCCCGAAAGCTAGAGATATAAAAATGGTAAAATAAACTTAATCTTGGATTGTTTGTTGATATTATTTAAAAACAACACAAAGTTGCGGGAGGATGATGTTCATGTACCACAAGATGCATTTCTCATTTTAATTGTACAACGTTTTAAGACACTGATTACGCGGCGTCTCAATTTCTCACTCGATGAAGGTATAATGAGCATTTCCAAGCAAAGAGGCAGCGCCCCTAAGTTCAGAGATATTGTCAACGAAGAGATCTTTGGTCAAGGATTCTCCACAGGTCATCCAAGGTCATCTCAAGATGGCAAATCAAGATCCAAACAAACCCCAGAGGAGGATTCACCACCAAAAAAACTTCAAGATTTCAAACACGAAAGAAAATGGATGGAAAAGAAATGCTATAAAAGATACAGTGTATATTTTGATGCACAATTAAAGGGAGAGGTGCCTTTTTTGGTACATATATTAATATCCCTTTTTTTTTTAATATACAGTAGAATCTTTCTGTAAAGGACATCTATTTGCAGAGTCAAAGTGTCCTTTAGGGAGAGGTGTCCTCTTACAGGAGAGTTACTAATTAGTAAAAATAGTAATTTTGGTGACGAAAAATGTCCTTTGTAGAGGAATATCCTCTATCGAGCGTGTCCTCTCATGGAGGTTCTAATGTATCTTGTAATTTTAACTAAGAATTATCCAGAGAGATAGTTTTCTCTTGTAAATATATATAATGAATATAACTTTATTTTTCAAAAATTTTAAAAGTTTTTTAAAAGTGCATTTTGAATTGTTTATTAACATATTTACAAACATTAAAATAATAGTCTTAGAAAACATTGATATTTACAATAGCAATCTTAACTCTTGGTAACTCTTTGGCTTCGCAGATATGGTCCCCTGATGTCCTGCAGCTTTTCAGCAGTCTTTCTATGGCCTCTCCTAGTGGTTCCTCGATAAAATGGTCCCTTGGCATTGATCCATTCTTGTCTGTCTCCTGTCATCTGTTCTAGGTCGTTCTCCTGGATCTCTTCTATGGTCGTCGTATCCCTGTGCTCCATGATTATCTCCTGTGTTCCTCGTCTTTACACGCCAGCTCCCTACATCGTTCCAACATTCGATTCAGGATTTACTTCCTATATTGTATCTTGTGACAATTCCATCTCATGTTAACACTAATACACTCATGTACAAAACGTAAGAAGGTGGAAAGACTTTAATGTCGCCGATTGTCTTTTTTTTTTTTTTTTTAAGGAGTCAAAGGTAATTTTGTTCACGCTTGGTTATCTCGTGTGTCTTCAATAAAGGTCATTGTGTATCAAATATCTTTCTGAGTTATTTTCTGAATCCCGATATACATGCTAAAAGGTATAACTTCCTCAAGTTTTGCCTATGAGTATAATACTATTTATATTTCTAAGCAAGGCACACATGCACAAAGGCCTTAAGAAATGAGGATTGAAAGAGGCTATGTACACAGTAAATAAAATGACATATTTCGATAAATTCCCCACCATATTTACCCCCACCATATAGTTCACAGTTATTAATTTCTACTGCCCTTACTGCAATGGAATCAAAGCCTATGTCCATAGTTCTTCTAAAATACCCATTTCAAGAGTCTAGCAACAGTATCACTATAAAAGGAAGTTCCAAAAAATGCAATATAACAGCGGTATGGTAGATTAAACTGGCGAAACCGCTGGGAGGGTTCACCACTGATGAGCCAGGCCCTCCCATTAATTTTTCCATTGCAGTAAGGGCAGTAGAAATTGTTTATTTTCAAAAAGAATCTTACGCCTTTAAAATAGTTTCGAATTTTGATAACAGATGGCGCGCTAGTGCATCAAAATAGTTCACAGTATTTGTTGCTCTCTCAATCATCATTATAGAGACCATTTTATGTCAAGTTTTATGGTACGGTATATAAGGTTCAGTGAATAAATAATGCAACATCGGTAATAGCTTTTTTATTGGCAAACTGTAAAACTCTCTACACGTATACAAGAACTCCTAACAACAGCCCTCTATATTAAAATAACAAATATATTCTCACAATGAGTATCTTTTTTATTTAAAAAAACGCTAGCTTTCAAGCGTTAATCGCTCTTCAACTTGAAAGCTAGCGATTTTTTTTTATATAAAAAAGATACACATTGTGGGAAAATATTTGTAATGTTAAGACTTTTTTCACAATTTTATCATGAATAGAGATTTATATATTAGAATCATTCAATATATCCACTTTCCTTCTTTACATATTTGATCCAGCGTTGTTGACAACTTGTAAAAACACTTTAATAAACGTGTTTTATCCAATTCTCTGAACCACATTCTAACAGCTTTGAGTAAAATTGCTTAACTTTCAAATGTTTTATTACGTAAAAATATATTTAATCTTCAAACAAGTAGAAATCTGAGGGTGCTAGGTCAGGGCTGTTTGCAGGGTGAGACATTAAAGTTCACCCATACCTTGCAATATTCGCCAAAGTCAAGTGCGCAATGTGAGGTCTGTATTATCCTGATTAAATTGAATTTGGGTGTTATTGCTTCAATTTATTTTTTTAGCTTTTCTAATGATTTACAATACCTTTCCTTGTTGATAGAAGAAAATCTTTCAAGAGTGTCCATTAATATCAGCCCTTCTTTGTCCAAAAGACAGATATCATGATTTTGTTCTTGGAATAACTTCGTTTTTCTTTACTTTCCATATTTTATGGGTTCATTGCATTGAGTGGAACTTTCAAGAAGGATCATAATGATAAATATCATCACATTTTATCACTTTTTTTTTTTCGAACACCTGTGTGAGAAGGTTCTCTAGAAAAAAAAGCTCCATAAAGGCAAACAAATCTTTTTCTGAATTTGCATCATTGTTCATGTTAGAAGTTTTGGTACCCGTTTTGAGCATAATTTTCGATATCTTAGATCATTAATAAAAGTTTAAGAATACTTCCTTTAGACAGAGAGGGAAGTTTTCCATTATTTGATAAGTCGTCATTGCCCAGTTATTCTTGATCAATTCCTCAGTTAGTGTCAAATTTTGGTCCGTCACTACAGAGGTACCTTTCTTTATCCCTGATATCAACATCACCAATCTGTGGAAGCGCCGAATCCATTTTTGTATTGTACTTCTATCCATGGCTCCATACACAGACTTCCAGTAAATTACAGTCTCCGGACTTAAAACAGGAACTCCATCACCGACCGTTGTCGGATTCTTGTGTTTACTTCAGGCTGCACATATCCGAAAATACACAAAAGATATCTTAATTATGTTTAAAGATATGAAAGGATGAATGATCAGAAAACATTAATTTTATGATAAAAATGTAAATATATATATTTTCCTATATAGATAAATGTGCATTACTTATTGTCTTTCTCTTGTATATATGCACCAAAAAAGCACCTCTCCCTTTAAATATACATTAAAGCAATGTATTTTGCTCATCACTCCAGTACAAAACGTAAGGGTGGTAATAAAGAAGAAGCAACAACACCGGTTTAGGTAAATTCAGACAAAAAGCCAACAACCTGTATACCATGTGTTGTGTCTCTACACTACACCAGGTCACCGAGATCCACTAAGTCTGAGATAAAATCTTTATTGGCTCATAACACTAATATGACTGAATATTTACAATTTAATGATACATATATATACATAAAAATAATTAACATACAAACAAACAAACACTATGCAAAACCTTATTTGCATATCTCGACAATTTATCTAAAACATAACTATTGTTATGCAAAACACCACATCTTCTCACCCCCAATTTGTTACACAATCTTTAAAGTATTCGGGGAGTCTCCGGTTTCTTATTGGTCTACTTGGCCCAGGTGTTTCCTCCAGCCTTGGTGGGTCCTTCCTGATCGGCATAGTATCCAGGAAGCTCCTGTTGTCCGCATTGGAAGCTGGTCTCGGGCACCGAGGCGAAAAGTGTAAGTCCACGCCGGGGTTGCCATACCCGCTCAGCCCGTCACCCTCACTGTACATGTCCTCCCCACCGTTCATGTAACCCGCGCCCATTCCATTAGCTCCGCTCATTTGCCTCCGTTTCCATTCATCATTGCAGCCATTCCATTACCATTCATATAAGCAGCCATTCCATTGCCGTTACCGTACTTAGCTCCATTGCCATTGCCGTTCATCGCAGCGGCCATACCATTTCCATTCATTACCTCATTGATTTGACATACACTGTCGCCATAACTTATCCATTCAAGACCAATTCCAATCTGGTCAAACGCCTCCCTTCCAATCAGATTTGGGCCCGGATCTTCGATCACAAGAAATTCCATTGTGATACTTCTTTTGTTTACTTTTACGTCGGCTTTTATTTTACCCAGAATCGATAACCTCTGCCTGTTCCATTGCACCAACTTGGTATAATCCTTCTCTATTCTAGGCCTTTCTGACTCACCCAAGTTTCAATATATGTCTTCTCAGAAATAATATTTTTTCTTGTTCCTGAGTCAATGAGCATATTCATATCTCGACCGCTAGTCCGTACTTTTACCATATAATTCAGCATGTTACTTGTGTCCTTCACTTGATTTATATTAAAAAGGCCATTAGTTGCCTCTGCCTCCTCATCTATCGAGCAATTATTACGATCGCTCCTCCAGTTCCCGTTCTTACAGACCCTAGATATATGCCCTAACTTCTGGCATTTAAAACATCTTTTCTCTTTAAAGAAACATTGCTCTTCTCTTTGGTTTGTGTATCCACAGCGGAAACATTTAAAAATCTTCTCATTCCTCCGTCTCACCTTAACAGCTCTTCCCATTACATTCATTTCTTCCTGAGGCTTTCCATCTTTAATTTCTGCAACGTTCTTTACCGCAGCTTCATGTGCCAATGCCATATCTTGTGCCACTTTAAATGTTAGCATACTGTTCATTAACAGCATTGATTGTATCTCCCCGTTTAGAATACCGCATACCAGGGCATCACGCAACCTATCCTCCAAATCAGGGAATTCACACTTCTCGGCAATTTTCTTTAGAGCTGTTATAAATTCAGATATTGTTTCATTTGGCATTTGAAGCCTTTTTGCAAATTTAAAACGCTGCACTATTATATTTGGCGTCGGATCAAAGTATTTTTTTATCCCTGCTACTATCTCCTCCCATTCTGTTTCCAATGGATTCTTGGGAGAGGTCAACGTCCGTATTATATTATACGTTTCTCTTCCGCATAGCGAGAAAAATGTTGCCTTCTTTTTAACGATCTTTACTATATCATTCGCTATGCAATAGGATTCAAAGCGCTCTAAATAACTTGAGATTTCATTCCCATTGTTTGGGTTGAATTGTTCAATGTTCATCATTGTTCGCTCACTTTCATTCACTTGTGTATAACGTTCTTTACTCGTCGCCACTGTTGTGTCTCTACACTACACCAGGTCACCGAGATCCACTAAGTCTGAGATAAAATCTTTATTGGCTCATAACACTAATATGACTGAATATTTACAATTTAATGATACATATATATACATAAAAATAATTAACATACAAACAAACAAACACTATGCAAAACCTTATTTGCATATCTCGACAATTTATCTAAAACATAACTATTGTTATGCAAAACACCACACCATGGTTTCAGACTATGGCCCTCATCAGTACAGGGACGGCTTCCATTTCATAACATCCTACGAGAGAAGTTTGAAATCAGTCGAATTAGACAAACAGATGTTTAAGCTGATGAAGTCCCCGAGCCAATTATCAGTCCAGAATACAACATAAAGTTGCGGGAGGATGGTATTCATGTACCAAAAAAAAAAGAGGTACCTCTCCCTTTAAATATACATGTCATAAAAAAAAAAAGACGTATTCTAGTTACGTTACCAATTCATGCAGTCGTGGATGGTAAAAATGAATGATAACTTTTGTCCCAAAATTGTATTTATTTTTTTGATTATTATTCAAAGCAAACCGTTTTTTGTATACATACAACTAACAATGTTATTATCTATTTTACAATAAAAGTAAAATTAGGTTATATTCCTTTTGTTAAGGATTCCTTTTCATTTTAAAATTTAACTCTGTGATTATAGAATTTTAATTATTTTATGAATAATAAAAATCATATTTTTATTATGTCATTCATGCATGGATGAAAATATCAAATTATATCCGTTATAATATATTTATCTGTTTCAAATATCATAATGCATACATTTCTTTATATGTTTTAGAACACTATATTGTATGGAAATATATCATACATATTAGAAGTTTTTACAACATTTTTTTTGCGCAAAAATAAGCTCTTATTCATATAAAAAAAACTTGACATCTTTTTAATCCAATGTGTGTAGCATATTATCTAAAATGTGTTAAAAAAAAAAAAAAAAGGAGGAAGAGAGAGAATTAAAAATAATTACATTCTATCGTGAGTGGAAATAATAAAAAAAAACTGACGACTGGCGACATCAAAGACTTTACACTTCCTTAAGTTGTGTTTCCATGAGTGTATATATATTATACATAGAGTTATCCACCGCGGGAAAGATTCCATCATCAATGGTGCCCCAGAGTTCTTTAAGACCGAGTGGGCAGGTCGATGAGTGATGGCTGACATTACCCACCTCAAGACCAAGATGGTATTTGTAGATGGTAGCCTTCACTACAGCTGTGGTTTCATTGCCTCAGGATGGAAGTCGACGCCGAAGCCAGACCTGCAGATCCCGGGGAAGGAGACAAACAGAGAAGTCAGTGTTGAAGTAACGGGAGATTGATTCAGTGACTCCCCTGATGGAGAGGGCTGCTGAGTCATCAGTAGTGAGTGAGTGAGAGAGTAGATAGTAACTCTAGATACAGTAGACACGGCAGTATGTACAATACTCTCATCAGTTATCGTTCTCTTATAGCACCATATTTACATATATCTACATACTTTGCATATAGGTCTTTACATTGGAGATAATAATTTTCACTCGTTGTGAAGCTCGTTTCTAATCTGTCTTTCTTTGAGCGAAAAGCCTGATTCTCCGCGAAAATAATTCATGTAACACAACCTTTTATACCGAAAATATCCCTATACTATATAATTCCTTAAGAAAATATCCCTATTACATATTCTTCAACATATAAATCCCTTGGAATATATCCCTAAGATATATAAATTCCAATTAAAAATATCCCCATTTTTGTCGAAACGTCGAGACAATAAAAAAGATTTACTGGCCGAAGTGTCTTTTATTTGAAGAAATATGAATACCGGCCAGGCAGCCTTTATCTTTACGATCCCCATCATGTATAAATTACTATGAAAATATCCCTATGAGAAGTATATGAATGCGTTTCATTATTATTTAAATTATATTTACCTGTCTACACAATCATCATTCAAATTTTATATATAAAAAAATAATGAAAAAAATCAACATTGCCATCGTGAGTTTCCACGTTAAGTTGAAAGTGTAATATAATATGTTTAAATATATTTGACCATTGACCAATATTATTGTTTTTTATAAATATGTAAAATACATCTATATTTACATTATCTCAGCCACCGAATCCGACGACCTGGACCCAATGGCTAGCTGACAGCCAAACACCCAACAACTGCCCTCCTGTAAGGTTCGGGGGGCCACTTCAGCATTACAACTCGCCATGTGTAAATAATCTGGACAAGGTGACTCGCGAGCTGTGCTCGAATGTAACACCTGCAAATTGAGATGAAATAAATAAATAAATATATAAATAAATGTGATATATGGGAAAAGGATCCTGAGAATCTTATCGACTCTCTATAATATAAAAAAAATGCTAGTCGACTTCACTGTGATAAAGTGCTTTGTCCTGAGAATCCTCGGGAGTGGATGGGGTTTTTGTATGTTTGGGCAGTCGTTATCGATGGCGGTGGATGAAAAATCGGCACACTATATCGATTAATGAATCACAAAACACCTCGGAATATTAATCATTGGCGGCTCGGGAGAGGAGATGGAAGGATTTTCGCGATTAAATTGGATTGAGATGACTCACATCTTGGACCTCGAGGCACTACTTTTAGAAGATGCACACACACGTCTTGACACACACGTTACACCGACCGAACTGCGGTTGCCCCACCCCCCGGCTTGAGTCATGTGGGACCCTGCTTGACCTTTGATTGGTCCCTGTCTCTGTCGGCCATGATGGTGAATTTGGTCGGGAAGGAGCTTTGCCTAACATCCCAATCTCTCAGGACATTCAACTCTGGAATATGAGGGCCTCTTTGTTCTAAGTGACCTAGATACACGACTTGGATCTGTCGTTCTTTTCTCTTCTACTTCTTCCATCTCCACGTCCTTTGACTGCCATCTTTATTTGAATCCATACAGAATACATTATATCCAACATGGTACATAATTATTTATTAGACAATATTCTTTATAATATTACAGATGCGCCCCCTATGAATAAGAATTTTAAAAGGGATCTGTATTAAATTCTGAAAAAGGAAAAATAATTTTTTGGGAAAGAAAAAAAAAATAATTTTTTTTTAAATAGTGAGTGGTTAGATACAATTGGGGAGAAAGTAAATGATGGAAATAAGTAATAAAAAGAAATTTGAGTAGATAGGGGTGCTTGCTAAACTAGGAAAAAATATGATAATTTTTTGGAGGAAAAAAAAAATTTTGCCTGCATAGGTGTTCAATCTTGCTGTGTGGAAACCCACAGCAAGGGAAACTCTATGAGGTGCAATCCAAACAAAACATATAAGACATTAACAGAAATAAAAAGAAAACTATAGACAATAAAATTTGGTGATGGAGGAAAAAAAAAAAGAAAAAAGAAATCTGATTAGCCTTTGGGGCGGTGAAAAAATATAAACAAAACATAAAAAAAGAAATCAAAGCTCCTGTATGATAAACTGAAGGCTGATACATGAGAAGTATTGCGTCAGGTCAGTTGTTCATTCAGTTAGGACAAAACAAGGTTTAAACAATAAAAGGAAAAAATAAACTTGAGGTGATTAAGAAATTGAAAGGGTGATAGACATGGATGGTGGGAATAAAAAAATAAAAATATAAAAAATAAAAGTGCTGGTTGTGTACAAGTCTTTTAAAATTGGTTAACAAAAATATACACAAAAGAAGAATATTTTTTTACATAACAATGTCCAATCTTTGTTTATTATAGGGTCGTAGGTCATAAGGTTGCCAAAACTATATAGGTGCGTGAATGTATGCGAGTGTGTGTGAGTGTATGTTCCAGAAAGTAACTTTAAGTGTGGTGACACGCGAAAAGTGACGGCGGGTTTGTTTACATTCCGCAGGGAGGATGTGACGTCGGTCACGTGATCGGAAAGGACGTGACGTCGGCGCGGCGGAAGGTTTCTGTAAAGTGGACGCCAGCTGACAGCGGGGTGATCGACGAGTGATGTAAAGGTGGGGAGATTGCTATTCGACTTGGCGCGCTCTAAAGAGGGTTTGGAAAATCTCTCCTATGATTTCACCTATTAGAGCGACCAAGGCATGACTGTGGACAAGGATGGTCCATAACTCCGGGAGAATTATTCCTATGGTTCGATGGATTAGTTCCACTACGGCGATGGTTATTTCGAATAGGGCTTCCTGTAGTTGGAAGAGACGGTTGGGCTGCAGTGTATAGACACTGACATACAGTAGGGTGGCCATGGGTAATAGTACAGTGGGTAGGATGAAAAGGTTGATGAGGTATAGGAGGTGGAACAAGGGGAAGGTTTTCACGTTACGAAAAAACCTTGCCTGTAAGGGAATTGGTTTGGGATCAGCCCTAACTGTAGGGATTGGGGTTTTAACTTTGGTTATATGGGTTGGACGGGATATTGCAGGTTGGGGAATATCGCGTTGGGCGATAATGTTACATTGTGGGTCAACAGGGGTGGTAGTGGTACAATTGCCTATTGTAGGAGCAAAGCGCTCAACTGTAAAGAGGTCTGGGGTGAGGTGCTCGAACAGTGGTGGTAGCGTCCTAGATTGGGGTTTAGCAGGGTGTGGTATCAGAGTGGGAGGTGCGATATAACGAATATTTTCGTTATAGTACTGTAATTTATTTACATGGACTGTGTCGGTATTCCGATTTAGAGGTTGGTTGGGTCGGTTTATTCTCACCACGTTGGGAGAGATGATCTCTAAGATCTCGTAGGGACCCGTGAAATACGGAGCCAGTTTGCCTGTATTGGGGTGATGGTAAACTTTTACCAACACGAGATCTCCGGGTTCAAATGGGGTGTCTTATGTTGTTGGTCGTAGGCATGTTTGTCTTTGAGGTGCTTGGCCTGGGTACGTTCATGGGCTATCCGTCGGGCTGTGGTTAAAACGGGGTAGGGGTTTACATGCTCAGTGAGCTCGGGAGGTAGAACGCCGAACATCAGGTAGCCAGGTGGGAACCCGGTAACTGAGTGGGGCGTGTTGTTATACACCACAGTAACGCGCTTCGCCAGCTTAGTCCATGCGGCTTTGGGGTTTTCCAAATGGAGTAACCTTAGTTTGCCTGTTAAGGTAGCGTTCAGGCGCTCGCATAGACCATTAGCTTGGGGGTTGTTACTGGTGGTGAGCAGGGGATGGATGTTCCTGTTAATCAGGAACTTCCTGAACTTTGGTGAGGTGAACGCAGGCGCTCTATCCGTGAGTAGGCGTTTCGGAGAGCCGTCCTGCAACACTCGCTTTATCACCTGTTGATAGGTGGTGATGCTGGTAGATTTTGAGGGGAAGGTCCACGTGTAGCGCGAAAAGTGATCCACCACAACGTGGAGGTAAGCTTTGGCGTTACCATATTTGGCAAGTCCAGCTATGGTGTCGAGGGCGACCAGGTCAAAAGGCTGAGTGGCCACAGGAAGTTGTCCTAGTTCCCCAAACGTGGGACCTCGAGGGGGTTTTGTTGACTGACAGATGGCGCAGGCTTTGGTGGTTTTGGAGATGTCTTCTGACATCCCCTTCCAGTAGTACTGGGGAGAGATGAGCCTGGTCATCTGGGATATGCCCGGGTGGTTGTACCGACTGTGCACCTTTGTTAGTAGGTCGGGAACGAGGGCGTCAGGGACGACAATTTTGGTTACACCTCTACGCTTTAGGGTTTGCAGTCCGTTTCGATCAATGGTCAGTTTAGATTCTCCCGAAGGAGTGAGTTGGTGGTTCTTAATGAGGGTGGCGTCTAAGAATCCACAAAACGGGTTACGGGATAGGAGGTCCGCTTCATGTTGTAGTGCTCCTTTTATGTAGCGGACTTCGTATTCGTAACACGATAACCTCAAACTCCATCGGAATAATCTGCCTGACGGGTTTTTGATCGTCTTCAGCCACTGCAGTGCGTGATGGTCAGAAAATATGGTGAATTTTCTGCCCATTAGATACACACGGAACTTCTCCACGCTCTCGACAATGGCGAGGCATTCTAGTTCGGAGATGGTGTAGTTCCGCTCGTGTACACGCAGAGCGCGGCTGAAATATTGGACTGGGTAGGCCTTCCCAGCGGAGTGGACTTGTTTGAGGACGCCTGCAATGCCAAGTGTTGATGCATCGCAATATACCTGGCATGGTAGTTCATCCTTGTAGAGGTGCAATACGGGGTGTTGTGTGAGGCTTTCCTTCAGGCTGGTGAACGCCTTTTGGCATTTGTCATCCCAGTCCCACGTCACATCCTTCTTGAGAAGGTTGTTGAGTGGGGTCCGCAAACGGGCATAGTCCGGGATGAACTTATTATAGACGTTCACGGCGCCTAAGAAGGATTGCAGCGTTTTGCGATTGTTCGGGGGTGGGATAGCGTGGATTACGTCGGTATTGCGGATAAGTGGGGTGGTGGTACCAGCGGTGATTGTGTACCCCAGAAATTCGATGGTCTGCCTAAAAAACTCGCATTTGGTGAGGTTGAGTTGCAAGTTCTCCGCGTCGCAGAACGCGAAAAACTTGCGCAGGTGTTCTTGGTGTTCCTCCAGTGTCTCCGAATAGATGACAAAGTCGTCAAAATAGTGCGCCACACAATCAAGTCCGTGCCCCTGCAGGACCTGATTGATTGCCCTTTCATAGATCTGTGGACTGGTCTTAAGTCCGAAAGGCAATCGGGTGGGCTGATACAACCCGTCTATCGTGGCGAAGGCCAACAGTGGTCGAGAATCAGGGTGTATCGGCACTTGCCAATATGCGGAGGAGACGTCGGCAGTCGAGAAATACTTGGCCCGCGCGAGACGGTCCAGTATATCTTCGATCCTCGGGAGTGGATGGACATCGGAGCTTATGACCTCGTTCACCTTCCTATAGTCGATACAAAACCTTTTGGTCTTGTCTCGCTTGGTCACTAGGGTGACCGGGCTAGAGAAAGGGGAGTAGGACGGCTCAATGATGTCATTATCCAACATCTGTCGGATCTGACTGCGTATTTCCCGTTGGTCGCATATCGGTACCCTATATGGGCGGATGGTGACGACTTTGTCGGAGTTGGTGGCGATTCTTACTGGGGGAACCTTTAGGCATGGGACCGCGAATTTGTTCCGGGAGAACACGTGTTGGTATTGGCGCAATAGCGCCGGGAATTGAGGTGGATACGGTGGCTGCGGTTGATTGTCTATGGGGATCCCTGGGAGGTGTTCTGGTGATGATGGGTGGTGTGTGTGGTACATGGAATGGTGTGTGGAATGGGGATGTTTGGGGTGTATGGTGAAGGTGGTCCGTTTGGACCTTGGTGGGGTGTGAGAGGTTGGCATTGGGTGGTTGTTCTGGTACCTTGACCCTATAATAAGAGCAGTTGGCTCTAAAAAAGTTCTTTGATTGGACATGGTGCGGTGGTTGGGTGAGTCCCTGGGTTGTGGACGTGTTGTCCGAAAAATGCGCATATTGGGTATTGTTGGCGGAAGGCGGAAAAATAGTGTGGGCCTTGCATAGGTCCGCCTGGCATTCCCAATATGTGCACCTTTCGGGCAACACAGCAAAGTGGTAGGTCAGGGGCGACAAAGGTGCGTCGAGTTGGTACATAGTGCCATGTGCAAAATCGATTTTTAATTTGAATTTACGGAGGGTATTAATACCAAGTATTCCAAATGGTAGAGGGGCGTCCACCACGTGGAATACTTCGTTTTGGGCTATGGCATGAATGGATAGGGGGAAGGTAATCTGGCCTATTGTTGGCACGTGGCCATCTATTGTCTGTAAATTTATTATTTTTTTAGTTATTAAATTTAGGTCAGGGAAATTATTCTTTAAATTTTTATATATGGCACATGACACTAGGTTAACGGACGCACCCGTGTCTATCAGGAATGGTAGGGACAGTCCATGGGAGATTGGCAGTCTAATTGTCAGGTTGACGAAAGGCCTGGTCAGTAGGCCTACCTGCTGGCTGCTGGTCTGGGGCTCCCTTGGTTATCCCAGTGGCTTGTGCGCGTGACGCTTGGTGATGGGGCTGGGCTCGCGGCCGTTGTTCCGCTAGTTGCGCGGAACGCGCTGCTCGTGCGTCTCCGGAGGCACGGGGCAACTGCGGGGCTTGTCTGAGACGACACTCAGAGTGCCAGTGTAGTCCACCACAAAAACGGCAGTCTGTTGGCGGGGTCGACCTGGTTGGCACTGTTCTTGGACTAGGTCGCACCGGTGCGTAGGGGCCCAGTAGGGGTGGTGCGTGCTCGTCTGGGTGCCTTGGAGATGGTGCGCCGCTGCCGCGGATCCGCTGCACCAGCCGGAACCATGCACCTAGGTTCTCTGGCGGCACAATGCGGACGAGGCGCTGGTCGGAGGGTGGCAGCCCCTCGGTGAGCGTCTCCAAGATGACCTCTTGTGGGAGGCCCAGTTGTAGACCCAGCGCGGTCTTATTCCGATAGTATTCTTCCAGGTTGGGCTGTCCGGCCAGCTTCATGGAGAAGTATTGGGCATACGTGGCCTCATTGGTCTCCGGATAGAGATCCAGGAAGGTCTGTCTCACCTGGATGTAATGTTGGGTCTCCATCCGAAGCCTCCTGAAGTGTTCTAGCGGTTTGTTGTTCAGGTAACGGGGTAGGCGGAGCACTTTTTCCGTGTTGGTGAGACCATCCCAGTCTGTTTTCTGGTCATATGTCCGAAAGAACTGGGCGGCTGGGTAGGTCCCGTCGAAGCTCTGGACTTCTATCTCCGTCCGATGGGTCACGCGGTCGCTGGTGGTCTGAAGGGCAGATAAACACGCCGCGAGGCGTGCCAAGACGGCCGGCAACTCTGCCGACGGAGGGGGTGGTTCTATTTTGGGAGTACTTACGGCGGGGTTGTTTTCTCCCTCTGCGGTGTCTTCCTCCGCGTTTTTGCGTTTCGTTTTTCTCGTCCATCCTGTCGACTCTCTGTGATATATGGGAAAAGGATCCTGAGAATCTTATCGACTCTCTATAATATAAAAAAAATGCTAGTCGACTTCACTGTGATAAAGTGCTTTGTCCTGAGAATCCTCGGGAGTGGATGGGGTTTTTGTATGTTTGGGCAGTCGTTATCGATGGCGGTGGATGAAAAATCGGCACACTATATCGATTAATGAATCACAAAACACCTCGGAATATTAATCATTGGCGGCTCGGGAGAGGAGATGGAAGGATTTTCGCGATTAAATTGGATTGAGATGACTCACATCTTGGACCTCGAGGCACTACTTTTAGAAGATGCACACACACGTCTTGACACACACGTTACACCGACCGAACTGCGGTTGCCCCACCCCCCGGCTTGGGTCATGTGGGACCCTGCTTGACCTTTGATTGGTCCCTGTCTCTGTCGGCCATGATGGTGAATTTGGTCGGGAAGGAGCTTTGCCTAACATCCCAATCTCTCAGGACATTCAACTCTGGAATATGAGGGCCTCTTTGTTCTAAGTGACCTAGATACACGACTTGGATCTGTCGTTCTTTTCTCTTCTACTTCTTCCATCTCCACGTCCTTTGACTGCCATCTTTATTTGAATCCATACAGAATACATTATATCCAACATGGTACATAATTATTTATTAGACAATATTCTTTATAATATTACATAAATATTTACATTATTAGTATGTTGCACTTTGTTCACTAAAGATAAATAAAATAAGTCTTTTAAAAAATATATCTTTCATCAATAATAAGTATAAACAAAACATATTATACAGAAAGGAACTCCTAGAGACAAGTCTTCTGCTCAGCTATTAGCCAGTTGTTCTATTTAGTCAATCCTTTGAATTCTGCTTGTCACATGATACTGTGGGTTTATAAGGTGACCTTTCAGCTGTGTCCTGACTCCTGAAATTTAAACAATTCGTTAATTACCTTTTGGTTTACTATCAATACATTATATCAAGACATGTGTCTTGTTGCTTATTTGTTTAATGTATATGTTTATTCAATGCTCTTTTTCTTAATTGTTTATTTTCTTTTTGATAATTCTGTTACCTACTCTATTACAATTATTGTAAATAGGTTCACGCACAATTATCCAGATCGGATATAGCGTGTCTTATTTGCAACTGGTAATAAATAAAATTAAGACATGTGTTAAGACTAATTCTAACTGTAAATATTTATGTAAAAAATAATCAGTGCTGGGTGAGATTTGTCAAAAATATATAGTTGCGCATCAACCGTTCTAGAAGTTTCCAGAGGCTTCGGTGATCTTCCCCTGAGGAAGGTAGAACACAAAGTGTTCGAAACGTGGAGAAAAAAGAAAAAGAAATTTAAGAAGATTTATAATCATATTTTTAACGCTACTTTTAAAAAATGAATTTTAAATTTCTAGAAGAGAAGTATAGAGTTAAAAAAAAATACTTTTATAATTTTCGTCGATATCTGGCGCTAAATTAATGATGAAATTTTAAGAAGGATTGATAAAATTACACTCATGGGCAAAATTAAGGAGGTGGATGGTCTTTGATGTCGCCGGTCGTCCTTTTATTATGCTTCTTCTTATTTTTTATTATTTATTTATTATTTTTTTTTTTTTAAAGCGAAGAAGAATAAGAAGCCAAAGGCAATTTTGTTCACACTTGGTTATCTCGTGTCTTCAATAAAGTTCACTGTAATATATTTCACAGAGTTATTGTCTGAATCCCGATATACATTTTTTAAAATTATTTTATTTATTACAAAACACACGCTATATCCTATTTGGATATTTGCATGTAAATGTTTAATCTATTTTATGTACGTAGTTTTTAAATATATATATACGAATTATTTATAGTTTTAGAGAGAGAGAGAGAGAGAGAGAGTGAAAGTTATTCAAATTTACATTTTAGAACAATAAATTATATTTACATACATATCATCAAAAGTCCAATATATATTTAGAATTACAACCACTAAACCAGTGGCACAAATATACTAATTAAAACTAGAAATTTCAATTCTTAATGTAATTCAAGTCCACGGCATTTGAGATAGAGTCTACAGAACTTGTTAAATTTTCTATATTCTTCTTTACTGGAAACCATTTGGCTTAAACTAGAACTGTTCATTTGACATTGTACTCTCAAATCAGCAACAAGTGGGCACCGGATTAAAATATGCTCAGGGTTGTGATCTTCTTGGCCACATAAGCAGATTGAAGAATCAATATATACATGCTAAAACTTACAACTTCTTTAAGTTTTGTCCATGAGTGTAGATTCGTTCTTCACACTCTAATTGAGCACAGTGTAAGATCCACCGTCATCTACGCCGAGATAAGGTAGGAATGTAGACCAGGTGTGAGATAACATGCCGTGGTCATTACTGACCCAGATTGACACCGATAATTCAACGGGACATTCTATCGGCACAAAACGGTGCTCAGCCTAATGTGATCTAAGAATTATTCACAAGTTAATCTAATTCTTCGAAACTATTATAGACACGTATGATTCTTTTTAAAAATTAAACAATTTCTACTGTCCTTACTGCAATGGATAACTTAATGGAAGGGCCTGGTTCATCAGTGATGAATCCTCCCAGCGGTTTCGCCAGTTCAATCTACCATACCGTTGTTATAATGTATTTTCCGGTTTTCCTTTTATAGTGATGCTGATACTAGACTGTTAGAATGGGTATTTTAAATTAACTATGGACATAAGATTTGAGGACAATAGAAATACATATGCTTAGAGCTATCGCTCTTACGCAAACATCAAATTGAGTCTTTTATTAGAACAATTATAATATGATGTATTAGCACGCCAAGGACAGTAGTTTAATTTTTAAAAGAATCTCTCATACGCGTCTATAATAGTTTCGAATTTTGATAACAGATGGCGCGCTATTGTATAATAATATAATTCTTGTTTAACTGCCACTTAGAGTTGGGGTTTTCTTTTGACTACACATATAACCTACATGTACAAAAAGGCCCGTGTCATCTATATCTATATATATAAAAATGAATGTTTGTATGTTTGTCTGTTGGTTGGTTGGTCTGTATGTCCGGTATACAAATTCGCAGTAGTTCACTAATTCAAACCAAAATTTCCATACATAGGTAAAAAATAACGAGGGTGACGATAGGCTATTTTAAAAAATATATAAATCATTTATTAAAACTATATATTCAAATTATTCAACTTAGCTCACGAGCAGCGCCCTCTAGAACACTCAGGCGTCGACGGCGGCGCGCGACGATTGGCTGCCGCCGTGCACGTGACCTCCCTGTGCGGCGGAAATGGCGGGCGGTCACGTGGGCCCTCGGGACAGCCATGCGCGCACAGGGAAGTCAGCGTGAACGCCGGGAGGCAACGGGCCCCACCGCCGCCGTGCTATAGTATTTAAATAAAAACATTTAATCGGGTAAAACCCGGGCGTTGCCCGGGTCATTCGTCTAGCTGTTGCTGACTGCTCTTGCTATATTTGCTATGTTTTATGTGTTTGAATAATACATTTAATCGTGTAAACCCGGGCGTTGCCCGGGTCATTCGTCTAGTATATATATATAAATGAATGTCTGTCTGTGTGTACTCTATAGATTCAAAAACCATACATCCAATCGCCGTGAAATTTTGGGATATTATTAGGCATATCCCCGGAAAGGTTTTCGAAAAATAATATCTTGAATATCTTTAATATCCTTAGAGTTATTTGTAGATTTGTAGCTTTAACTCGCAAGCAGCGCCACCTTGCGACGGAGATAGGCTTAGGTCTGCCCCACCCCGTCGAGAGAATGGATTCGTCCGGCCGCCGGCCGGATGGACAGTCCAAGTACTCACCGACCAATCAGGGCAGAGTTGGTGACACAGCTGTGGCAAGTAGACAAGAAAAAAAGCCTCGCGGGAGCTTGCCCAAGATGACCTCCGGGAACTTCGTCCATCTTCCATAAACGACCATGAATTTATTCAACCTTATCGAGTATTTTTCAAGGGACCGGGAAAAAATGTTCACTAGATAAAACGATGATTTTGTAATGTAGAAAATTAGGAAAGACAAAATTCAGAATGACACGGCACACAGGGACCGGGAAAAATGATCACTTTATCGAGAGATTCAAATTTACGAGTTTCAAATTATCAAAATATATCTATTTCTTTTTATAAGTTTATAGAGAATTGTTTTAACAAATGTTCGTTAGACAAACCTTTACTCGGGTACCGATTAATATTGATTTTATTCAACTTATCGAGTATTTTTCAAGGGACCGGGAAAAATGTTGACTTTATCGAGAGATTCGTTAGACAAACCTTTATTCGGGTAAAACACGGGCGAAGCCGGGTACATCCGCTAGTTTTTAATAAATGCAATAAAGTGTGTGTCTAAAGCATTGGTTAATCCAGAAAAACTAATCACGTACGCGTTTCGGGCTGTTGGTCCTCATCAGCGTAATGCAGGCTGGAGGTTGTTATGAACAATGTTCACTTATATGATATCAGAATATTTATCTATTATTATTTAATCATATTTCATCTTCCCTCCATATAGCTATGCATAAGTAAAAAAAAAACGACGGAATGAAGAGGTTTTTTTTTCCAACCATAATGATATATACATTCATGGACAAAACTTAAGGAAGTGGAAAATCTTTGATGTCGCATGTCGTCTATTTTATTTTATTTTATTTTTTTTAAGAAGAAGAAGAAAACAGAGGCATTTTTGTTCACACTTGGTTATATCGTGTGTCTTCAATAAAGGTCACTGTAATATCTTTCAGAGTTATTGTCTGAATCCTGATATACATGCTAAAAGGTACAACTTCCTTCAGTTTTGTCCATGAGTGTATTTTACCATGCTCACATATTTAGCTAGATAGGAGTATCGAATGACTGTGTGTGTGTGTTTGATTGTAATATACAGAAGCCTCTTTATATCACAAGGTTTGAGAAGGTAAATGATTTCTAACAGTAATTCCTATAAACAAAGTCAATATGTGTGTGCTAAAGAAAGAATGTAAACATTCAAAATGTCGGGGAGAATAAAAAAGAAAAAGCAAATAAATTATAGCGTCGTCCAATCACGATTAAGCTCGAGCATCCAATCAGGTCACGGTATGGCAGGTTCGTATTTCACGGGAATTGATTGAGAGATATTTTTATCTTTGCATATTGGCTGAATTTACATTCTTACACGCCAGTACTGACAGAATTGGAAAATGATTGCCATTTGCGCACAAATATAAGTTCAGGTGTTTTATGTATTTTTCACACTTTGGAAAATTTTGTTATATAAGTATACGTATGTTTTTAGGTATCAGAATTGTCTTTTTGTTCAAATACAGCAACGTTTGAACGGGTACAGCTAGGTGGAGCAGATAATCAATCATAATCTTGCCAAGTATAGATACAGTAGGGATTGGATGTTTGCTAGAATTGTTTTAACAAATGTTCGTTAGACAAAACCTTTACTCGGGTAAAAGTATAACTATAAAAATGGGGGGGATACCAAGTGAGTTGCATAAAATTGAAATAGAGAGGTTTTCGAAAGCTCTTGAGATTCGTACATAAGGAAGCGCTGTCTATTTTCCAGTGTAATTTCTCACTTGATCTCATATTTTCTTGTTCCTGGAGCTTTCTCTTTTCAAACCCTTGGGTTTCTTCTCGCCGATTTCCCATTGGACCGTGGACTCATCAAACCTGTTTGAGATTTCGGACATCGTCATGGTCTCAATTACAGTAGTTCTATTTCCAGGCGATGGCTGTTTGACTTGCACCTTGTAGGATGAAAGAGATAAGATGGCCGGCAAAAATCCGTGGCTTACTTCAAAGTGGAATGTAGACGACAGCGCTGACACATTACATGGGATGTTCTGGCCGCAGACATTGTCGTCGGACATCTCTGGAGCGTCAAAGGGTCCACTGGCTCCAACTGCGGCGTGATTCGACCATCCAGTCTTTTCTCACTTCCACAAAGCATCCAGCTCCTTCACGCCCCAGTTTCCAACCTCAATTAAGCGCATATCCTTAATGAAAAGCCAGAGCTCAAGAAATTGTAATTTTATTCATTTATTTTTAAATTCACACCATAAGCATTACAGGCTTTTATAGAACTCCACTGAAGCAGTCTCTCCAAAGGGAATTGAAAGAATTAGAAGAAGAATAACTTGGGGAAAATCGTTCCAAGACAAAATAATAGAAAGGGTATTGATTTAAGATGAGTTTTAAAACAAAAGATATGCCCAAATAGAAATTCAAGAGAATATCGTGAAAGACCTGTCGTACGTGGATTTCTAGGGAAGAATTATGTTTACAATATAATCCTTTGCAATTTTGGATAATAAAGTAAACGTCTAAGGATAAGTATCTTTTAATCCCCTACACTCTAGACCTGAAATTTTCTACACGAAAAATCACTGAAACTGAAAACCAGCTTTTTTTTAAAACTGGTTTTCAGTTTCAGTGATTTTTCGTGTAGAAAATTTCAGGTCTAGAGTGTAGGGGATTAAAAGATAATTATCCTTAGACGTTTACTTTAGGAAGAATTATGTATTTTTGCAGGGATGGAGTAAAAAACTCGTTCAGATTTTGACTTCAGTGGGATTTATAAGCGTTCGAAAATGGACTTTAATGCGTTTGTTTTGGTAAAGACATCATACTTGGAGTTGATGTGGGCGATATACTTGTTACTACTCCTACAGAACTGGGTCGTATGGAGAATTTAAATTAAGTATTTACGAGGGACTTGATATTTAAGATTTAGGTGAAGCGAGAGATTTACTCTCTGTAAGAGAATTAAGAAAAATAAAAATACGGATCTGGAGCTTGACAAGACTTATTACATTGATGAAATTCTTAAGAAACCTGCAATGAAATCTTCGAAAGAAGCCTCGATATCTCTTGATCCTGGAATGTTTTAGAAGTACCTGAAGAAAAGGAAGCCTTCGTTCCCCATTTATCAACAACCTAACAAAAATTTGCTCTGGCTAGCAGGAATAACAAGGAAAGATATTGTATATGCTGTATGGTACAGCAGTAAGTTAAAAAATTGTCCTTTAAAATGTCATTTTAACACCGTGAAACTTCTGAGATACATAAAGACGACAAAAAAAAAAATTGAATTAGCAGGGTTTCAGCAGAAAGGAAATTGGCATATTTTGCGGATGGAGACTGGGGTAGTGATAACAAGGATAGGAAATCTTATGGTAGATATCTATTTATACCACCTCGCTACTTCCTGGTGTAGCAGAAAACAACAATGGCAAACTCTGATGGTCTTCAGGTGGACGCTTCTCCGTTTGCCAAAGCTGGTGTTGTGGTTTTGTTACCGACCTGAGGCCGCTAGTTTGCGGCGACGGTTACTAGATGGCGTCTAGTTTTGACGTATATTTTGACGGGAGAGGTTAACTTTTATTTTTTATAGAATGTATCGCTCTCTCTACGACAGAATCTGAATACTCTTCACACACACAAAAGCCTTTATTAAGACATACAGTATTATACATGGATTTACCACGGACTCTCTACAAACCCAATACTATTCAATGTATGAAGCAGCTGAAGCTGCCCACAATGGTTCACTGGTTTTATGGAAGAAGTTGAAAATTAGTTTTTTTTTTGCTTATCCCTAGTACACGTGGTACAGGCCATGATAATCATGGTGGGTAGTTAGCGACTGCTTTTACTGTAAGCGCACCACATGTCTACACATGTGAAAAGCAGTTCGACTTTGCACTTACAAATGCCAGAGCCCCGTTTGGTTACTTGCACTCGCTGGTGGGGTTGGACTTTTGCAAGAATCGGGGGCCATTGGAGCATTTTTTTTTTAAACAGAAAAAAGTGCCCAATGCGGGAATCGAACCCGGGTCCTAGTGATCGAAAACCAAACGATTTACCCAGCCTTCCACCGACCCCCCTGAAAATTAGTGATCTTGTAGAATCCCCTTTAAAGATCCGTACAGATAACCAGGGTGCTGTGTACCTTGCTAAAAACAATGGAATAGTTGAGAGAAAGAAACAAGGACATTTAGACATTATTTTTTATTAGAAATATAGTCAAGATAGGAAAGCTGAAATTTTGCATATGTTCCAAAGAAAGATATAACTCCGCAGAGATTTTCAGACAAAGAACTCTAAAGTTTCCATATTCCAGAAAAACTATGCAAATCTTGGGTAGGGTGTCTAAATCACAGACAAGATGAGATGTTAGAATATCTGTGATTTTTTTTATTTTTGACCACTGACTTTTTTTTTTTATCTAGCACACACAGCCACATGATATAATTTTCTTTTGAATAAAATGCTTTGCCTAAAGTAAGGTAATTGTCTTTAATAAAATATATCTTAAATAGACAGTTCTGTTTTTATTTTAAATAATAAAGTCTACTGAATATGTGCTGGATTCCTAAGTAGTTCTAAAAAAATGCTGCATTTTAAATTAAGAATTTTCTACAAAAGAATTTGCAGGAAAAAATAGGTCAATGGAGAATTTACAGGCGTTGATAAGTATCCAGATATACATATTACCCAACAACATGGTATCGACAAGAATCCAATATTTGCACACTTGTTATCAGCACTTATGTAAAAAAGGTGAAAGAAACTAAATAAGGTCACCATGTTAAAGAGCATATGCTTGAAAGCCTGCCATCCATAGATGTCAAATAAAAGATACACATTGGAAATAGCTTTGATTTTATTAATAAAACTTTTGCAAATTTATCTTTTCTACTTCTAGCAGCGTTTTCAAGTTAGAAATTGTTGCGAACAGCATCTGTCTCCAGAGGATATATTCTATGTTAAATAGCTTATTAAGATATAGAACGAAAGGTCACCTCTCCCGTCAAAATAGACGCTAAAACTAGCGGACTCGGGTCAGTGACAAAGCTAACAGCATCAGTTTTGGCAAACTCAGGAGGCAGACCTGGACGTACATTCGGGCTAATGGTCCTCTTATTATAGACAATTAAAAATCGTTTAATGACTCTCTCAGTTAAAACGGTAAAAAAACAAACAAACATAAAATAAATAAATAAATGTTAAAGTGTAATGAAACTTACATTCATTGAAAAAAAAAACTTAAGTAAGTTGTACCTTTTACCATGTATATCGGGATTCAGACAATAACTCTGAAATATACACTCATGGACAAAACTTAAGGAAGTTGTACCTTTTAGCATGTATATCGGGATTCAGACAATAACTCTGAAAGATACACTCATGGACAAAACTTAAGGAAGTTGTACCTATTAGCATGTATATCGGGATTCAGACAATAACTCTGAAAGATACACTCATGGACAAAACTTAAGGAAGTTGTACCTTTTAGCATGTATATCGGGATTCAGACAATAACTCTGAAAGATACACTCATGGACAAAACTTAAGGAAGTTGTACCTTTTAGCATGTATGTCGGGATTGAGACAATAACTCTGAAAGATACACTCATGGACAAAACTTAAGGAAGTTGTACCTTTTAGCATGTATATCGGGATTGAGACAATAACTCTGAAAGATACACTCATGGACAAAACTTAAGGAAGTTGTACCTTTTAGCATGTATATCGGGATTCAGACAATAACTCTGAAAGATACACTCATGGACAAAACTTAAGGAAGTTGTACCTTTTAGCATGTATATCGGGATTCAGACAATAACTCTGAAAGATACACTCATGGACAAAACTTAAGGAAGTTGTACCTTTTAGCATGTATATCGGGATTCAGACAATAACTCTGAAAGATACACTCGTGGACAAAACTTAAGGAAGTTGTACCTATTAGCATGTATATCGGGATTCAGACAATAACTCTGAAAGATACACTCATGGACAAAACTTAAGGAAGTTGTACCTATTAGCATGTATATCGGGATTCAGACAATAACTCTGAAAGACACACTCATGGACAAAACTTAAGGAAGTTGTACCTATTAGCATGTATATCGGGATTCAGACAATAACTCTGAAAGATACACTCATGGACAAACTTAAGGAAGTTGTACCTATTAGCATGTATATCGGGATTCAGACAATAACTCTGAAAGATACACTCATGGACAAAACTTAAGGAAGTTGTACCTATTAGCATGTATATCGGGATTCAGACAATAACTCTGAAAGATACACTCATGGACAAACTTAAGGAAGTTGTACCTATTAGCATGTATATCGGGATTCAGACAATAACTCTGAAAGACACATTCATGGACAAAACTTAAGGAAGTTGTACCTATTAGCATGTATATCGGGATTCAGACAATAACTCTGAAATATACACTCATGGACAAACTTAAGGAAGTTGTACCTATTAGCATGTATATCGGGATTCAGACAATAACTCTGAAAGATACACTCATGGACAAACTAAAGGAAGGTGTGCCTTTTAGCATGTATATCGGGATTCAGACAATAACTCTGAAAGATACACTCATGGACAAAACTTAAAGAAGTTGTACCTTTTAGCATGCATATCGGGATTCAGACAATAACTCTGAAAGATACACTCATGGACAAACTTAAGGAAGTTGTGCCTTTTACCATGTATATCGTGATTGAGACAATAACTCTGAAAGATATTACAGTGACCTTTATTGTGAAGACATACGAGATAACCAAATGTGAACAGTCTCTGTCTCTTAAAAAAAAGAAAAAGACAACTGGCGACAGCAAAGAATTTCCACTTAAGTTTTTTTTTTTTTTTTTTTCATTTTTTTTTCATGAGTATATGTACAAATTTCTTCAGAAAGAGAGGTTCTTCCACCTTGAGAGATCCTCCTCCAGACAAGGAGAAGAGGTGGTTTTGAACCCTCTTGAGTTCCAGGCTGAAGAAATACTTAAAAAGACACTTCTTAGCAGACGCCACGATGGCGTCATCAACCAGGCTTTGCCCGAAGACCCAGCCTTGAAGGTCAGGGAACCGCTGGGATGATGTCGAAGGCCTCCCAGATCAGCGGTATGAACAGTTTTAAAATTACAAATATTTTCTCACAATGAGTTTCTTTTTATTTTAAAAACGCTATCTTTCAAGCTCCATAAAATTGTTGAATTAAAAACTAATTTAAAAAATTTCAGTTATAAATATCCACGCGTTTGTTTTTGTAAATATTTCTGGTGGGATGAAGTCGATATTTTATTAAGCCCGTTGAAGAGCGATTAACGCTTGAAAGCTAGCGTTTTGTAATAAAAAAGAAACTCATTGTGAGAAAATATTTGTAATTGAAAACTTTTTTTCACAATATTATCATGAATAGGTATGAACAGTACTGACGGATCAGTGGCAGATCACTAGAGCTACAGTATTCCTGGACAGTGACCAGATGTGGGGTAGGGCATGGAGAGAGATGTCTGCATTGTGTCCCAAGAAGCAACAACGCAAGCCTAAGTGTTATCCATTCACAGCAGCTCACGGCTACATTTATTGATTGTCTTCCATGTCTCCAGGAGTTAGATAATGGGCAGGTGGTGATGAGACGAAGGAAGAGAGTGGAGGATCAGCTCACCACTATGTACCACAGGTTAGAAACTCTCTAACTTTCTCGGAGATTCTCCGCTACAAGACAAGAGAGGAAGCGATGTCTTCAAGAAACCGCGGGTATAAAGACACATTCTTGTTTATAAATCAACTAGCCGAATGACCCGGGCAACGCCCGTGTTTTACCCGATTGAATGTTTTTATTCAAATACTATTTGTTACAATTATAAATTGGCGCCTTATATAAATGCATATGTTAGTTAATAACTATAGCCTATGTGCTTTATCTGTCTATGTACTGTTGGCTTCCGTAGGCGTCTCTTACTGGGAAAAAGAAAGAGAGGATTCCATTTGGTTATTAACTAATATATGCATTTATTTAAGGAGCGACCCGCTCCAACACAATGGTTACAAAAACGAAAAAGCGAGTGGGGGGGGGGGGGGGGGGGGGGGGGGGCATGATGGGGGGGGGGGGGGCAAAGGTGGCGTGATCGTAGCCGACCAATAGGAGGGCGCCATTCCAAAAAAAAAAAAAGCAAACGGTGACAGAGATGACTGATGAAGAATGACGCTCGTAACTGTATATAGAATATCCTGCCAGCAAAATCGCCGTATCTAAAGTTTATCAATTTCAAAAAGTTTATATAAGAATAAACAGCATTTCTTTCAATAAATTTCTATATTCATATGATTTATTCTCTCTCTCTCTCTCTAAAAAAAAGATGTATGAGATCAATAGAAGGCATATATTTCACTCTCTTTTTGTGGAGATCAATGTTTTTCCATCCCCTCTCCTATAACTTACGGGAATCTGTATATAAAAAAAGAAAGCATGACAATATACCTATAACCTATATGTATATATAATATTAAATATCCATATGTACATATTTACCATATAAATTTATAAATTCTAATTTCTATATCCCTTTTTGTACACGCTTGTTCGGCGGTACATATACTACAATAGGAAGGATACAGAGAAGATTATCATGGCATCTGCGCAAGATGATACGCAAAATCGTGAAGCGTTCCATTTTTTATCCCCCCCCCCCCCACTCCTTTTTTGTACCTCACAGGAGAATCTGTATATAAGACTGAAGGTGTCTTAATAAAGGTATTGATTGAGAGATATTCGTGATTTGAGGTAAACTTTCGAAAAGTTTCAAAAATGATAAATTATTTTTTACAATGAGTTATGTACAATGAGTATATTCAAATAATTGCCCTCAATTTATAATTCACAATTATGGTGTTTGACTTAACAAATTCTAGTTTGAATGTGTTTGATATTTTATTGTTTATTTTAATCTCACAAAAAGTGTGTGTTAAAAAAATAAATTATAATAAATAAATAATATAAAAATATTTTATTTTTTTCAAATTTTTATCAAAAAGACTGCACTTAATTAAGAAACCTTCCTAGAAATAAAATATTATTACAAATATCACAGCATATATACACTAATGAACAAAACTTAAGGTATATATGTCGGGATTCAGGCAATAATTATGAAAGATACTTGATACACAGTGATCTTTATTGAAGACACAGGAGATAGCCAAGTGTGAACAAAATTGACTCTGTCTTCTTCTTCTTCTTAAAAAAAAAAAAAAAAAAAAAAAAAAAAACAGATGACCGGCTAAATCAAAATATGTAACTTCCTTTAAGTTTTTTTCCATGAGTGTGTATATTACTATTATTGTTATTAGAAAAGTTTCAGAGGGAGCCTCGTATTGTTGATGTGTTTGTAATCCTGATGTATTGTTTAAAAACACGAGGACGAAAAACACGGAGACGTAGTGAGTGTGTTAAAGCAGACGACTCCAAAGTTGAGAGGTAAGTATCGTCTGCGAGAAGTAAACAACAAAGTACTTGACAGGCGACAAGTTTAGCCCGCTAGACGGCACTAGTGTCGGCGCATGCGCGTGCTGGCATTCGCCCTGCTGGCTCTCCGATGGTGGTAACGGGGCGGCGTGAAGGCGAGGTCCGGACCCTAGCTGTGCTGGGGCGGATGTTTCGCCAGTTTATGCGGGATCGGAGTCCGTCCTCACGTAGCGTGGTCCCACGCTGCGCCACGGTCCAGGGACTCCCCAACTACGGCAATACATGCTACATGAATGCCGTTCTCCAGTGTCTGTGCGCTTGCGAGCCTCTTGCCGAGCGATTGGTGGCTGGAAGGTATCGCCGAAGGTCTAAACCGGGACACGGAGATCTTACAGACACCCTGGCGTCTCTCCTGGCAGCTCTCTGGGCCTCCAGGACTGTGAATGATACTTCTTCCAAGTTCAGGTCCCAAGTCGCCCGTCTCGCTCCTCAGTTCCAAGGATCGAGGCAACACGACGCCCAGGAGTTCCTTCTGTGGCTTCTCGATTATGTGCACGAAGATCTCAACACGGCTCCGAAGAAGAAATACAAGAAAATAAAGGTAAGTCCAATTTGCATATATCCCTTATCTACATACACCCCCTATTTACCCTATTTACACACTTTCCCTATGTGCACATCAAAACAAAAATCGCCACAGTACTCATTCATAAACGCATCTTTTAAAATTCGCTCTTTCGAAACCTAACATATTCAATAACTTTCTATTGAATCAAAAAGTTTCGATAATAGACAATATATCAGCAGCTATTAAATATAGATATATATATAATAAAATATTTTCAATTCAAGGTTTAAAAGCAACATGTTTTCTTTAGAATATTTCTTCCTCTGATACATCGAGAAAAACAAAGTCGCTGACTGAAGAGCGAGATAACAACAGATATCCTAAGTATTAGTCAACACGGATGGTAAAGTTACCGCAGAGTTGCTAGTACCTATTTACATACTGTACACACGGGAGAAAATCCACTGAGAGACTGAAGGACGAGAAAGAAAACTGAGCGGTAAACAACACACCGACAGCCACATGTCAACAACGCCGTTCCGTGAAGGAAGAAACCTACTTTTGTTGGTTCCCTTGGAAGTTTCACCACTGACCCGGTATGCAAATTAAACTTGAATATATGCGCTGTGTGTTTAAACATTTTAGTTTCCAAAGTTTTTTTCCCCCTCATACACATACAATAGAAGCTCTCTCATGAAAGACCGTAGTCTAAAAGACATAGCAAATCCTGGTGTCTTCTGGAGGTGGTCTTTCATTGGAGGTTGGGTGATGTTAGTTCAAGTCAATTTGATTTTACAAAGAGGTATTGTCAATAAGATGGGGTTTTTTTATGTACGGTTTTAATTGTATTCTCAGTATTCTGTTAAATTCTTGCCATCTATGTAACTTGGCTAACCCTCTGTGTGATTTCTGAAGAAAAAAATCTATCAAATCACATATTTAAATTATTTCTACTCATTGTTTTCTCCAATATAAAAGTGTGTTTTATCCATTTTTTTTTACCTCTTTAACTTTTCAGTATCTTTTAAGACTTCGCGCGGTTAAACTTCTTGGTTTCTTTAAAAGGTAAACTTGTAATTAAGGATAAAGTATACAGTTTGAATAAAAAGGCTCGTCGAACAAGACGTAAACAAAAACGCGCTTAAAAATAAGTTAAAATATTGAAACAGAGGCAATTTTGTTCACACTTGGTTATCACGTGTGTCTTCAATAAAGGTCATTGTAATATCTTTCAGAGTTATTGTCTGAATCCCGATATATATGTTAAAAGTTACAACTTCCTTATGTTTTGTCCATGAGTATATATAGAGAACTATGCTTTTTTTTGCCATAATATTATTTACATATAGGTTTTAGAGGTATTTTTCTGCATTCCTTTTTTTATATACAAATTCCTGTCCAATGTTTCGCACAATTCGCATCACCACGAATGCCGAAAAGAATAATTGTATAGCGTTCTGATAGATTAAACTGGCGAAACCGCTGGCAGGATTTAGCCACTCATCATCCAGATCTTTCCCAATTTTTAAAATTTCTGTAATGCTATTGTCAAAAAAAAATCCCTTGTAGAGAAATCTAAAAAAATGATAAATATTCAAAAATGCGTATAGGTGAAAGTAGGAATATTTGCATATATGATCATAAATGGCGTTTATATTATCTTCCATAATAAAATAATACCAAAAAGATTTAATTAAGACAGCCTTGTTGATTTGAATAAAAATGATAGTTCTCAATTTTGTGCATTTTTCTCTGTGAAACGCTTCACAAAAAAGAAATGATGCCATTTCTAATACGAATTATAAATAGAATGCTTCCTACTGTCCTTACTGAGATTGGGAGGGCCTGGCTCATCAGTGGGGAACCCTCCCAGCGATTTCGTTAGTTTAATAAACCATACCGCTATGATACTTCATGCATATCTACACTTGTATTAAACTATTTTGTTCACATACACCCAGATTTTGAAAGGAATTCTTGAATAAGGTATTTAGCAAATCTATGAACATAAGCTTAGAGGACATCAGAAAAATATACTTGTATATCGGGCAAATGCTTTTCCACACTTCGTTGACCTAAAAGACAAGACAAAATCAACCTAAATTTTTACACCAATCACTTTCCTTTTTTTTTCCCCCTCACAAAGAATGCATCGATCCGATTGGTCCATTTACCTTTCTTTGTTAGACGAAGTGGGATTGGACCTCTTTGTTTGCCTTGGGCGTCCGTCGCAATGCCATTGGCCTTCCTTGTCACCTTTATAGGATGAACCTACTTGAAGACATGCTTCCTTTGTGGCTTCTCCCCGGATTATCTGATTGATTCTGATCTTGTGATGAAAGAGTTTGACAGCTGGAGGAACTTCGTACGCTGATATGCACATAAGTTGAAGAACAAAATAGTGGTATTTATTGAATTTGTATGATACATGTATATATGTAATTCAATATAAAATATTTTGGTCCTTTACTTTTATGCAAATCAGCGTATGAAGTTCATATAGATGTCGAACTCTTCCATTACATATTGGGGAAGTTGAAATCTTTTTTGATAGATTTTCGAGGAGATAATGCTTAGCTTGGTAGATTCAAGGAATAAATGACGTGTTGAGTAGATACTGTAATGTCTGGAGACACACATAGTGGATTATTAATATCCTACTTTGATAGATATTCTGTGAGATAATGCCTAGCTTGATAGATTCCTGTAATAAACAAGGGGTCTTGAGTAGATACTGTAATGTCTGGATAAAAATAGAGAGCTCTTAATATTCTGCTTTGATAGATTTTCTGTGAGATAATGCCTAGCTTGATAGATTCCTGGAATAAATGATGTCTTGAGTAGATACTGTAATGTCTGGATAAAAATAGAGAGCTCTTAATATTCTGCTTTGATAGATATTCTGTGAGATAATGCCTAGCTTGATAGATTCCTGGAATAAATGACGTGTCTTGAGTAGATACTGTAATGTCTGGATAAAAATAGAGAGCTCTTAATATTCTGCTTTAATAGATATTCTGTGAGATAATGCCTAGCTTGGTAGATTCCTGGAATAAATGACGGGTCTTGAGTAGATACTGTAATGTCTGGATAAAAATAGAGAGCTCTTAATATTCTGCTTTAATAGATATTCTGTGAGATAATGCCTAGCTTGGTAGATTCCTGGAATAAATGACGTCTTGAGTAGATACTGTAATGTCTTGATACATATAGTGGATTATTAATATTCTGCTTTAATAGATATTCTGTGAGATAATGCCTAGCTTGATAGACCCCTGGAATAAATGACGTGTCTTGAGTAGATACTGTAATGTCTGGATAAAAATAGAGAGTTCTTAATATTCTGCTTTGATAGATTGCTGGGGAAATGATTCCTGGAATAAACAACGTGTCGAGCAGGATTGATGGGTGGCTAGCTAGATAGCTGTCCCAACCGACCGCCGCGGTTTCCACACCCCACATTGTCACAACGGGCCAAGGTTGACCTACCACCACACCGTTACACCTTCTGCCATGTATCTCTCTCTCTTTCTCTCTCTCCCAAAGAGAAACAGCCTCTACAGACCACTTTACAACAAATAGAGGAGCTGTTCGAAAGCTTGAATCCCAACACCATCCTATAACCTCTCTATAAAAACTAGTATAGGGAGGAGATAGCTATTGTCTCCCCTTCTAACAGGGAGGATGAGTACCTGTCGCCTGAGCAGAGGTCTGAAGGAATTCCTCGACATGGCAATAATCGGGGAGATCTGTCCGAATTCAGGACGTGACATCATACCAGATGACCCTCAGTGGGATTCGTAAAATAATATTTAAGTTTAATATTTTAAAAAATATATATTACACCCACACACAAACCTTTATTAAGACACACAGGTCTTACAGAAGATTCTCCTTGGTGTTACAAGACGGAGAAACCCATGAAAGTGGGAAATATACAAAGGGGTAAAAATGGAGAAAGATTATATACACATGGTAAATATATGCAAATTATTATTTGAATAATCCTATGGAAAATAAGAATATGGTTAAATATATATAATTAACCCTATATAATCTTATATGTACATTGTAATAAATCAGTTTCAATCTCTGTCTCCCTTTTTTAAAATATAATTTATATAAAGCAATAACGTGCTGTCTATACATACGCGTATGATTCTTTTAAAAATTAAACAATTTCTACTGCCCTTACTGGAATGAAAAATTAATGGGAGGGCCTGGCTCATCAGTTGTAAACCCTCCCAGCGGTTTTACCAGTTTAATAATTCTACAATAGTTTCAAAATGATTTACAATATACTCTATAAATAATCACTATAAAAGGAAGTTCCAAAAATGCAATATAACAGCGGTATGGTAGATTAAACTGGCGAAACCGCTGGGAGGGTTCACCACTGATGAGCCAGGCCCTCCCTTTGATTTTTCCATTGCAGTGAGGACAGTAGAAATTGTTTAATTTTAAAAAGAATCACACGCGTCTATAATAGTTTCGAATATTCATTTACAAATTTGACACGTTTTGTATGTCCAAAAATTCAATCAAAATTCTATACGCGCCACAAAAAGTTACATAAAGCCAATTTCTACCTTTTTTCTTCATCTCTTTCTGGGTGGAGCACTTTCTATTTCCACTAGGGTATGTATACACGAATCAATCAATTATTTATTTTGTTCTATATCCCCAAGTACTATACAAGTATGCAACTTTTGTGATAGATGTAAGTGATATAATAATACCATTATTGTTTTAATGATTTGATAGCTTGTCTTTCTTCTTGATTTAAATCAGTCTTATTTTGTAGTTCCAATTGTTTAATTATTGGTGTAATCTCTGATCTTATTTTAGCATTATTTTGATCTGGTAAAAGTTTTATAGAATTTTCAAAAGCAGCTCAAGTCCTATCAATATTTTGATACGGAACATAATTTAATCCTTTTGATAGAAGTCTCATTGGGTGTAATTGATTAAAGAATTAATTAAAAGATTTATTTATGGATTGCTCTATTTTCAAAAGATGTATGTTGCGGGGAACACTAATTTCATATTTACATATGTGTTTTTCTTCTTTCAGATATTATATGCAAATTTGGTTTTCTACACACATTAATCCTTTAGTTTCTTATATGCATATACTTTTTAAAAACCTACCCTTGATATATATATCTAAATGAATAACTTTAACCTCTTTTTTTTTCATAATATCGTAAAAGTTTTTACATTTTTTTTTTTGGCTATACCTTTTTAAACTTGTTTTCGAGCATATTTTTTTTTTATAAAGCTTGATATCAAATTTAATCATCTCTGAAAACAAAAAGGCTTCCCAAAAAAATGTATTTGATATTCTTAATTTATATTTTTAAAAATCATTTCCAAAAACCGGTGTAAAATTGAGATAAGAATATATGAAGAAATATTTCCTAGAGATAATTAAACTCAACTTTTAGATTCGAAAGCAAAAATGGAAAAGATACGAAGAAGTTCAGGCAATAAAAAGGGGGGAAAAATAAAGACATGGCCTGCTGACTGATAAAATGAACGCTTTGTATATATCGTCTGCTAAATACTATATCTATATTGTAGCTATATGTAGTTAAGAATAGTAAATAAAAATTTATCCTAAGAAAAAAATAGTTAACTATAATATATGATACCTTCCTTCTCTATTGAGAAATATTTAGATTTAAATCTTTAAAAAAAGTATATTATATATTTAAAATATCTAGACGACGATCATTTTTACATTATCAGACGAAAAATTTGTGATATAGAAAGAGCAGACGACAATTTTAAAATCATCATACGATAGTTTTCAAATTAGCAGATGAAAAATTACACTTATATAGCAGACGATAATTTTAAATTATCAGACGAGAAAGCCGCAATTTAGAAAGTGCTGAAGATATTTTAAAAATTAAAACAGACGATGTTTTAAAATTAGATCAGTCGCGCGAGTCGTAAATATAATAAATGATAGGTTTTATTATTATTAGCAGACGAGAGTTAATATAGAGCAGACGAGTACTATTGATGACTTCTGTACGCTCCAGGAGTCCGGAGTGACACACAATTGAGTGTCATAAGACATTCGAACATTATCAACACTTGCCTCTTTTTTTTAATCGGATATACGTACCAAGAAAACAAACTACTTTTTTTAAACGATATACACGAATACCTCTAAAAAATATAATAAAACGGTCGATTCTAGAGGTTATAGGTAGGTGGCCAGACGATTCTGTCGTAAAGCAAGGACATCCGTCGCAGACCCGATGTACATTTACCTTGGACAGAAGCCAAGTCTCCCGTCACGCAAACATCACGTGACGTTCAAGATGGCAGCTGTTTCGGCGCGCATGGTCGATGTTTACAAACATTACCTCCCTTGTAAGAATAGGAGCGTGACCCCCCGATAATAAATATTTGAAAAAATTGAAGGAATATATGCAAAATTTCCAAACGCCATTTTGTTGAGATATAGGTTAGAATTTACAAGGTTATAAAAACTGGAAACAAAAGGTAGACATTGCTATTCCTTCTTGGTGCCAAAGGGTGTCGGTTCTTTTTAGAGAGAAAAAAGGAGGGCAGAATGTAGGTCAGAGCTCCCGTTTGTAAAAGGAACTGACCTTTTTAGTTGAAAAAAATATTTTTTGAGGTGTGTTACTGTTGAAATAGTGTTGTAGACGGTTTGCGTTGACATGTTTGAGTAAGCCTGGGTTTTGCTTTTCTTTGTGTTTTTTGTTCGCTTCTTTTTCTCTCTTTTATCTTCTTTATTTCTCTCTTTCTCATTTCTATGTCAAAAAGGCTTTATAAATGAATCTTTTTTTTTACGAAATTGTTTATTTTGAAGCTGACTTAAGGTCTTTCTATCTCAGTAATATTTATTGTCTTTTATAATTATTTTATTTTCGTTTTTGATGTCTTTTTTTTTTTCTAGTGTTTCGAGCTTCACATATATAGAAATACATGACGCACCAAGTCGTTATATCCATGACGTATAGATGGCACCTCTAGTACTATCTATATATAGAGAGATAAGTTACAGTTAAAAAATAAACTTTTTTGCTGTTTTCTTTACGGTCTCTTTAAAAAAAAAATATATTTTTAATTTCCATTGCTCTTTGAAAATTTAAATAAAGACTTCAGAAAAGCTTTACATATGGGTTTTAGACATTCTCTAATTTTTTTCTACTTTGCATATACGACCGGTTATATATTGTAGTGTTTATTGGTGTTATTTTGCTTTTTTGTAAGGAAATGTGGAAAAGGAAGTAGGTGTACGGTTTTGATTGGTTCATCACATAAATCATCTTGAAGAGACACCTGTACACTTATCTATATCTCCTCAACCAGACATAGTTGGTGGCTGGCAGTATTCCTGTCCTCTTAGAGCTTCCTTTCTATGGCTAGTCTGTTGATGGTATCGTAGGGTCTATCTATATCTCCTCAACCAGACATAGGTTGGTGGCTGGCAGTATTCCTGTCCTCTTAGAGCTTCCTTTCTATGGCTAGTCTGTTGATGGTATCGTAGGGTCTATCTATATCTTCTCAACCAGCCATAGGTTGGTGGCTGGCAGTATTCCTGTCCTCTCAGAGCTTCCTTTCTATGGCTAGTCTGTTGATGGTATCGTAGGGTCTATCTATATCTTCTCAACCAGCCATAGGTTGGTAGCTGGCAGTATTCCTGTCCTCTCAGAGCTTCCTTTCTATGGCTAGTCTGTTGATGGTATCGTAGGGTCTATCTATATCTCCTCAACCAGCCATAGGTTGGTGGCTGGCAGTATTCCTGTCCTCTCAGAGCTTCCTTTCTATGGCTAGTCTGTTGATGGTATCGTAGGGTCTATCTATATCTTCTCAACCAGCCATAGGTTGGTGGCTGGCAGTATTCCTGTCCTCTCAGAGTTTTCTTTCTGAAGCGAGTCTGTTGATGGTATCGTAGGGTCTATCTATATCTCCTCAACCAGACATAGGTTGGTGGCTGGCAGTATTCCTGTCCTCTCAGAGCTACCTTTCTATGGCTAGTCTGTTGATGGTATCGTAGGGTCTATCTATATCTCCTCGACCAGACATAGGTTGGTGGCTGGCAGTATCCCTGTCCTCTCAGAGCTACCTTTCTATGGCTAGTCTGTTGATGGTATCGTAGGGTCTATCTATATCTCCTCGACCAGACATAGGTTGGTGGCTGGCAGTATTCCTGTCCTCTCAGAGCTACCTTTCTATGGCTAGTCTGTTGATGGTATCGTAGGGTCTATCTATATCTCCTCAACCAGCCATATCTGGCAGTTTTCCTGTCCTCTCAGAGCTACCTTTCTATGGCTAGTCTGTTGATGGTATCGTAGGGTCTATCTATATCTCCTCAACCAGCCATATCTGGCAGTTTTCCTGTCCTCTCAGAGCTACCTTTCTATGGCTAGTCTGTTGATGGTATCGTAGGGTCTATCTATATCTCCTCAACCAGCCATAGGTTGGTGGCTGGCAGTATTCCTGTCCTCTCAGAGTTTCCTTTCTATGGCTAGTCTGTTGATGGTATCGTAGGGTCTATCTATATCTTCTCAACCAGCCATAGGTTGGTGGCTGGCAGTATTCCTGTCCTCTCAGAGCTTCCTTTCTGTGGCTAGTCTGTTGATGGTATCGTAGGGTCTATCTATATCTCCTCAACCAGCCATATCTGGCAGTTTTCCTGTCCTCTCAGAGCTACCTTTCTATGGCTAGTCTGTTGATGGTATCGTAGGGTCTATCTATATCTCCTCAACCAGCCATATCTGGCAGTTTTCCTGTCCTCTCAGAGCTACCTTTCTATGGCTAGTCTGTTGATGGTATCGTAGGGTCTATCTATATCTCCTCAACCAGCCATAGGTTGGTGGCTGGCAGTATTCCTGTCCTCTCAGAGCTACCTTTCTATGGCTAGTCTGTTGATGGTATCGTAGGGTCTATCTATATCTCCTCGACCAGACATAGGTTGGTGCCTGGCAGTATTCCTGTCCTCTCAGAGCTACCTTTCTATGGCTAGTCTGTTGATGGTATCGTAGGGTCTATCTATATCTTCTCAACCAGCCATAGGTTGGTGGCTGGCAGTATCCCTGTCCTCTCAGAGCTTCCTTTCTATGGCTAGTCTGTTGATGGTATCGTAGGGTCTATCTATATCTTCTCAACCAGCCATAGGTTGGTGGCTGGCAGTATCCCTGTCCTCTCAGAGCTTCCTTTCTATAGCTAGTCTGTTGATGGTATCGTAGGGTCTATCTATATCTTCTCAACCAGCCATAGGTTGGTGGCTGGCAGTATCCCTGTCCTCTCAGAGCTTCCTTTCTATGGCTAGTCTGTTGATGGTATCGTAGGGTCTATCTATATCTTCTCAACCAGCCATAGGTTGGTGGCTGGCAGTATCCCTGTCCTCTCAGAGCTTCCTTTCTATGGCTAGTCTGTTGATGGTATCGTAGGGTCTATCTATATCTCCTCGACCAGCCATAGGTTGGTGGCTGGCAGTATCCCTGTCCTCTCAGAGCTTCCTTTCTATGGCTAGTCTGTTGATGGTATCGTAGGGTCTATCTATATCTCCTCAACCAGCCATATCTGGCAGTTTTCCTGTCCTCTCAGAGCTTCCTTTCTATGGCTAGTCTGTTGATGGTATCGTAGGGTCTATCTATATCTCCTCAACCAGCCATATCTGGCAGTTTTCCTGTCCTCTCAGAGCTTCCTTTCTATGGCTAGTCTGTTGATGGTATCGTAGGGTCTATCTATATCTCCTCAACCAGACATAGGTTGGTAGCTGGCAGTATTCCTGTCCTCTCAGAGCTTCCTTTCTATGGCTAGTCTGTTGATGGTATCGTAGGGTCTATCTATATCTCCTCAACCAGACATAGGTTGGTAGCTGGCAGTATTCCTGTCCTCTCAGAGCTACCTTTCTATGGCTAGTCTGTTGATGGTATATCGTAGGGTCTATCTATATCTCCTCAACCAGACATAGGTTGGTAGCTGGCAGTATTCCTGTCATCTCAATGCTTCCTTTTCTATGGCTAGTATTTTGATGGTATCGTAGGGTCTTCTTCAGAATTTTTTCATGGACTTTATTCTCGACTTCTTCTTAATTTTCTCTCCATACATTCCTCCAGTAATACCTTCATCTACTTCGAGTGTCGAGTGTCAATTGATTAGAAGAATCAATAAAATTGTTTAATTGTCTACTTCGAGTGTCGGACAAGATGTCCAAACATGCTCGTTCTCCTCTCTCAACACTGTGCACTTACTAAAATTAAGAATGTCGAGGGCAAGTTTTCGAGTCACATGTGTATAATTGGATATGGTCGAATTGAAATTTTTTCTAATTGTTAGGATCATAGCAGCCTAAGTTAGTAAGTATATTTTTCTCATATATAATAGATATCTCACAAATTTAGAAAATTCTGAAATCATATATCATTTTAGGTGTTATTTTCTAAAAGTAGGTATATAATCGAGGAAAAATTATGTAATTAATAATATAATGAATATTTTTCAACGAAATAGTTGCTTTTTTAAAAAAAGTCGTCTGCTAATTAAAACATCGTTTGTTTTTGTTTTGTTTTTTCAAATTATCGTCTGACATTTTAAAATTTGGCGGGAATTCGATAGTTTTATTTTATAATTTATTCCTTCTCTTCCATTTTTATAATTTCTTTTCCTTTTTTTCTGTATATATCTCTAAGTGCGTTTATATAGAATATTTTCTCTATAAATGACACGTATTTCCCCCTATCTCTATATATCAAAACTTTCTCGCAAAATGATTAGCGAGATGACGAGAGGAGAATATGCATATTGAATAATATAAGGCTATATTTAGAAACAAAAGAAAGAATCACAGTTGAGTAGTCATCAAGAACGGAGTGTCATTTCAATATGAGGGGAAGTTTGCGTGTGGACCTAGCTCAAGGAGAAATCGGGAATGTCAATTAGAAAGGATCACGCCAGCTAGCGGCGAAACTGATTTTTTTGTCTTGTGAAGATGATGTCTGTCTAAATGTTTTTTTTAAACAATTCTCTCTCTTTGAAAATAACTAGTCGTTTTCTCTACATTTGTATGTGGTTAGTAAAAGTGGAGCAAAATAAAATATTGAAAAAATAGTACAAATGTGAAATTGTACTGAAATAAGGTAAGATAAATTAAGAAAAAGGCATCTCCTTTATCGTGCAAATGAAAGATACTGATGGCTTACGCCATCTATTGAAATACATATCAAATATTCGTTGATTTTAATTATTCCAGAATTGGCCAAAAAGATACCCTTTTCTTAAAAAATAAATATGATTTTTTTAATAACAAAAATATTATTAAAGGAAAATTTGCATATTGGTTATTGAAGAGATGGCTATGGTTAGTTCTTTTAGGTATGGACTCGCTTGTCATGAAGCCGTCTTTAGGTTTTCTTTAAATTTGAAGACTGAATACCAATATCTTATACTGTAGAGTCTCCCCCTGAAAAACCGTCTGATAATACCGCCTGGTTGAAAGACTCCCCATGACTTGGAAATTTTGCCGGGAGGATATTGATCAATAAAAAATAATGGTCACCTCTCCCGTCAAAATAGACGTCAACACAAGACGCCATCTATTGACCATCTCCGCAAACTAGCGGCCGTATAGATCAATTTATAGCATAAAATTTCCATCTATATTTGGGCCATAGATTTGGCCTAGCCATTTTGACAAGCTAAGCACCTTTTTATCAGATTGTGAAGATTTCATTTGATCCTTTGTAGATCTCATAGGAATAAATCATGTACCATCTACAAGTACCATCTTGGTCTTGAGGTGAGCAACGCCAGCCAACACCTAGACATGCCCACTCTGTGGGAAAGAACTCTCGCAGTCCACCGGTGGCGGAGTCTTTCCCGCGGTGGGCACCACCAATGAAGACCTTGTATATATATGTATATTTATCAATTATTGTATCTATTTATATCTATTTATTCCTATATCTATCATTGTTAATCTTATTTATTCATTTTATGTATTTAACCTTATATAATCTTATATGGACATTGTAATAAATCAGTTTCAATCTCATAGGAATAAATGACGAGGACCATTATCCCGAAACTATGGGGTCTCCAGATAGACGCTTCTCAGTTTGTCAAAGCTGGTGTTGTGGCTTTGTCACCGACCTGAGGCCGTTAGGTTTGGGGCGACGGTCAATAGATGGCGTCAGGTTTTGACGTTTTTGTTAACGGGAGAGGTGATCTTTGCTTTTATAGATCCTCATGACTTGGCCTGACATGACAGAGCCTCTGATAATAATTCCCCTCCAGGAGAAGACCAGGTTTATCCATGTTTTCAGGCTATGGTCTCTTGTGGGATACTCTACAGTACATCTTAAAGTTTGTATGTGCCGAGGCCGCTAGTTTGCGGAGACGGTCAATAGATGGCGTTTTGTTTTGATATGTGTCTATTTTAACGTAAGAGGTGACCATTATTTTTTATATATCAATATCCAAAATTTCCAAATCATGAGGAGTCTTTCAACCAGGCGGTTTCTCATGGGGAGTTTCTACTGTATAAGGGTTTGGTATTCAGTATTGAAATTTAAAGAAAAGTTTGTATCTCAGAAGACGACGAAATGTACGAAGTTCATTCTTTCCTTGATCCCTATTTCGGAACAAACAACTCTTCTTCGATAAATAGACGGGCAGGGGAGTCGGACTGTGACCATTGTTGTGGGAGACTTCTAATTGGTGGGGTCCAGAAGGGATTCTATTAACCCCATTGGACCTCCTCTAATTGTCCGTTCCGCTATAGTGATGAGGACTCAAGTAAAAAAAGGAGTTTACCCTTCAGTTAGCTCGGTACTGAGCCATTTCATGCCCTGATGGCGTGACAGTCCTCAATTTTGGGGAACAGCCGATGTGGTTGTTGTCTTCAAGGTCTCCTTCTTTTGTCTTCATCAGACAGATCTCGTGAACTTCAAGTTTTCTCGACCTTCCCTTTGTCTTCTAATATAGAATTTCTTATTGACTTCAAGGTGTCTTTGACATCTTTCTTCCTTTTTTTCTAATCAACGAAATATGTTATTACGATAAAAAAAAATAAAATTCCCGATTATTTGTAAAACGACAAGGACTGAGGGAAAGCGTTATTTAATTATCCTACATTATATATCATATTTCATACAAACCTCCGGACATGGCTGTTCTTCAACAAAGAATTAAAGCTACAAGAAAAGGCTACATAAACATTCGATGTAATATTCTATCAGGAAAACTCAATAGATGATTATATATTTGAAACATGAACAACAAACATAGTTAATTCAAAACGACAAATAAAATAAATGCCTAGTCTATATACACCACATATATATATACACACACACAATTATCATCATAAACTCTTTATAGACAAACCAAGGGCTCCCCCATGGGAAGTCCCCTCTCTTCACCTTTGGCAGAAATAGTAATGAGAAAAATAGATAAAACAATAACCAACCTTTTTCCCACAGATATCATCATCTGGCAGAGATACATAGACGACATCTTTTGTATAGCAAACTCTACCAAAATAGATACCATTTTTACCCAACTAAAGTCCATACATAATGATATTGATTTTACCATAGAAACAGAAAACAATAAGACCTTACCATTTCTAGATGTACTTATACTAAAAACACAAAACCAATATACAACAGAAATATACCATAAGCCAAACTCCACTCCAGATTATATACACTTTTCCTCTTATTGCCCCCTCAGTCACAAGATTAACACTGTAAAAAACCCTCTCAAAACGAATATATACACATTGTTCCACCCAACTCTCAAAAGATACAGAAACCCAATTTTTAATCAATAAACTCACTTCTAGTGGTTATCCGAAAAACTTTATATTAAGACATTTCTATAATCCCTCTCTTATAAGAAATAATCATGTTTATAAATCAATATGTATATTTCCCTATTCCCATAGTAGTACCAATATAGCCAGAATTTTAAGCAAACACGGTATAAGAACATATTATGAAAGCAACCCGAGTATAGCAACCATAATAAGAAACCCTATTACAAGAAACAGTATTCCTATAACAAAACTATACAATAGCAAAGCCGTATATTCCATACCATGCAACCAATGTAATAATGTATATGTAGGTGAAACAGGCAGACATATAAAGGACAGAATAGACGAACATAGAAGAAATATTAAAAACAAAGACCCCAAATCTCTAATAGTACAACATATTAGTAACACAGATCACGATTTCAACCTAGCAAACCCTAATATTCATTATACAAACATAAATAGTAAATACAAAAGATTAATACTGGAAGCACTGATTTCATCAAAATATAATAGTATAAATAGACACATAGATATCCCGGAGACATATGATAGGCTGGTCCAAAAACTAAAATAGAATTATCCGTTTTCTCTTCATCACATCACTTAACAATTAGCATATAATAATAATAACCAATTGACTAATTTACATAGCAATAATTTTTCTTAAATAATAAAATATAAAACTTCATAAATAATCCTAGATATGCAAAAAATAGCTTATATATATGTATAAATAAATATTGGGCATATACTGGATATAAATTATTAATCAGCTAGTATTTCTAGGGGCAACACGCCTCTCTTTATCTAGGCTTTTCTTTGAGTTGAACTAAATCACGTGGGTATGAGATCCACTCACGCTCTACAAGAACAAAGCGAGAAACCATTTTAAAATATATATTTATATCTGTACATACATGACTACTTAAAAATTGTATCTATTATTCCTGTAGAAGGGCAGCTTGCGCCCGAAAGCTCGAATTGATTTTTCAAATAAAGAAACTTATCCTTCTTGAATCTATTCGTTAATATAATATCTTTACAAAATAATTAGATAAAAAAAATATTAAACTAACGAGAGATAATATTTCTGTGAAAAAGAAGAAGAGAACAATTTTTAACACCTTACCAAATGCTTTATTTTTATTTAGTTCTCCTGACGAAGACAAAAAAATTTTGTCGAAACGTTGAGAAAAGAAAATAAAACTTTAACTGGCTGAAGTGTCTGTTTTTCACAGAAATATGAATGCCGGCCAAGCAACCTCTATCTTCAGAAGAGCAAATATATTACACTCGGCAACAGTGTATGTAGATTTCAAAATCTTCAATATACATTTTTGTGTTTAAGATTTCTGGTGGACATCACAGAATTTCTTTTAATATCAAATCAGGAATGTTATTTGACTAAATCTTCGACGCCCATAGCCACAAGTTGGCATCGTAATTTGTACTTGTTGTCTTTTCTGAATTCTCTAAAGTCGTGACAAAACCCAAGGGAGAAAATCTCCTCTTTTTAGGCCAGATAACGCTTTAAACAACAACACAAAACCTCCCATAAACGACTTGATAACAAACCGATTTTTTAACCCCACCCCAAATTTATTTATCCTTATCTAATCAAACCTCCATTAAACGACCTACTCCCGTAGAGACCAGGAGTATCTATAGTTTTGCGTTATGGTCACTCATGGGAGATTCTATTGTTTCATAAACCAAAGGCAACTACATTTCAATTTTACAAATTTGTATGGAAATTGTGAGGCACTCATCAGTAAATGTGCATATTAGCACATGTAACGAACAAAAAAAATCATCTTCAAAAAATGAGAGAGACATATTGCTAATTAAAACCTTAAATAAACCTAATTGATTACATTAATTAAATCGATGTTTCCATACCGCTCTGTTGTTTTAAATAGAATTTCGCAGAAAGAGCTTTCGAGTCTTGTTCTTTCTCTACCCTAAGCTCTCATTTAGACATCGTGTAACGCTTTTACATTGTGTATAGGGGACGTGTAATTATGATTTCAATGAAAACGAAGCCAAATATTTAACAATGGAAGGTCTTGTTGGGTTAAACAATGGCGTTATTTGGGAATATAGACAATGAATATCATTAGGGACAACGGATAGAAAGTGGACAACGGACACACAATCCGGGAATGTAGTCCGTGATTCAATGAAAGGGTGGAGGAGGGGGGGTATCCTGCGGCGGATATTTCATTACACCGGACCCTGCGACTTCCGTTTGGACAACACAGGACCCCATTCTATAGCTCCTTTCCTGTCAGGCCAGGTCAACTCAGCTTTCATTTTTAAACTCTCTCATTAAAACTTTTCCAATACGATAACAATTATCAATATTAAAAACAAAAGAGGTACATCCTGACCAGGCTCAAACGAGCATCCATTATCTATATGAATTGAAAAATCAAAACAGATTATAAAAGCATATGCTTCTTTTTTTTTTTGCATACTGGTAAGCTTTCGCTCACAATATCATCGTCGGGCCTAAAACAAAAAAGTTAACTTCTAACTAGTAAACCTTTTAAAATCGTGTCAATCAATTAATTAATACATATTCCCTTATATTCTGTTCAATGGGTGACTAGCATGCCATGATGGAGTAGATGAAGGTCAATGATTGGTTAGAACGTGTGACCCATATTCTACCACGCAGACTGCTCTGTATTCCTCGGATGAGCTGACCACTAATGACAAGATTCTGTCGTGCTCTGCATCCTCTGATGTTTCTCAAAGGAAATAGAGGTCAATGAGTGGACCGTGTGACCCTCAGGTCACGTGTCTTTTCAGCTATGACCTCTTTTTTGATTTTATTCGGGTCATTCCGGATATACAGTACAACCTCCATGAAAGGACACTCGCGCTAGAGGATACCTTTCTACAAAGGACAGGTTTCAATGGGAAAATGACCATTTTTACTATTTAGTAACTCTCCAATAAGAAGACACCTCTCCCTAAAGGACACTTTTGTTCAGAAATTAAGTGTTCTTTACAGGGAGGTTCTACTGTATTTGTTATTTTTTGCTTATTGTTAGGGAGTCTCTTTCTGTCTACAGACTAATTTAAAGTCTGAAAGAATCCAGTTTTTGAATCCATTGGTTCCATCGTTTCTTACTTTGTAGTCACACACACAAGTCTTTATTAAGACATATAATTGAATATATAAACATGTTATATAAAAATATTATTTTATTTGGAATTGTATATCATAGATTCAAATATTCTGTTAAATCGACCGCCAGAGGTCACACTTCCCCTATAAAAATTCATTGTTGTTGTTCCCCGATGGCCGGCTCAAAACTTTTGTACAATATGTAAATAAGTTTTTGTTTTCCTTATTCTACTCGCCTTAAGCCAGGCAGTACTTTTACCAAATTATGTTTTTAATATAGTCCTTAAGCTCAATTAAAGAAATCACTGATCAAAACTCTTTTAAATATTTTTTGCCACGACTGCATTGCCATAATCCTCAACATGATCAAAAATACAATGGAAAATCTCTTTTTTTTATTATTATTATTTATAACATATATATATATATGGACTTACTACGGATTCTGCAAATGATAAGAAAAAAAAAAAAAAAGAAAAAGGTAAAAGCTAATCACACATTGAATGGTAATAAGGAAGAATTTATATATAGGAAAACTTAATTAAGAGAGAGAGAGAGAGAGAGAGACAATCAAGCTCATAAATAAATTAGTCTGGGTAAATCTCAGGAAAAGCTCATAAATTATTAGTAAATCTGAGAAAAATAAATTTCTTATTACTTTGTAGTTATATTTGTCGAAATTCTTTGTCTCTTTGTCCTTTTTAGCTTTAGCCATACTATTTTATCATATCTTGAAGATTTTAACGCCCTTCCATAAAGTTTTTTTTTTTTGACGAGGACAAAAGATTTTTGTCGAAACGTCGAATAATAAAACTCTACAGTCCGAAGTGACTCTTACTTTAAAAGCATTTGATCATAGTTGATGTTGGATCATTTTTTGGTCATCGATTTTTGATCTTTCCTTTACTATGTTGTTTGTATAGTTTGAGGAATAAATAGATATGGCCATATATAGATATAATTATCATATATATAGCCATTATATATTCTAGATTTTGATTCCTTTTAAAGAGGTCTTTAAGCAAAATTTGTATTGGTTAGACGTAAATCAAACCCCGATTTCGAAATTAGGTGGAAGCGATATTTAAAATAAATAGGTTCCACTACATTCTATATATTTGATTCTTGTACGAATCCAACCTCACCAGGGAATGCCAATAGCCAATCGGACAAAGCCCTTATAGAACACACAGTAGAACTATAAAGAGTTGGCGGTCTTATGTCGAAAGCTCTACATGTTCACATCTTCCAACAAACTCGTACCGTTGTCTAGGTTAAGAAGAATCCAAACTAGAGCCAGCCAAACATCGCCAAGAACTTAACAAATTACAAAGCTGCGTGTCCAGCCAATGAAACAGCCCTTATAGAACACACAGTAAAACTATAAAGATGGCGGTCTTATGTCGAAAGCTACACGTTCACTTTCTTCGAACAAGCACGTACCTTCTAGGTTAAGAAGAATCCAAATTAGAGCCAGCCAAACATCGTCAAGAACTTGACAAATGACAAAGCTGTGCGTCCAGCCAATGACAAAGCCCTTATAGAACACACAGTAGAACTATAAAGATGGCGGTCTTATGTCGAAAGCTACACGTTCACTATCTTCCAACAAACACGTACCGTTGTCTAGGTTAAGAAAAACCCAAACTAGAGCCAAACATCACCAAGAACTTGACAAATGCTGTGCGTCCAGCCAATGAAACAGCCCCTTATAGAACACACAGTGGAACTATAAAGATGGCGGCCTTATGTCGAAAGCTACACGTTCACATCTTCCAACAAACACGTACCGTTGTCTAGGTTAAGAAAAACCCAAACTAGAGCCAAACATCACCAAGAACTTGACAAATGACAAAGCTGTGCGTCCAGCCAATGAAACAGCCCCTTATAGAACACACAGTGGAACTATAAAGATGGCGGCCTTATGTCGAAAGCTACACATTCACTATCTTCCAACAAACACGTACCGTTGTCTAGGTTAAGAAGAATCCAAACTAGAGCCAAACATCGCCAAGAACTTGACAAAGCTGTGCGTCCAGCCAATGACACAGCTAGCTAGATGTCGCGTCGTTGACACACTTTAGAATGTCCTTGATGGCGTCCTTGATGAATTCAGCACCTTGGCTTTGTCACAACCACGTGTCGCCTTGAGACAAGACGACGGCCTACCTGTGGACAACACCTGTAGTAGAGCTCCCCCTCTAGTTCTTTTCCTATAATATCCAACTTCTTTATTTACAACAGAGAATTTGTGGTGTTTAGGAGAGTGTTTACTGGGCTTAGGATAAGGCGCGCACTAAACACATTTCAATTTTATACTTTATACTATCGCTTTTTCCAACTTATTTACACTCATGGACAAAACTTATGGAAGTGGAAAGTCTTTGATGTCTCCGTTCGTCTGTTTTTTTTTTTTTTTTTTTTGAAGGAGAAACAGAGGTTGTTTACACTTGGTTATCTCGTATGTCTTCAATAAAGGTCACTGTAATATCTTTCAGAGTTATAGTCTGAATCCTGATATACATGCTAAAAGGTACAACTTCCTTAAGTTTTGGGATTCTCCCGCTTTATAATGATATCATTCATTACCATTATTTGTGATCTCTTCAATTCTAAGATTATCAGTCCCACACACACACATGGAGTTCCATTCTCTACTATTCTTGGAACCTTCCTCTTTAGCAGCATGCAGTTCACTCCATTTCAGTCCTTGAGATATTTGCCTCAAATTCTTTTTAGACTTCTCCTTTCCCCCCTGTATTCCTCTATTTATCTTCCAAGGCCAAAACGAAACCATCTTCTGAAGAATCCCTCATAACATGACCTATGTATATCTCCATTTCCAGTCTGCTGCTGTTATTTATAAGATAGTAGCCGCCTTTAACTCTATTCTCATCCAATGATAGGTAAAATCTCCCATAAACAATCCATCTGATGATAACCACCTCCCATTAGCGACCTTCTTTCTGAAATCCGAAACTTAACTAACCTCCACCGTGCGACCATCCCCAGAATAGACCAAAAGTTGCCATGTTTTAAAGTTATTTCTATAATAGGCGTGTTCTACTGCTATACAGAGTTTTGTTAAAAACTTGCAACGACACAATGAAGTTTATAAATAAAATATTTTTCAAAGAATTTTTTTTTTCAAGTCACGTTAAAAATGTATATTTGAATGTGTTATTATTCATATCCTCTCTAAAAATAATTATAAAATATTTTTTAAAATATATTCTATGATTAGAGAGAGCTTATACACGCATATATCTTTATGATTGTGGTGATTCCATAATTTAAAGATGAAAAATTCAGTAAATATGTATATATGGCATGAGAGAAAAGAAACATTATGTAAATTTAAAAGGATAGATATAAGGTATGCGCTGAAGAGAGTTGAATTTGTCAAAATAAAAGTTTATCTTTTAAGGCGTCTGAGATTTGAGGTAACTATAGGGTAAAAAACACGACAATGAGTATATGTGATAATAAAATAAGGGAAGATGTGCGGTGAAAGATTTGACTAGGAACGTCTAACCTCTGACATTTCCTCACATTAGGTGGGGCTCTTTGTTCAAATCTCAATTCTTTTTTTTTTTTACCCCAAAACTCTTTAATATAATATCGGAAGAGATAAAGGGAAAATCGAAAACACAATCAATGAATATTAATTTAGAGATTTGACAACACCGAGTTGTAAATCAATAAATATCATTTTATTTTCACTTATATATGCAAATCAATATTATAATTCCTTTTTTTTTTCCTCCTGAATTTATATAATTAGTTTTAGAGGTAGTACTCTAACACTGTGTTGTAAATTAAACTAATTCTATTTTATTTTTAACACAACACCTGTTTTCATAAACTCGGAAAGCCTCTACGTAGACCATGAACTTCCTTTTGTGGCCTTCAATAGATGCGAAACCTTCGGGTTTTTTTTATATAGATATCGAGAGATAGCATTGTGTGTGGGTGAAAAAATACAAAAAAAATATAATTACATGATAATGTAATTATTGAGAAAAAAAATGCTTTATTACCTTAGGTACAAATTTTGAAAATGAGAAAAAAAGTTTCTTTGTTCTCATATTGAATTCAATTTTTTAAGGACATTTTTAATGTATTTATATTTTATAATTTAAGTATTTTTAGTATAGCTCTACTATAAATAAAAGGTAGTGGACAAGTAGGTAACACCCTCGATTCCCTACAGTCATGAACCGGGATTGAATCCCACGTTAACATTTTGTTTAATATGTAAATAACCTTCACATATTATTCATATTAAGCGTATTTACGCAAGTTTGGCCTTAAATATCCATTTCTTGGTTTTTAAAGAAGCCTCTGGGACAAAAAATCTTTTTGGTCGCAATGGTACAGCCTACTCCACGCTGACGAGCGCCAAAAAGCGCGAAACGCGTTCGTGGATGGCTTTTCTTGATTTATCAAGAAATTGGGCTGGCCAAATATCAGGGAACAGGCTAAATCAATGAATAGTTGATTTCTGTTCCACCAGATGGTATTCTGCCTTCTGTAAAGCACATGTGCTCCTGGTCAGGATATGCCATTTTTATTTTTGATATCCGTAATTCATTGTTACAATTATCATAAACTAGGTTGCTCTTGTTGAGCGGTACCTAATAAAGTGATTTTGAACCGGCATCTCTACTTTATTATTGAATTATAGTTTATTGTAAATATTACATTAATGGGGGCTTTTCTCATCAATGTAAAATTCACAATAAATCAATTCCGTTTTTAATTCTTCACCTAATTTTTAGCTTTATAATGAATGTTAGGAGTTTCTTTTGTATGTGGTTTTTATTTTCTTTTAAATGTTGAAAAATACAATATATAAATTTTTACACATGTATGTCTTGCATTACAAATGTATGTTTTCTCTTGTTTTATTTTAACCACATTGTTTTTTTTTTTAATTTCGCAAAACCAAAAATATACCATGACAACAACAAAAAAAAAAAAAGATGATGACGATTATCAAATCATTGTTCTATGAAATAATAAAATATATAAATTTATATGAAAATATAATAAATTGAGATTTTTAAAAAACTAACTAATTTACAGAATACTACACTCATAGACAAAACTTAAGGAAAGTGGAAAGTCGGTCGTTTATTATTATTTTTTTGAAGGAAACAGAGGTTGTTCACACTTGGTTATCTCGTTTGTCTTCAATAAAGGTCACTGTTATATCTTTCAGAGTTATTGTCCCAATCCCGATATACATGCTGAAAGATACAACTTCCTTAAGTTTTGTCCATGAATGTAGGTTACAAGCCCATTGTAAGACCACTATCCAATTAGATGTTTATATATATATATACTCATGGAAAAAACTCAAGGAAGTGTAAAGACTTTGATGTCGCCGGTCATCTTCTTTTTATGAAGGAGATAGAGGTTGTTCACACTTGATTATCTCGTGTGTCTTCAATAAAGGTCACTGTAATATCTTTCATAGTTATTGTCTAGTGAAGTTACATTGGTCTACTATTGACGGAATTAGAAGCTGGTCTAGAGAGGACCAAGAACTCTACGGAGACTACCAATGTGGATATTCTAAAAACCTGCCATGGAACACAAGGAAATCTCTGTTTTCTCCTGTAGATGATATTTTATTGTAAATCGAGTTTAGATTAGTTGACATTCACATTTTTTCTTAACTGGTGAAATCACTCAGAGAATCCTGCCATTGACGAGTCAGACCCTCTCCCAATATTTTTTCTATCTTAATAAGGTCAGTAGGATGTTTTTGTTGTATATTTGTCTTCTCTTCTTTCTTATCTCCACTCAATCATATTAGGGTATTTTGACAACCATCATGACTGGGTGAAGTAGAATGCGTCTGCCTTTGTCATTAAGACTGGGAGCACTACTCAGTGGCAGGCCGACTTAGTTCCAAAAGAAATGGCCGCCTCTGACATGAGGAACAGACACCATGTGCAGCCACTCCTAACATGGAGTACAAACGCTGCTCAGTCTGTATCCCTGGATTAGGAGCCCTTACAGGGTACTATCAGCAGGGCCAGCTGAACCCAGTTTTTTTAGCGAGCTTGTTACTGCTCCTCCTTTTTTCATCCGGGCTTGGGACCGGCAAAGGCGGAGTTTGTAAAGTTTGTATATTTGTAAAAAGAATAAATTGTACGCTCTAAAAATGGTTTTCCCAAACTACTCAGAAATCTAACTAGAAGTCATCATGGCGCGTGTCTCCCTCCCTCCGCCCCTCAAATGGATGATTTGATGCGTGTGATAACTAGGAACAAATGGAGTCAATCCTGGCCACCACAACAAAAGTCAAGTTAAGGGAGGGGCAGGGGAGGGATGAGTCATCCAATCAATAAGCTCAAAGTGATGAATGATTTTCACTCATCATCGATTTTGCCTTCCCTCGCCTTGAATGACTCTTCAAACCTCTTAGCTCCGTATTCCCTTTTCATACTCTTGAAAAGTATATTAAACTTTTTTAAAATTTTAAATTACTCATATACATTTTGATAAATCGTCCGGAATAAATAAAAAAATATTTATTTTCATCGACCTTTCGGTTCTTTTCTTTTTTTTTTCATCCTCTAATGAAGGTGAATAATAAATTGAGTGAAACGTTCTTGGAAATAAAATATTTTTTCTTCTTGCCAGATAATGTCTTATTAATTTATTGCTATTGTCGTGCTGCTCTTCACTTCATTGGAAGATGGGTGTCGTTGCCACGTCAGTCACTCTGGAGATGGCCTAGAATTTGGTCGAGCACTCCAAGGGTCCAGGAGGGACTACAGGGAGATGAGGTTGGACCCTTCCCGTATTAATTTATTGATTAATATCTGGAATATATTGCATAAAACTCTGGAAATGTCTATTTGAATATAGTATTTTATAATTTATTCTACGAGTATATAGTAGTTAAGTTATGTAGTGGACTATCTCTATACAAAATACACTCATGGACAAAACTTAAGAAAGTTGTACCTTTTACCATGTATATCGGGATTCAGACAATAACTCTGAAAGGTATTACAGTGACCTTTATTGAAGACATACGAGATAACCAAGTGTGAACAACCTCCGTCTCTTTCAAAAAACACACGACGACCAGCGACATCAAAGGTTTTCCACTTAAGTTTTGTCCATGAGTGTATACTAAGTGAGCCACATATCTAGATATATATAAAAGCATTTAGACTTTACTTTTAAGTTGAAAATATTGTATATCCACACACACCTGTGTGTGTCTGTGTGCGCTAGTGTATATGTGAAACACAAATAAATTAGTATCTTAGATAATCGTCATATTCAATGAATAGAAAGAAATGGCTTCTGTGGTGATATTATAGGACTCTTCCAATAAATATAGAGAAAATACTAGAATTGTAGGCTGGATTTTGACAAAGTTGTAGACTTCATCAACCTTTTTATAAACGTTTATTGTCCTTTGGCATTTCGGCGTTCCACTGTCGCCCTTTTTCAAAAGATGGAAAACCTCTTAACAAAGTATACGCTTGAATTGATTGTTCAATAAAAATAAATAAAAACGATTTTGAGATTGAAACTGATTTATTACAATGTACATATAAGATTATACAGATATCTGTATATGGTTAATTATATAGAAAGGGAAAAAATGTACATGAACAAAATAACAAAGAAGTCGCTCTGCCTTCTGAAAAGCACATGTGCTCCTGATCAGGATATGCCTTTTTTATTTTAATATCAACACCTGACCTTTTTATTTATTTATTTTTCTATTGTTTTTTCATAAACAAAATAATTACAGATTATTTGTATCAGACGAATCCCACTGGGTGTCATCTTGTTCAATATCGCATTTTGTCCTGAAGTCGGATCTTGCCTAGGTCGGAATATAAGAATTTTTCACAAAAAAACTCAATCACGTTGATCATGGCATGCTTGGGCAATAAATATTTCTTAATCAGATCGACAAAGCTGACACCATCCTGGTCTGAAATAAATAAAAAATGCCGGAGTGTGCATCTGCATTCCGAACTGCTATGCAGATACGTGTGCCGGAAGTTATGCAAATTTGACGACTTTCTCTCTCTCCACACTGACTGCCTTCCCCTCTGGTGATACTTTCCTTCAAATTGTTTATTCTAGGGGAACTTTCCCTCAATTTGGCGTGTGTTTTAAATCCAATATACGCTTGCTTTTACTAACTTATAGAGTGAACACCTTGTAAAAAAAAACTCATTAATTTTTTTTATCAATAATATATTCTAATGTGTGTGTGGATAAGTTTATTTTTACACTGAACTTATTGCAAAAGGATTTAACTACAATACATTTTTAATGGCATCTACACTCATGGAAAAAAAATTGAAGAAGTGAAAAGTCTTTGATGTCGTCGGTCTTCTTTTTTTTTTTTTTAAGAGACAGAGAAAATTTTGTTCATAATTGGTTATCTCGTGTGTCTTCAATAAAGGTCACTGTTATATCTTTCAGAGTTATTGTCTGAATCCCGATATGCATGCTAAAAGGTACAACTTCCTCAAGTTTTGTCCATGAGTGTATATTCAATTCTCTCTCACACATATCTTTCACTTAAATATAGCTGTAGTAAGCGAGACTTTTATTATTGAAAAAAACACTGCGATTTTCTACCAATTACACAAGTTTAAAACTTGTAAACACAAACTTATATACATATATACCCTATTTACATCAATACGTGCATTTAATCCTTCTAACCGAAGACTTCACATGACCTACTGACAGAGTGTGTGGATCCTTTTTATAGTTTTCACAGAAGGGTTCACCACACCACCTGTGCTATCGCCATATGCCGTTACTATGGCAACCTTCCTGCGTCAATCCCGTCGTCTGCTTTCCTAAGAGGAACAAACAAGATCAGACGACTTTTTAAAAAATTATTAAACTATTTCGTTTGGTTTTTTATAAAGATCTATATAAAAACACACAAAACGTGAATATTTCCACAATTACGGAGAGAGAAAAATATATTGATATTTTATGAACAAAGTATAAAAATGTGATTATCTGTGTGTGTGTGGAAAACTTTTAACCGCTGCTTTTTTTTCTTTTTTTTTTAATCTTAGAATAACAAGTTTCTATAATTCCCTAACTACGCGCGCGATGAGTAAAAAAAAAAAAGGTAAATAAAGTTATTTTGAGCCAATAAGCCAACTCGTCGACAAAACTTTAGGAAGTTGTGCCTTTACATCGGGATTCAGACAATAACTCTGAAAGATATTTGATACACAGTGACCTTTATTGAAGACACGAGATAACCAAGTGTGAACAAATTGCCTCTGTCTCCTTAAAAAAAAAAAAAAAAAAGACGACCGGTGATATCAAAGACTTTCCACTTCCTTAAGTTTTATCTATGAGTGTATGTCTTTTTATTGTATCAAGGTCTTTTTATTACATAGCACCCCATCACACCAAACTTATCTCCTAAGAGGAACTGAATCTAGTTTACAAAACCCCGTATAGACCCCTCCAAACTACCTACATAGGCGAAACGGTAAAATCCTCGACAGAAGGAGTAAATCCTTACAAGTCAAACCTACACAACTTTCCTTATTAGCTGAGTTAAAACCATCCTCAATACTTATATCTTAAATGGGAAGAACGGCGCGAAAGCATATACCACAACATTCCCGTTGGTTTTCAACCCGCTACGACCCGGGTTCGATTCCCGCATTCGGCACTTTTTTTCTGATAAAAAAAAAATGCTCCAATGGCCCTCAATTCTTGCAAAAGTTCAGCCCCACCAGCGAGTGCAAGTAACCAAACGGGTCTCTGGCACATTTATAAGAGCAAAGTCGAACTGTTTCTCACATGTGTAGACATGTGGTGCACTTACAGTAAAAGCAGTCGCTAATTATCCACCATGATTATCATGGTCTGTACCACGTGTACTAAGGATAAGAAACAAAAAAAAAACATTCCCACAAATCAGGAAAGTTGGTGTCCTCCATAATTTTTTGACAAGGACAGTCAAAATAGGAAAATAGAGAAATATCTCGCGAGACAACAAACAATTCATAAGATCCGGCCACCGACAAAAAAAAATATATAAACATCCTGCATCATCACGGTGGCGCGCTTCTGACTCGATAACCACTACTTGAAAAAGAACACCGCTCGGTCTATCGAAATATCGTGTTTGTTTTACATGTTTATTGGGAAAGATTTTGTTTCAGGCGGATGAATATCATCCATCTGAAACCATATATAAAAAAATAAACATTGTGTGTCTGTGAAAATCACTTCAGTTACACTATTTTAAAAAGGAAACGTGAATGTTTATATTTACATACATGATATAAACCAAAACTAGAAACACAAAGTGTATTCACAACTCAAACGATTGGGTAAAAGAGGAAGGCGCCATTTTCTTTCCACACCTCTTCTAATTGGATAGGTTTTTTAACTTGTTAAAGGCGGTTCTTTTGACCTGCTTTGTTTGCTTGTAAGACCCTTCACTTTGTTTTTTTTTACACTTTTTACCTTTAAATTTACTCATTTTGTTTGGTCTAGTTTGTTGTCTGTATTTTGGTTACTTTTCCTTTTGGTTTTAAAGTTATTTTCGACTTTTACCTTTTTTTTTCTCTAAGTATTGTGAAATGAAAAAAACGTCTCATTCAGGTATTATAGATAATAAGGGCGTTTTTTATATAGAAGGTGTTGAAATGTCAAGTTCTTAAAAAAAAAAAAAGTTCGAAAATAAGCGCGTATCTTGTTTGTTGATAATTTTCAAATGAATAGAACATTACATGTTGTTTTGTGTTGTAATGTTTATTTCCATTAACCACAATCTAACAAATCTTAGATAATCTTTAAAATCTTTTAAGAATGGAATTTGCATAATGTGTCAAAAATTCTTGAAAGATTTTAAAGATTATCTAACGATTTGTTTAGATTGTGGTTAATGGAAATAAACAACAACAACATGTAAAGTTCTATTCATTTGAAAATTATCAACAAACAAGATACGCGCTTATTTTCGAACTTTTTTTTAAGAACTTGACATTTCAACACCTTCTATATAAAAAAAACGCCCTTATTATCTATAATAACTTAATGAGAAGTTGTTTTCATTTCACAATACTTAGGAAAAAAGGTAAAAGTCGAAAATAACTTTAAAACCAAAAGGAAAAGTAACCAAAATACAAACAACAAACTAGACCAAACAAAATGAGTAAATTTAAGGATTATACTGAGATTTTTCTCTAAGAAAAGTTTATTGACACATTAAAATAAACATTTTGGGCATTAAAAGACCACGTTTTAATATATACTCGTATGTATTGTACTTGTATTTGAATAACTAAGTTTAGGCGTTTGGGATACAACAGCTCTTATCCAGAAAACATCTCGAAAAAGTTAAAAAGAACGAAATTATCTTTCATCTCAATGCGAAATAGGTTATAAAAAAACATTTTACACCTATCGATTATATAGCATTTATTTACGTCTATAAACACACCGATTCAATTTAGTAATATAAAATTTCTGAATCAAATTCTCACTGACGACTAAAATAGCTAAAAAATCATTTATAAACATGTCCTAAACTATTATTATTCTGTGGAATGTTTACAAGATGGAAAAGCAGAGTAAAAAAAACAACACCCTATTTACATACTCAAGTTGCATAGTTAATGGAAGGAAATACCGCTCGTAAAACCCCTCACCTCAGTAAATTGGATGGAATCCTGTTTGTTTTATTCGAAAAAATCTCCCTCATAATTTTTACATAGCTCTCTGTCATTAACAGTGGTATTATATTTTATATAGAGAAATTATTAGAGATCTGAACATACACACACTTATGGACAAAAGGAAGTTGTACCTTTTAGCATGTATATCGGGATTCAGATAATAACTCTGAAAGATACATTCATGGACAAAACTTAAGGAAGTTGAACCTTTTAGCATGTATATCGGGATTCAGACAATAACTCTGAAAATATTACAGTGACTTTTATTGAACACACACGAGATAACCAAGTATGAACAACACCTGTCTCCTTCAAAAAAAAAAAAAAAAGACGAACGGCGAAATCAAAGTTGAAGTCGACAAAGAGAGGAAAAAATGATATAGAAATACGTTAAATATGCAAATATTTAAAATAACATAATCATCTTAGCGTCCTATAGCGTTGAAACCACAGAGAGAAAGAGGGTTCACCACTGATGAGCCATGGTTTTCCCCATTTCAATGTTATAGCATTACCCTGGCATACTTGTAAATACAAAAGTCGTACTGCTTTCTATATGTGTTACTTGAGCGTACAGTAAAAGCAGTCGCTAACTATCAAACATGATTATTCAATATCACAGGTTTGCAAATTTCGACGAATTACAACCGGTTCAAAATCACTTTATTAGGTACCGCTCAACAAGAGCAACCTAGTTTATGATATTGTACTGGGATAAGGTGCATAATTATGAAAAAAGGCATCTCCTTATCGTGCAACTGAAAGTTGTTGATGGCTTTCGCCATCTATCGGAATAAATATCAACTATTCTCGTTCGATAAACATATTAAACAAAATGTTAACGCGGGATTCAATCCGGTTCATGGCTGTCGGGAACAGAGGGTATTACCCACTCGTCCACCGACTTTTACGAATTACAAAAAGGTATAAGACGCCATAACTCTTTTTAGTAATTGATTAAAGTAGCTTTCGGACAAGCCCTTCCTCCAGTTAACTAAAACTTTTTTTTTCTTATCCCAAGTATACGTGGTACAGACCATGATAATCATGGTGAGTAGTTAGCGACTGCTTTTACTGTAAGTACACCACATATCTACACATGTGAAAAGCAGTTCCGCTTTTGCATTTACAAATATGCCAGAGTCCCGTACTAAAACTAAAAGTAGAGCAAACTAAAACTTTTAGTTTTCTTATCCCAAGTACACGTGGTACAGACCCTGATAATCATGGTGAGTAGTTAGCGACTTAGCGACTGCTTTTACTGTAAGTACAACACATGTCTACACATGTGAAAAGCTGTTCGACTTTTGCACTTACAAATATGCCAGAGTCTAGTTCTAAAACTAAAAGTAAAGCAAACTAAAACTTTTAGTTTTGCTGAAGAAGAATTTGCTCGAAAGCTACTTTAATCAATTAATTAAAAGATTTACGGTGTCTTATACCGTTTTTTTTTTTTGTAACCAAGATTATCATGACTAGTACGTATACTTTGTCCCACCACCAACACCATCCAATATTATTGTCCACTTGACCATTCATCAAACAACTTATGTTTTCAACAAAAGTGATTACAACAACGTTAACATACAATTTGAGAATGGCGGAAAAAAACGCCAAAACCAGCAGGTGATGGGAAAGAATAAAAAACGATTGGAGAGGGGGGGGGGGTACAATAGGGGGAGAGGTGAGGAAGTTTTGAGGTCAACCGGAAGTGATTATTGTTTCTTTGTTGACATTCGGTGGTGAAGGGTAAATCTTTTTTAACACGTTTTTCTCGTATGCCCAGAAATAATAACAACGCGCGTGCTTCAAATTGAAATGGCGGTTTAATCTATTAGTTTTGTTTTCGTTTTACCGCTGTTATTTTGGTTTGTTTTACCCAATTTTAATACATTTAATATAATTATTATTTTTTTTTTAAATGGCGTACCTCTGAATCTCTGTGAAAGAAAAAAAAAAATTTTTTTTTTTATATTTCGAGGGATTGGTTTCCAAATTTTATCAATTTATTGCTCATAAAAACTTGAGCCAATTTTAAGTTTTTTTTTTTTTTTTTTTTTTTGTGCGAGAAGTTGATAAATAATAAGTAATCCTTCGAAATATTTCGGTTAAAAAAATGTTTTTTTTTATCACATATCCCCAGGCACACCTTTTTAAAAAATTATTGTAACGCCTTTATGGAAGCAAGCGTGAGGCTGGTGGTTTGTGCACGCGTCTCGGGCGGTCAGAATTCGAGGAATGTTTTTAAGTGTTGAATAGACGTTCTTCTTTTCTCTTTACCGCCATATTTAATTCTATATTTACCTTATATTAAACTTATTTCATTTATTAAATCTATTTAACTTAATTTGAGTGCGCATATGTTGCATCGCTTCACGAAATCAACATCACAATAATTTTATATATTGAATAGTTGAATCTGTATAAGACCAGTGGTCTTAATAAAGCTTTGTGTGTGTATATATATTGAATAGTTAAACTTTTTAACTCAAATCATTTTCTATACTTATCAAATGACTAAAGTACATAGTTAAGCTAAAGGCTTCCAGGGGGATACGTTTTTTTTTCTAATTAGGCAATTGACAATTTTATTGATTCTTCTAAACCATTGTTACAAAGGTGGAAAAATATAAAATAAGATAGTAAATAAAGGGTAGATAAAATGTAGGGGAATATATATATAGTTGTGTATAGAAGCATAGGGCGCCTCTCCCGTCAAAATAAACGTCAAAAACGGACGCCATCTAGCGGCCTCGTGTCGGTAACAAGGTCTCTAGGTGGACGCTTCTCAGTTTGCCAAAGCTGGTGTTGTGGCTTTGTCACCGACCCGAGGCCGCTAGTTGCGGCGACGGTCAATAGATGGCGTCAGTTTTTGACGTTTATTTTGACGGGAGAGGCGCCCTAATGCTTCTAAGGATAAATTTCCTCCCGGCAAATTTTCCATCTATAGTTGTGTATATGTACAAATTTCTTCAGCAAGGAAGGCTTCCCCACCTTGAAATTTAAATTAGAAGAAATCTATCCCCCTAGAAGCCCCAGAGATGTTTTCAACTTAATATTGATAAAGGAGGAGATTATTTTATTGAAAGGATTTTTTTACATTTCGGTACAAATAAAACGTTTAAGGTGAAGGATTCTAAAAGATCAATGAACAAAGAGGTATCTGCCATAGAGAACTCCCACTACAGTGTTTACATAGTACTGTTTCAGGTTATGGGATTTTCTCAGTTTACAAAAAGAGAACTGTACAAGCAACCACATCATATATAAGATAAAATAATCTTGTAGCGTCCTCTTAGCCATGCCATCTATTTACTTGATAATCTTGTTCTTTCTTCCGGGAAGGAATAGTCCTTTATTTCGACTTAGAGCGTTATGTTCCCCTAGGGACACTTACACTTTAAAGATAAAACAAAATATTTGAAAGAAAATATATTTTAAAGATGTACAGAATTAGTATGCATAGGAAATACTGATATTGGTGAAACCCTGTGTGTTGAGAAGTCAAGAGAGATTTTTATGTAGAAAAATAAAATGTTTTTGTAAACTGAAAATCAGAGTATTTCAATGTCAAGCAGAAAACTTTCCACCTTACAATCGTATGTTATTTTATTAGAGGCATATTGGAAATAAAAAGATGGGTTTATATGTAAGTATAGAAAAACAAGGCTTGTGTGTTTGTTGTTTGTGTTGTTGTTGTTTGTGTGTTTACAAATAAATAAAAGACTTACATCTCATGTTGTTTTTCTCATCCTTTTAAACTGATAAAAGTTTTTTTTTTCTCTTAAAGTTATCACACTTACCATTTATATTTCTATAATCACCAATATATCAATTTATTGTGTTTTAAAAAAAAATCATATATTATCACAAAATATGAGAATTCTTCAAATTCCTAATGTTTAAAAATATTAGAAATGTAATTTTATGAAGTTATAGAACTATAATAGATAAAACTGACGAAATCACTGGAAGTAGGGTTCACCACTGATGAACCAGGGCCTTTCCAATATATATATATATTTTTTAAAAGTGTTTTACAATAGTGATTTTTAAAAACTTCTCCATTAAATATAGATAGTTTTATATGTTTTGTGTTTACGCAATATTACTTTGAATGTGTATAGAAAAAATTAATAATAAAATTTAAAAAAAGATTGGGAGATTGGGAATCGAAACCAAGATACAAACTGATTCTCCAGCCACCAAAATGAGATTTTTTTTGCTTATCCCTAGTATACGTGGTACAGACCATGATAATCATGGTGGATAGAGGTTAACGACTGCTTTTACTGTAAGTGCATCACATGTCTACACATGTGAAAAGCAGTTCG
>CP092876.1:6751531-6860890 GCA_030710605.1 Cordylochernes scorpioides | reverse complement strand
CAGTAAAAGAATTATAGAAACTTGTTATTCTATGATTAAAAAAAAAAAAAGCAGCGGTTAAAAGTTTTCCACACACACACACAGAGATAATCACATTTTTATACTTTGTTCATAAAATATCAATATATTTTTCTCTCTCCGTAATTGTGGAAATATTCACGCTTTGTGTGTTTTATATAGATCTTTATAAAAAACCAAACGAAATGGTTTAATAATTTTAAAAAAGTCGTCTGATCTTGTTTGTTCCTCTTAGGAAAGCAGACGACGGGATTGACGCAGGAAGGTTGCCATAGTAACGGCATATGGCGATAGCACAGGTGGTGTGGTGAACCCTTCTGTGAAAACTATAAAAAGGATCCACACACTCTGTCAGTAGGTCATGTGAAGTCTTCGGTTAGAAGGATTAAATGCACGTGTTGATGTAAAAAGGGTATATATGTATATAAGTGTGTGTTTACATAAGTTTTAAACTTGTTTAATTGGTAGAAAATCGTGTTTTCTTTTTCAATAATAAAGTCTCGCCTAATACAGCTATATTTATGTGAAAGATATGTGTGAAAGAGAATTGAATATATACTCATGGACAAAACTTAAGGAAGTGGAAAGTATTTGATGTGGCCGGTCTTCTGTCTATTTGAAGGAGACAGAGACAATTTTATTCACACTTGGTTATCTCGTATGTCTTCAATAAAGGTTATTGTAATATATTTCAGAGTTATTGTCTGAATCCCGATATACATGCTAAAAGGTACAAATTCCTCAAGTTTTGTCCACAAGTGTATATAGGTTTATTAAAAAGTCATGCTAATATGTAATTAAGGTAGATTTTTAATAGGATCGGCATACCTATATATTACTGATTTTAAAAACATATTCACGACTAGTTTTCATTTGTATCACATATCTTGGATGATAAATATATATTCTTAAAATCCATCTTGTTGTTTTAAAAGCCTTTCATCGTGTAGAAATGTGATTGTTTACATTCGAAATAGTGTAGTTTCGGATTAAAGAAGGTACAGTTTTAAAATAAAAATAACTGAAAAAAACTAGAGGTTATTTTATTATATGGAATATATGAGAAATAATGGTGTTCAATTATTATTGCTATATATTGCTTATTTTGTTGTCATGATAGGTAAATATGCAAATAAATAACCATCGAACACTTTTACCCTAGCTCAAAATGAAGTAATCATGACAAATTTTATATTAATACTAGCGGATGTACCCGCTTCGCCCGTGTTTTACCCGAGTAAAGGTTTGTCTAACGAATCTCTCGATAAAGTGAACATTTTTTCCCGGTCCCTTGAAAAATACTCGATAAGTTGAATAAAATCAATATTAATCGGTACCCGAGTAAAGGTTTGTCTAACGAACATTTGTTAAAACAATTCTCTATAAACTTATAAAAAGAAATAGATATATTTTGATAATTTGAAACTCGTAAATTTGAATCTCTCGATAAAGTGATCATTTTTTCCCGGTCCCTGTGTGCCGTGTCATTCTGAATTTTGTCTTTCCTAATTTTCTACATTACAAAATCATCGTTTTATATCTAGCGAGCATTTTTTCCCGGTCCCTTGAAAAATATTCGATAAGGTTGAATAAATTCATGGTCGTTTATGGAAGATGGACGAAGTTCCCGGAGGTCATCTTGGGCAAGCTCCCGCGAGGCTTTTTTTCTTGTCTACTTGGCACAGCTGTGTCACCAACTCTGCCCTGATTGGTCGGTGGGTACTTGGACTGTCCATCCGGCCGGCGGCCGGACGAATCCATTCTCTCGACGGGGTGGGGCAGACCTAAGCCTATCTCCGTCGCAAGGTGGCGCTGCTTGCGAGTTAAAGCTACAAATCTGCAAATAACTCTAAGGATATTAAAGATATTCAAGATATTATTTTTCGAAAACCTTTCCGGGGATATGCCTAATAATATCCCAAAATTTCACGGCGATTGGATGTACGGTTTTTGAATCTATAGAGTACACACAGACAGACATTCATTTATATATATATATAGATTATCAATGGGTTGTAAATCTTGAGGGTATTTTTCTCTATAATGTAATAATATAACCAAAAGTGTGAGATATAGAGAATTTAAATAAAGATTAGATATACACTCATGGACAAAACTTAAGGAAGTTGTACCTTTTAGCATGTATATCGGGATTCAGACAATAACTCTGAAAGATATTACAGTGACCTTTATTGAAGACATACGAGATAACCAAGTGTGAACAACCTCTGTCTCCTTCAAAAAAGAGAGAGAGACAGAGATTGATTATACTTTTATTAATCATACCTATAAAATTATATAGGGTTAATATATTAAAAAAAAAATTGAACTTAAATATTATTTTCATCAGACGAATCCCACTGAGGATCGTCTGGTATGATGTCATATTCCACCCTGAAGTCGGACAGCGTTCCGCGTAAGAGAGAGAGAGACGAACGGCGACATCAAAGATTTTCCATTTCTTTAATTTTTTCCATGAGTGTAGATTCCACAAAAAATGTATTAAAGTTAAATAATTTCCCGCAATAAGTTCAGTATAAAATAAACTTATCCATTATAGGATATTATTGATAAAAAATTGATGAGTTTTTTTTTACAAGGTGTTCACTCTATAAGTTAGTAAAAGTAAGTGTATATTGGATTTAAAACACACGCCAAATTGAGTGAAAGTTCCCCCAGAATAAACAATTTGAAGGAAAGTATCACCAGAGGGGAAGGCAGTCAGTGTGGAGAGAGAAAGTCGTCAAATTTGCATAACTTCCGGCACACGTATCTGCATAGCAGTTCGGAATGCAGATGCACACTCCGGCATTTTTTACTTTATTTCAGGCCAGGATGGTGTCAGCTTTGTCGATCTGATTATGAAATCTTTATTGCCCAAGCATGCCATGATCAACGTGATTGAGTTTTTTTGTGAAAAAATGTTATATTCCGACCTAGGCAAGATCCGACTTCAGGGCAAAATGCGACATTGAACGAGATGACACCCAGTGGTATTCGTCTGACACAAATAATCTGTAATTATTTTGTTTATGAAAAAACAATAGAAAAATAAATAAATAAAAAGGTCAGGTGTTGATATTAAAAATAAAAAAGCATATCCTGATCAGGAGCACATGTGCTTTTCAGAAGGCAGAGAGTCTTCTTTGTTATTTTGTTCATATACATTTTTTCCCTCTCTCTATGTAATTAACCTTATATAATCTTATATGTACATTGTAATAAATCAGTTTCAATCTCAAAATCGTTTTTATTTATTTTTATTGAACAATCAATTCAAGCGTATACTTTGTTAATAGGTTTTCCATCTTTTGAAAAAGGGCGACAGTGGAACGCTGAAACGTCAATGACAATAAACGTTTATAAAAAGGTTGATGAAGTCTACAACTTTGTCAAAATCCAGCCTACAATTCTAGTATTTTCTCTATATTTATTGGAAGAGTCCTATAATCACCCCACAGAAGCCATTTCTTTCTATTCATTGAATATGACGATTATCTAAGATACTAATTTCTTTGTGTTTCACATATACACTAGCATACACACACAATGATTGTGTGGATATACTATATTTTCAACTTAATAGTAAAAGAGTATAGTCTAACTGATTTTATAGATGTTTAGATACGTAGTCTCATTTAGTGTGTTTGTATATACTCATGGACAAAACTTAAGTCAAAGTCTCTGATGTCTCACCAGTCGTCTGTGGTTTTTTGAAGGAGACAGAGGTTGTTCACATTTGGTTATCTCGTGTGTCTTCAATAAAGGTCACTGTAATATCTTTCAGAGTTATCCTGATATACATGCTAAAAAGTACATCTTCCTGAAGTGTTGTCCATGAGTGTATACACTGCATTGTTATTCCATAAGAATGGGTTTACGAAATGGAGTAAGGAATATTTACTGCTAATGTACCAGCTGTAGTAACTCTCCCGTTCACTATTCTTTCTTTAAACCCTTTTTCACCAGCTTTATTACTTTCTTTTATTCCTTTTTCATACTCACTTTCTCTAACAGAACTCTTATACATTGCACTGTTATTCCATAAGGATGGGTTTTCGAAAATGGAGTCAAGAAAAATCTCCTGCCGGTAATAACAACTAATAGATATTTCACTACATAACTTAAAAACATAAATAAAACAACACATAACTATACACTCGTAGAATAAATTTGAAAATACTATATTCAAGATAGACATTTCCTGGCCAGAGTTTTATGCAATGTATTCCAGATATTAATATTAATCAATAAATTAATAGGGGGGGGGGGAAGAAGTTCAACCTCATCTCCCTGTAGTCCCCCCTGGACCCTTGGAGTGTTCGATCAAATTCTAGGCCATCTCCAGAGTGACTAACGTGGCAACGACACCCATTTTCCAATGAAGTAAAGAGCAGCACGACAATAGCAATAAATTAATAAGACATTGTCTGGCAAGAAGAAAAAATATTTTATTTCCAAGAACGTTTCACTCAATTTATTATTCACTTTCATTAGAGGATGAAAAAAAAAAAAAGAAAAGAACCGAAAGGTCGATGAAAATAAATATTTTTTTATTTATTCCGGACGATTTATCAAAATTTATTAGTAATTTAAAATTTAAAAAATGTTTAATATACTTTTCAAGAGTATGAAAAGGGAATACGGAGCTAAGAGGTTTGAAGAGTCATTCAAGGCGAGGGAAGGCAAAATCGATGATGAGTGAAAATCATTCATCACTTTGAGCTTATTGATTGGATGACTCATCCCTCCCCTGCCCCTCCCTTAACTTGACTTTTGTTGTGGTGGTGGATTGACTCCATTTGTTCCTAGTTATCACACGCATCAAATCATCCATTTGAGGGGCGGAGGGAGGGAGACACGCGTCATGATGACTTCTAGTTAGATTTCTGAGTAGTTTGGGAAAACCATTTTCAGCACGTACAATTTATTCTTTTACAAATATAGAACAAAACTTCCTACTGACCTTATTGAGTAAGAAAAAAAAATATTGGGAGAGGGTCTGACTCGTCAATGGCAGGATTCTCTGAGTGATTTCAGCAGTTAAGAAAAAATGTGAATGTCAACTAATCTAAACTCGATTTACAATAAAATATCATCTACAGGAGAAAACAGAGATTTCCGTGTGTTCCATGGCAGGTTTTTAGAATATCCACATTGGTAGTCTCCGTAGAGTTCTTGGCCCTCTCTAGACCAGCTTCTAATTCCGTCAATAGTAGACCAATGTAATTTCACTAGACAATAACTCTGAAAGATATTACAGTGACCTTTATTGAAGACACACGAGGTAATCAAGTGTGAACAACCTCTGTCTCCTTCATAAAAAGAAGATGACCGGCGACATCAAAGTCTTTACACTTCCTTGAGTTTTTTCCATGAGTATATATATATAAACATCTGATTGAATAGTGGTCTTACAATGGGCTTGTAACCTACATTCATGGACAAAACTTAAGGAAGTTGTATCTTTCAACATTTATATCGGGATTGCGACAATAACTCTGAAAGATATAACAGTGACCTTTATTGAAGACACACGAGATAACCAAGTGTGAACAACCTCTGTCTCCTTCAAAAAAATAATAATAATAATAATAATAAACGACCGACTTTCCACTTCCTTAAGTTTTGTCTATGAGTGTAGTATTCTGTAAATTAGTTAGTTTTTTTTTTTTAATATCAATTTATTATATTTTCATATAAATTTATATATTTTATTATTTCATAGAACAATGATTTGATAATCGTCATCATCTTTTTTGTTGTTGTTGTTGTCATGATATATTTTTGGTTTTGAGAAATAATAATAAAAAAAAAAAAACAATGTGGTTAAAATAAAACAAGACAAAACATACATTTGTAATGTAAGACATACATGTGTAAAAATTTATATATTGTATTTTTCAACATTTAAAAGAAAATAAAAACCACATACAAAAGAAACTCCTAACATTCATTATAAAGCTAAAAATTAGGTGAAGAACTTAAAACGGAATTGGTATTTTGTGAATTTTACATTGATGAGAAAAGCCCCCCATTAATGTAATATTTACAATGAACTATAATTCAATAATAAAGTAGAGATGCCGGTTCAAAATCACTTTATTAGGTACCGCTCAACAAGAGCAACCTAGTTTATGATAATTGTAACAATGAATGATATCAAAAATAAAAATGGCATATCCTGACCAGGAGGAGCACATGTGCTTTACAGAAGGCAGAATACCATCTGGTGGAACAGAAATCAACTAAACATTTATTTAGCCTGTGCCCTGATATTTGGCCAACCCAATTTCTTGATAAATCAAGAAAAGCCATCCACGAATGCGTTTCGCACTTTTTGGCGCTCGTCAGCGTGGAGTAGGCTGTACCACTGCGACCAAAAATATTTTTGGTCCCAGAGGCTTCTTGAAAAACCAAGAAATGGATATTTAAGGCCAAACTTGCGTAAATACGCTTAACATGAATAATATGTGAAGGTTATTCACATATTAAACAAAATGTTAACGCGGGATTCAATCCCGGTTTATGACTGTCGGGAATCGAGGATGTTACCCACTTGTCCACCGACTTTTATATAGTAGAGATCTTCTAAAAATACTTAAATTATAAAATATAAATACATTAAAAATGTACTTAAAAAATTGAATATGAGAACAATGAAACCTTTTTTCTCATTTTCAAAATTTGTACCTAAGGCAATAAAGCATTTTTTCCCTCAATAATTACATTATCATGTAATTATATTTTTTGTATTTTTTCACCCACACACAATACTATCTCTCGATATCTATAAAAAAAAAACGAAGGTTTCGCATCTATTGAAGGCCACCAAAGGAAGTTCATGGTCTACGTAGAGACTTTCCGAGTTCATCAAAACAGGTGTTGCTAAAAATAAAATAGAATTAGTTTAATTTACAACACAGTGTTAGAGATCAAACACTCTAAAACTAATTATATAAATTCAGGAGGAAAAAAAAAAGGAATTATAATATTGATTTGCATATATAGATGAAAATAAAATGATATTTATTGATTTAAAACTCGGTGTTGTCAAATCTCTAAATTAATATTCATTGATTGTGTTTTCGATTTTCCCTTTATCTCTTCCGATATTATATTAAAGAGTTTTGGGGTAAAAAAAAAAGAATTGAGATTTGAACAAAGAGCCCCACCTAATGTGAGGAAATGTCAGAGGTTAGACGTTCCTAGTCAAATCTTTCACCGCACATCTTCCCATATTTTATTATCACATATACTCATTGTCGTGTTTTTTTTATCTATTGGTTGCCTTAAATATCAGACGCCATAAAAGATAAGCTTTTATTTTTGAAAAAATCAACTCTCCTCAGTACCACCAATACAATGTTATATCCTTTTATATTTACATAATTTGTCTTTTCTCTCTCCTCATGCCATATATACATATTTACTGAATTTTTCTTCTTAATTTTTTTTTTAAATAAGCTTATGGAATCTCACTACACTCCTAAAGATATATACGTGTATAAGCTCTGATCATAGAAATTATTTTTAGAAAGAATATGAATATAATAACATATTCAAACATAACCTCTTTGAACGTAATTTTAAATAAAATTTTATTTTAAAAGATTTTCCTGAAACTTCATTGTTTCGTTGCAAGTTTTTAGCAAAACTTTGAATAGTAGAGAGTATATAGAGCCGACTATGAAATACTTCTTTAAAACATAACCATTCCTGGTTTATTCTAGGGATGGTGGTTGCACTTTGGAGGCTAGATTAGTTTGTTATTTCGGATTTCAGAAAGAGGGTCACTAATGGGAGATGGTTGATCATCAATTAGGTTTCTTATGGGAGGTTTGATTCATCTATAGGATGAGAGGATAGTTAAATCCGGCTACTCTCTGTTAAAAAACAGCAGCAGACTGGAAATGGAGATATACATAGGTCATGTTATGAAGGATCCTTAAGGAGATGGTTTCGTTTTGACCTTGGAAGATACATAGAGGAATACTGGAGAAAAAGGGAGAAGTCCAAAAAGAATTTGAGGCAAATATCTCAAGGACTGAAGTGGAGTGAACTGCATGCTGCTAAAGAGGAAGGTCTCAGAATAGAAGAGAATAGAACTCCATGTGTGTGTGTGGGACTGATAATCTTAGAATTGAAGAGATGACAAATAATGATAATGAATGATATCATTATAAAACGGGAGAAGCCCAAAACTTAAGGAAGTTGTACCTTTTAGCATGTATATCAGGATTCAGACTATAACTCTGAAAGATATTACAGTGACCTTTATTGAATACATACGAGATAACCAAGTGTGAACAACCTCTGTTTCTCCTTCAAAAAAAAAAAAAAAAAAAAACAGACGAACGGAGATATCAAAGACTTTCTACTTCCATAAGTTTTGTCCATGAGTGTAAATAAGTTGGAAAAAGCGATAGTAGAAAGTTTAAAATTGAAATGTATTTAGTGCTCGCTTTATCCTAAGCCCAGTAAACTCTCGCCTAAACACTACAAATTCTTTTTTGTAATAATGAAGTAAGTTATATGGGAAAAGAACTAGAGGGGGAGCTCGACTACAAATGTTGTCCACAGGTAGGCCGTCGTCTTGTCTCAAGGCGACACGTGGTTGTGACAAAGCCAAGGTGCTGAATTCATCAAGGACGCCATCAAGGACATTCTAAAGTGTGTCAACGACGCGACATCTAGCTAGCTGGCTGTGTCATTGGCTGGACGCACAGCTTTGTCAAGTTCTTGGCGATGTTTGGCTGGCTCTAGTTTGGATTCTTCTTAACCTAGACGACGGTACGTGTTTGTTGGAAGATGTGAACGTGCAGAGATTTCGACATAAGACCGCCGTATTTATAGTTCCACTGTGTGTTCTATAAGGGCTTTGTCATTGGCTGGACGCACAGCTTTGTCATTTGTTAAGTTCTTGGCGATGTTTGGCTGGCTCTAGTTTAGATTCTTCTTAACCTAGACGACGGTACGTGTTAGTGGGAAGATAGTGAACGTGTTGCTTTCGACATAAGACCGCCATCTTTATAGTTTTACTGTGTGTTCTATAAGAGCTTTGTCATTGGCTGGACGCACAGCTTTGTCATTTGTCAAGTTCTTGGCGATGTTTGGCTCTAGTTTGGATTCTTCTTAACCTAGACAACGGTACGTGTTTGTTGGAAGATAGTGAACGTTTAGCTTTCGACATAAGACCGCCATCTTTATAGTTTTACTGTGTGTTCTATAAGAGCTATGTCATTGGCTGGACGCACAGCTTTGTCATTTGTCAAGTTCTTGGCGATGTTTGGCTCTAGTTTGGATTCTTCTTAACCTAGACAACGGTACGTGTTTGTTGGAAGATAGTGAACGTTTAGCTTTCGACATAAGACCGCCATCTTTATAGTTTTAGTGTGTGTTCTATAAGAGCTATGTCATTGGCTGGACACACAGCTTTGTCATTTGACAAGTTGTTGGCGATGTTTGGCTCTAGTTTGGGTTCTTCTTAACCTAGACGACGGTACGTGTTAGTGGGAAGATAGTGAACGTGTTGCTTTCGACATAAGACCGCCATCTTTATAGTTTTACTGTGTGTTCTATAAGAGCTATGTCATTGGCTGGACGCACAGCTTTGTCATTTGTCAAGTTCTTGGCGATGTTTGGCTGGCTCTAGTTTGGATTCTTCTTAACCTAGAAGGTACGTGTTTGTTGGAAGATGAACGTGTAGAGCTTTCGACATAAGACCGCCATCTTTATAGTTTTACTGTGTGTTCTATAAGAGCTATGTCATTGGCTGGACGCACAGCTTTGTCATTTGTTAAGTTCTTGGCGATGTTTGGCTCTAGTTTGGGTTCTTCTTAACCTAGACGACGGTACGTGTTAGTGGGAAGATAGTGAACGTGTTGCTTTCGACATAAGACCGCCATCTTTATAGTTTTACTGTGTGTTCTATAAGAGCTATGTCATTGGCTGGACGCACAGCTTTGTCATTTGTCAAGTTCTTGGCGATGTTTGGCTGGCTCTAGTTTGGATTCTTCTTAACCTAGAAGGTACGTGTTTGTTGGAAGATGAACGTGTAGAGCTTTCGACATAAGACCGCCATCTTTATAGTTTTACTGTGTGTTCTATAAGAGCTGTGTCCGATTGGCTACTGACATTCCGTGCTGAGGTTGGATTCGTACAAGAAACAAACATGTAGAATGTAGTGGAACCTATTTATTTTAAATATTGCTTCCACCTAATTTCGAAATCGGGGTTTGATTTACGTCTAACCAATACAAACTTTCTTAAAGACTTCTTTAAAATAATCAAAATCTAGAATATATAATGGCTATATATATGAGAACTATATCTTTATATGGCCATATCTATTTATTACCCAAACCACACAAACAACATAGTAAAGGAAAGATAAAAAATCGATGACCAAAAAATGATCCAACATCAACTATGATCAAATATTGTTTTTGAAGTAAAATACACTTCGGTCTTTTCGGACACTTCGGAGTTTTTATTTTCGACGTTTCGACAAAAATCTTTTGTCCTTGTCAGGAAAAAAAAACTTTATGGAAAGGCGTTAAAAATCTTCAAGATATGATCAAATACTATGGCTAAAGCTGAAAAAGGACAAAGAGACAAAGAATTTCGACAAATATAACTACAAAGTAATAAGAAATTTCTTTTTCTCAGATTTACTAATAATTTATGAGCTTTTCCTGAGATTTACCCAGACTAATTTATTTATGAGTTTGATTGTCTCTCTCTCTCTCTCTCTCTCTCTCTCTCTTAATTAAGTTTTCCTATATATAAATTTTTCCTTATTACCATCCAATGTTAGATTAGCTTTTACTTTTTTTTATTATTTTCATTTGTAGAGACTCCGTGGTAAATCCATGTATATATAACATTATATGACTTAATAAAGGATTTTGCTGTGTGTGACTACAAAGTAAGAAACGATGCAACCAATGGATTCAAAAACTGGATTCTTTCAGACTTTAAAATATATTCCAGGGAAAGAAAGAGACCTCCAAACAATAAGCAAAAAATAACAAATACAGTAGAACCTCCCTATAAAGGACACTTAATTGCAGAGCCAAAGTGTCCAATAGGGAGAGGTGTCTTCTTACCGGAGAGTTACTAAATAGTAAAAATGGTCATTTTGTCATTGAAACCTGTCCTTTGTAGAAAGGTATCCTCTAGCGTGAATGTCCTTTCATGGAGGTTGTACTGTATATCCGGAATGACCCGATTAAAATCAAAAAAGAGGTCATAGTTGAAAAGACACGTGACCTGAGGGTCACACGGTCCACTCATTGACCTCTATTTCCTTTGAGAAAGATCAGAGGATGCAGAGCACGACAGAATCTTGTCATTAGTGGTCAGCTCATCCGAGGAATACAGAGCAGTCTGCGTGGTAGAATATGGGTCACACGTTCTAACCAATCATTGACCTTCATCTTCTCCATCATGGCATGCTAGTCACCCATTGAACAGAATATAAAGGGAATATGTATTAATTAATTGATTGACACAATTTTAGAAGGTTTACTAGTTAGAAGTTAACTTTTTTGTTTTAGGCCCGACGATGATATTGTGAGCGAAAGCTTACCAGTATGCAAAAAAAAAAAAGAAGCATATGCTTTGATAATCTGTTTTGATTTTTCAATTCATATAGATAATGGATGCTCGTTTGAGCCTGGTCAGTATGTGCCTCTTTTGTTTTTAATATTGACAATTGTTATCGTATTGGAAAAGTTTTGATGAGAGAGTTTAAAAATGAAAGCTGAGTTGACCTGGCCTGACAGGAAAGGAGCTATAGAATGGGGTCCTGTGTTGTCCAAACGGAAGTCGCAGGGTCCGGTGTAATGAAATATCCGCCGCAGGATACCCTCCCTCCACCCTTTCATTGAATCACGGACTACATTCCCGGATTGTATCCGTCCACTTTCTATCCGTTGTCCCTAATGATATTCATTGTCTATATTCCCAAATAACGCCATTGTTTAACCCAACAAGACCTTCTATTGTTAAATATTTGGCTTCGTTTTCATTTAAATCATAATTACACGCCCCCTATACACAATGTACAAGCGTTACACGATGTCTAAATGAGAGCTTAGGATTGAGAAAGAACCAAAACTCGAAAGCTCTTTCTGCGAAATTCTCTTTAAAACAACAGAACGGTATGGAAACATCGATTTAATTAATGTAATCAATTAAGTGTATTAAAGGTTTTAATTAGCAATATGTCTCTCTCATTTTTTAGAAGATGCTTTTTTTTGTTCATTACTTGTGCTAATATGCACATTTTATGATGAGCGCCTCACAATTTATATACAAATTTGTAAAATTGAAATGTAGTTGTCTTTTTTTGGTTTATGAAACAATAGAATCTCCTATGAGTGACCATAGCGCAAAACTATAGATACTCCTGGTCCCTACGGGAGTTGGTCGTTTATTGGAGGTTTGATTAGATAAGGATAAATCAATTTGGGGGAGGGGGGGGGGGGGTTAAAATCGATTTATTATCAAGTCGTTTATGGGAGGTTTTGTGTTGTTGTTTAGAGCGTTATCTGGCCTAAAAAGAGGAGGTTTTCTTCCCTGGGTTTTGTCACGACTTTAGAGAATTCAGAAAAGACAACAAGTACAAATTACGATGCCAACTTGTGGCTATGGCCGTCGAAGATTTAGTTAAATAACATTCCTGATTTGAGATTCAAGGAAAGCCTGTAATGCCCACCAGAAATCTTAAACACAAAAGTGTATATTCAAGAAGACTTTGAAATCTACACTGTTGCCGAGTGTAATATATTTGCTCTTCTGAAGATAGAGGTTGCTTGGCCGGCATTCATATTTCTGTGAAAAATAGACATTTCAGACAGTTAGAGTTTTTTATTTTTCTCAACGTTTCGACAAAAATCTTTTGTCTTCGTCAGGAGAAATAAATAAAAATAAAGCATTTGGTAAGGTGTTAAAAATTGTTCTCTTCTTCTTTTTCACAGAAATATTATCTCTCGTTAGTTTAATATTTGTTTTTATCTAATTATTTTGTACCGAGTTTATGATGATAATTGTGTGTGTATATATATATGTGGTGTATATAGACTAGACATTTATTTTAGTTGTCGTTTTGAATTAACTATGTTTTACAAGAATGGATAAATCTAAGCTATACTCTCACTACAAAGACATTCACATATCTTTCATGACGGAGGGATACCTTTTAGGGGATTTTCCTTTCCCGGTTGTAAGACTACTCGCACAAGTTAGAATACTTTCAAGTTTTTTTAGAGAAAACCACACCAAGATGCTCTGCGGTGAGGACCCGATTTGTACCTTCTGTAATTCAAAACTAAAAAATGAAATCACTCACTGTATTTTTGATTGCTATGCTCTGAAAGAAGAAAGAAGAACCCTTATGCTCAAAACTGGGCAACTCTGTGCTTCACTTCCATCAATAATTGACAATATGACCCAGAATAAGTATATTGTTACGGCGTTTTATGGTTTCCACAAGTCCATATCTCAGAAGAAGGCCAAGTGACACTCACTCCTCACTTTCTTACTGCTAATCTTTTTGTGTTGTTTTTCTTGCTTCCCTCTTTCTCTTTCTTGTTTTTTTTTCTTGTTTTTTTTTTTTCCTTTTCTTCTGTATATATCGTTATTTCCTTTGTCTCACTGCTTTGTTCTTATGCATACCTCTGGTGAATCCTGTATAGGGTCAGTGACCCTGGATAAAGGCTTTTTTGTTGTTGTTGAATTAACTATGTTTGTTGTTCATGTTTCAAATAAATAATCATCTTTTGAGTTTTACTGATAGAATATTACACCGAATGTATATGTAGCCTTTTCTAGTAGCTTTAATTCTTTGTTGAAGAACAGCCATGTCCGAACGTTTGTATGTAATTTAGGATAATTAAATAACGCTTCCCCTTAGTCTTGTCGTTTTTACAAATAATCGGGGATTTTTATCGTTAAATAACATATTTCGTTGAATAGAAAAAAAAAGGAAGAAAGATGTCAAAGACACCTTGAAGTCAATAAGAAATTATATATCAGAAAACAAAGGGAAGGTCGAGAAAACTTGAAGTTCACGAGATCTGTCTGATGAAGACAAAAGAAGGAGACCTTGAAGACAACAACCACATCGGCTGTTCCCCAAAATTGAGGACTGTCACGCCATCAGGGCATGAAATGGCTCAGTACCGAGCTAACTGAAGGGTAAACTCCTTTTTTTTTACTTGAGTCCTCATCACTATAGCGGAACGGACAATTAGAGGAGGTCCAATGGGGTTAATAGAATCCCTTTCTGGATCCCACCAATTAGAAGTCCCCCACAACAATGGTCACAGTCCGACTCCCCTGTTGATAAAAGAGTTGTTTGTTTGTTCCGAGAGAGGGATCAAGGAAAGGATGGACTCCGTACATTTCGTCGTCTTCTGAGATACAAACTTTTCTTTAAATTTGGAGACTGAGTACTAATACCTTATAAAGTAGAAACTCCCCATGAGAAACCGCCTGGTTGAAAGACTCCTCATGAATTGGAAATTTTGCCGGTAGGATATTGATCAATAAAAAATAATGGTCACCTCTCCCGTTAAAATAGACAAACATCAAAACAAGATGTCATCTATTGACAGTCTTCGCTAACTAGCGGCCTCGGCACATACAAACTTTAAGATGTACAGTAGAGTCTACCATGATAGACCATAGCCTAAAAACATGGCCAAACCCGGTCTCCTGGAGGGGGATTCTTATCAGAGGCTCTGTCATGTTAGGCCAAGTCATGAAGATCTATAAAAGCAAAGATCACTTCTCCCGTTAACAAAAACGTCAGACGCCATCTATTGACCGTCGCCCCAAAACTAGCAGCCTCAGGTCGGTAACAAACCCACAACACCAGCTTTGACAAACTGAGAAGCGTTTATCTGGAGACCCCATAGTTTCGGGATAATGGTCCTCGTCATTTATTCCTATGAGATTGAAACTGATTTATTACAATGTCCATATAAGATTATATAAGGTTAAATACATAAAATGAATAAATAAGATTAACAATGATAGATATAGGAATAAATAGATATAAATAGATACAATAATTGATAAATATACATATATATATAAATATACAAGGTCATACAATATACAAGGTCTTCATTGGTGGTGCCCACCGCGGGAAAGACTCCGCCACCGGTGGACTGCGAGAGTTCACAGAGTGGGCAGGTCGAGGTGTTGGCTGGCGTTGCCCACCTCAAGACCAAGATGGTACTTGTAGATGGTACATGATTTATTCCTATGAGATCTACAAAGGATCAAATGAAATCTTCACAATCTGATAAAAAGGTACTTAGCTTGTCAAAGTGGCTAGGCCAAATCTATGACCCAAATATAGATGGAAATTTTATGCTATAAATTGATCTATACGGCCGCTAGTTTGCAGAGATGGTCAATAAATGGCGTCTTGTTTTGACGTCTATTTTAAAGGGAGAGGTGACCATTATTTTTATTGATTAATATCCTACCGGCAAAATTTTCAAGTCATGAGGAGTCTTTCAACCAGGCGGTATTATCACGGGGAGACTCTACAGTATAAGGTATTGGTATTCAGTCTTGAAATTTAAAGAAAACCCAAAGACGGCGCTTCATGACAAGCGAGTCCATACCTGAAAGAACTAACCATAGCCATCTCTTCAATAATATATATGCAAATTTCCCTTTTAATAATATTTTTGTTATTAAAAAAATCATTTTATTTTTAAGAAAAGGGCATCTTTTTTGGCCAATTCTGGAATATAAAAAATCAACGAATATTTGATATTTTTCCGATAGATGGCGAAAGCCATCAGTATCTTTCAGTTGCACGATAAAGAAGATGCCTTTTCTTAATTTATCCTACCTTATCGCAGTACAATTTCACATTTGTATTATTTTTTCACAAGTTTTACTAACCACCTCAACTTTTACTAACCACATACAAATGTAGAGAAAACGACTAGTTATTTTCAAAGAAAGAGAATTGTTTAAAAAAAAAAACATTTAGACAGACATCATCTTCACAAGACAAAAAAATCAGTTTCGCCGCTAGCTGGCGTGATCCTTTCTAATTGACATTCCCGATTTCTCCTTGAGCTAGGTCCACACGCAAACTTCCCCTCATATTGAAATGACACTCCGTTCTTGATGACTACTCAACTGTGATTCTTTCGTTTCTAAATATAGCCTTATATTATTCAATTTAGCATATTCTTCTCTCGTCATCTCCCTAATCATTTTGCGAGCAAGATTTGATATTTAGAGATAGGGGAAATAAGTGTCATTTATAGAGAAAATATTCTATATAAACGCACTTAGAGATATATACAGAAAAATAAGAAAAGAAATTATAAAAATGGGAGAGAAGGAATAAATTATAAAATAAAACTATCGAATTCCCGCCAAATTTTGAAATGTCAGACGATAATTTGAAAAAAAAACAAAACAAACGATGTTTTAATTAGCAGACGACTTTTTTAAAAAAGCAACTATTTCGTTGAAAAATATTCATTATATTATTAAATACATAATTTTTCCTCGATTATATACCTACTTTTAGAAAATAACACCTTAAATGATATATGATTTCAGAATTTTCTAAATTTGTGAGATATCTATTATATATGAGAAAAATGTACTAACTAACTAGGGTGTTATGATCCTAACAATTAGAAAAAAAATTCAATTCGACCATACCCAATTATACACAAGTGACTCGAAAACTTGCCCTCGACATTCTTAATTTTAGTAAGTGCACAGTGTTGAGAGAGGAGAACAAGCATGTTTGGACATCTTGTCCGACACTCGAAGTAGACAATTTAAACAATTTTATTGATTCTTCTAGTCAATTGACACTCGAAGTAGATGAAGGTATTACTGGAGGAATGTATGGGGAGAAAATTAAGAAGAAGTCGAGAATAAAGTCCACGAAAAATTCTGGAGAAGACCCTACGATACCATCAACAGACTAGCCATAGAAAGGTAGCTCTGAGAGGACAGGAATAATGCCAGCCACCAACCTATGTCTGGTTGAGGAGATATAGATAGACCCTACGATACCATCAACAGACTAGCCATAGAAAGGAAGCTCTGAGAGGACAGGAATACTGCCAGCCACCAACCTATGTCTGGTTGAGGAGATATAGATAGACCCTACGATACCATCAACAGACTAGCCATAGAAAGAAAACTCTGAGAGGACAGGAATACTGCCAGCCACCAACCTATGTCTGGTTGAGGAGATATAGATAGACCCTACGATACCATCAACAGACTAGCCATAGAAAGGAAGCTCTGAGAGGACAGGAATACTGCCAGCCACCAACCTATGGCTGGTTGAGGAGATATAGATAGACCCTACGATACCATCAACAGACTAGCCATAGAAAGGTAGCTCTGAGAGGACAGGAATACTGCCAGCCACCAACCTATGGCTGGTTGAGGAGAAATAGATAGACCCTACGATACCATCAACAGACTAACCATAGAAAGGAAGCTCTGAGAGGACAGGAATACTGCCAGCCACCAACCTATGGCTGGTTGAGGAGATATAGACCCTACGATACTATCAACAGACTAGCCATAGAAAAGGAAGCTCTGAGATGACAGGAATACTGCCAGCCACCAACCTATGGCTGGTTGAGGAGATATCGAAAAGTGTACAGGTGTCTCTTCAAGATGATTTATGTCATGAACCAATCAAAACCGTACACCTACTTCCTTTTCCATAAAGAATCCCTTACAAAACAAACAAAATAAAACCAATAAACACTACAATATATAACCGGTCGTATATGCAAAGTAGTAAAATTTTTCGAGAATGTCTAAAACCCATATGTAAAGCTTTTCTGAAGTCTTTATTTAACTTTTTCAAATAGCAATGGAAATAAAAAATATTTTTTAAAAAGAGGCCGTAAAGAAAACAGCAATAAGATTTATTTTTTAACTGTAACTTATCTCTCTATATATACATAGTACTAGAGGTGCCATCTATACGTCATGGATTAAATGACTTGGTGCGTCATGTATTTCTATGTCCACGCGCAAACTTCCCCTCATATTGAAATGACACTCCGTTCTTGATGACTACTCAACTGTGATTCTTTCTTTTTTTGTTTCTAAATATAGCCTTATATTCAATTTATCATATAAATGGGAGAGAAGGAATAAATTATAAAATAAAACTATCGAATTCCCGCCAAATTTTAAAATGTCAGACGATAATTTGAAAAAAAAAAAAAAAACGAGGGAAAACAAAAAACGATATCAAAAACGAAAACAAAATAATTATAAAAGACAATAAAAATCCCTGAGATAGAAAGACCTAAAGTCAGCTTCAAAATAAACAATTTCGTAAAAAAAAAGATTCATTTATAAAGCCTTTTTGACACAGAAATGAGAAAGAGAGAAATAAAGAAGATAAAAGAGAGAAAAAGAAGCGAACAAAAAACACAAAGAAAAGCAAAACCCAGGCTTACTCAAACATGTCAACGCAACGGTCTACAACATTATTTCAACAGTAACACACCTCAAAAAATATTTTTTCAAACTAAAAAGGTCAGTTCCTTTTACAAACGGGAGCTCTGACCTACATTCTGCCCTCCTTTTTTCTCTCTCTAAAAAGAACCGACACCCTTTGGCACCAAGAAGGAATAGCAATGTCTACCTTTGTTTCCAGTTTTTAACCTTGTAAATTCTAACCTACATCTCAACAAATTTTGCATATATTCCTCCAAATTTTTCAAATATTATTATCGGGGGTCACGCTCCTATTCTTACAAGGGAGGTAATGTTTGTAAACATCGACCATGCGCGCCGAAACAGCTGCCATCTTGAACGTCACGTGATGTTTGCGTGACGGGAGACTTGGCTTCTGTCCAAGGTAAATGTACATCGGGTCTGCGACGGATGTCCTTGCTTTACGACAGAATCGTCTGGCCACCTACCTATAACCTATAGAATCTACCGTTTGCTTATATTTTTTAGAGATATTCGTTTATATCGTTTAAAAAAAAGTAGTTTGGTTTCTTGGTGCGTATATCCGATTAAAAAAAAAAGGCAAGTGTTGATAATGTTCGAATGTCTTATGACACTCAATTGTGTGTCACTCCGGACTCCTGGAGCGTACAGGATAACTGGTACTCGTCTGCTCTATATAAACTCTCGTCTGCTAATAATAATAATAATAATAAACTATCATTTATTATATTTACGACTTGCGACTGATCTAATTTTAAAACATCGTCTGTTTTAATTTTTAAAATATCTTCTGCACTTTCTAAATTGCGGCTTTCTCGTCTGATAATTTAAAATTATCGTCTGCTATATAAGTGTAATTTTTCATCTGCTAATTTGAAAACTATCGTATGATGATTTTAAAATTGTCGTCTGCTTTTTCTATATTACGAATTTTTCGTCTGATAATGTAAAAATGATCGTCTTCTTGATATTTTAAATATATAAAAAATATATATATACTTTTTTAAAAAGATTTAAATCTAAGGCTTTCTCAATAGAGAATGGAGGTATCATATATTATAGTTAACTTTTTTTTTATTAGGATAATTTTTATTTACTATTCTTAACTATATATAGCTAAAATATAGATATAGTATTTAGCAGACGATATATATACAAAGCGTTCATTTTATCAGTCAGCAGGCCATGTCTTTATTTTTTCTTTTTATTGCCTGACTTTATTCATATATTTTCCATTTTTGCTTTCGAATCTAAAAGTTGAGTTCAATAGTCTCTAGGATTCATTTTTTAAAATCTTAATTGCACACTGGCTTTTTGAAACGATTTTTTAAAATATAAATTAAGAACATCAAATACATTTTTTTTGGGGGGGGGGGGGGGAGCCTTTTTGTTTTCAGAGATGATTAAATTTGATATCAAGCTTTATAAAAAATATGTTCGAAAACAAGTTTAAAAAGGTATAGCCAAAAAGAAAAAAAATAGTAAAAACCTTTACGAGATATTATGAAAAAAAAAAGATAGGTTAAAATTATTCATTTGGAGATATATATATTAAGGGTAGGTTTTTAAAAAGTAAATGTATATAAGAAACTAAAGGATTAATGTGTGTAGAAAACCAAATTTGCATATAATATCCGAAAGAAGAAAAACACATATGTAAATATGAAATTAGTGTTCCCCGCAACATACATCTTTTGAAAATAGAGCAATCCATAAATAAATCTTTTAATTAATTCTTTAATCAATTACACCCAATGAGACTTCTATCAAAAGGACTAAATTATGTTCCGTATCAAAAGATTAATAGGACTTAAGCTGCTATTGAAAATTCTATAAAACTTTTACCAGATCAAAATAAGGCCAAAATAAGATCCGAGGTTACACCAATAATTAAACAATTGGTACTACAAAATAAGACTAATTTAAATCAAGAAGAAAGACAAGCTATCCTTAAAACATAATAATGATATTATTATAACACATCTATCACAAAAGTTGCATACTTGTATAGTACTTGGGGATATATAACAAAATAAATAGGTTGATTGATTCGTGTATACATACCCTAGTGGAAATAGAAAGTGCTCCTTCCAGAAAGAGATGAAGAAAAAAGGTAGAAATTGGCTTTATGTAACTTTTTGTGGCACGTATAGAATATTGATTGAATTTTTGGACATACAAAACGTGTCAAATTTGTAAATGAATATTCGAAACTATTATAGACGCGTATGATTCTTTTTAAAATTAAACAATTTCTACTGTCCTTACTGCAATGGCAAAATTAAAGGGAGGGCCTGTCTCATCAGTGGTAAACCCTCCCAGCGGTTTCGCCAGTTTAATCTACCATACCGCTGTTATATTGCATTTTTGGAACTTCCTTTTATAGTGATTATTTATAGAGTATATTGTAAATCATTTTGAAACTATTGTAGACTTATTAAACTGGAGAAACTGGTGAGAGGGTTCGCAACTGATGAGCCAGGCCCTCCCATTAATTTTTCATTGCAGTAAGGACAGTAGAAATTGTTTAATTTTTAAAAGAATCATACGCGTATGTATAGACAGCACGTTATTGCTTTATATAAATTATATTTAAAAAGGGAGACAGAGATTGAAACTGATTTATTACAATGTACATTTAAAATTATATTAGATAATAAAAGGCATATATTGGATTTAATAAAATATTTATTTTGCCAATACAAAAATGTAATGCCAGCCGAAATATTGGCAAAATAAATATTTTATTAAATCCAATATATGCCTTTTATTATCTAATGAATTAAGTATGGATTGCTCTATTTTCAAAATAAAATTATATAGGGTTAATATATATATTTAACCATATTCTTATTTTCCATAGGATTATTCAAATAATAATCTGCATATATTTACCATGTGTATATAATCTTTCTCCATTTTTACCCCTTTGTATATTTCCCACTTTCATGGGTTTCTCCGTCTTGTAACCCCAAGGAGAATCCTCTGTAAGACCTGTGTGTCTTAATAAAGGTTTGTGTGTGTGTGTGTAAAATATATATTTAAAAATTTTAAACTTAAATATTATTTTCCTCAGACGAATCCCACTGAGGGTCATCTGGTATGATGTCACGTCCTGAAGTCGGACAGATCTCCCCGATTATTGCCATGTTGAGGAATTCCTTCAGACCTATGCTCAGGTGACAAGTACTCGTCCTCCCTGTTAGAAGGGGAGACAACAGCTATCTCTTCCCTATAATAGCTTTTATAGAGAGGTTCTAGGATGGTGTTGACATTCAAGCTTTCGAACAGCTCCTCTATCTATTGTAAAGTGGTCTGTAGAAGCTGTTTCTCTTTGGGAGAGAGAGAAAGAGAGAGAGAGAGACATCGCAGAAGGTGTAACGGTGTGGTGGTAGGTCAACCTTGGCCCGCTGTGACAATGTGGGGTGTGGAAACCGCGGCGGTCGGTTGGGACAGCTATCTAGCTAGCCACCCATCAATCCTGCTCGACACGTTGTTTATTCTAGGAATCATTTCCCCAGCAATCTATCAAAGTAGGATATTTATAACCCGCTATATGCATCTCTAGACATTACAGTATCTACTCAAGACGTCATTTATTCCAGGAATCTATCAAGCTAGGCATTATCTTCCGAATATCTATCAAAGCAGAATATTAAGAGCTCTCTATTTTTATCCAGACATTACAGTATCGACTCAAGACGTCATTTATTCCAGGAATCTACCAAGCTAGGCATTATCTCACAGAATATCTATCAAAGTAGGATATTAATAATCCACTATGTGTATCAAGACATTAAAGTATCTACTCAAGACGTCATTTATTCCAGGAATCTACCGCGATATAAGCATTATCCCACAGAAAATCTATCAAAGTAGGATATTAATAATCCCCACTATGTGTATCTTCAAACATTACAGTATCTACTCAAAACGTTGTTTATTCTAGGAATATCTATCAAGCTAGGCATTATATCACAGAATACATATCAAAGTAGGATATTAATAATCCCGCTATGTGTATCTCCAGACATTACAGTATCTACTCAAGACGTCATTTATTCCAGGAATCTATCAAGCTAGGCATTGTCTCCCAGAATATCTATCAAAGTAGGATATTAATAATCCACTATGTGTATCAAGACATTACAGTATCTACTCAAGACATGTTATTTATTCCAGGAATCTACCAAGCTAGGCATTGTCTCCAAGAATATCTATCAAAGTAGGATATTAATAATCCACTATGTGTATCAAGACATTAGAGTATCTACTCAAGACCCGTTGTTTATACCAGAAATCAAGTATTATTCCCCCCAGCAAGCTATCAAAGTAGGATATTTATAACCCGCTATGTGTATCAAGACATTACAGTATCTACTCAAGACATGTTATTTATTCCAGGAATCTACCAAGCTAGGCATTGTCTCCCAGAATATCTATCAAAATATATCATGTGTATCAAGACATTACAGTATCTACTCAAGATGTTATTTATTCCATGAATCTACCAAGCTAAGCATGATCTCCCCGACAATCTATCAAAACAGATTTCAACTTCCCCAATATGTAATGGAAGAGTTCGACATCTATATGAACTTCAAACGCTGATTTGCAAAAGAGTAAAGGAACAAAATAATTTATATTGAATCAAGTATATCACACACACACAACACAAATATAAATTCAATAAAAACCACTATTTTGTTCTTCAACTTTTGTGCATATCAGGTACGAAGTTCCTCCAGCTGTCAAACTCTTTCATCACAAGATCAGAATCAATCAGATAATCCAGGGAGAAGCCACAAAGGAAGCATGTCTTCAAGTAAGTTCATCCTTTAAGGTGACAAGGAAGGCCAATGGCATTGCGACGGACGCCCAAGGCAAACAAAGAGGTCCAATCCCACTTCGTCTAACAAAGAAAGGTAAATGGACCAATCGGATCGATGCATTCTTTGTGAGGGGGGAAAAAAAAGAAAGTGATTGGTGTAAAAATTTAGGTTGATTTAGTCTTGTCTTTTAGGTCAACGAAGTGTGGAAGAGCATTGCCAGATGCAAGTATATTTTTCTGATGTCCTCTAAACTTATGTCCATAGATTTGCTAAATACCTTAATCAATAATTCCTTTCAAAATCTGGGTGTATATGAACAGAATAGTCTAATACAAGTGTAGATATGCATGAAATATCATAGCAGTATGGTTTATTAAACTAACGAAATCGCTGGGAGGGTTCCCCACTGATGAGCCAGGCCCTCCCAATCTCAGTAAGGACAGTAGGAAGCGTTTTATTTATAATTCATGTTAGAAATGACATCTTTTTTTTTTTTTTTTTTTGTGAAGCGTTTCACAGAGAAAAATGCACAAAATTGAGAACTATCTTTTTTATTCAAATCAACAAGGCTGTCTTAATTAAATCTTTTTGGTATTATTTTATTATGGAAGATAATATAAACGCCATTTTCATTTATAATCATATATGCAAATATTCCTACTTTCACCTATATGCATTTTTGAATATTTATCATTTTTTTGATTTCTCTACAAGGGATTTTTTTTTGACAATAGCATTACAGAAATTTAAAAAATTGGGAAAGATCTGGATGATGAGTGGCTAAATCCTGCCAGCGGTTTCGCCAGTATAATCTATCAGAACGCTATACAATTATTCTTTTCGACATTCCTGGTGATGCGAATTGTGCGAAACATTGGACAGGAATTTGTATATAAAAAAAGGAATGCAGAAAAATACCTCTAAAACCTATATGTAAATAATATTATGGCAAAAAAAGCATAGCTCTCTATATATACTCATGGACAAAACTTAAGAAAGTTGTAACTTTTAGCATGTATATCGGGATTAAGACAGTAACTATGAAAGATATTACAGTGACCTTTATTGAAGACACACGAGATAACCAAGTATGAACAAAATTGCCTCTGTTTCAATATTTTAACTTATTTTTAAGCGCGTTTTTGTTTACGTCTTGTTTGACAAGCATTTTTATTCAAACTGTATTCTTTATCCTAAATTACTAGTTTACCTTTAAAAAAACAAGAAGTATAACCGCGCGAAGTCTTAAAAGATACTGAAAAGTTAAAGAGGTAAAAAAAAAAACGGATTAAACACACTTTTATATTGGAGAAAACAATGAGAGTAGAAATAATTTAAATATGTGATTTGATAGATTTTTCAGAAATCACACAGAGGGTTAGCCAAGTTACATAGAAGGCAACAATTTAACAGAATACTGAGAATACAATTAAAACTGTACATATAAACAACCCATCTTATTGACAATACCTCTTTGTAAAATCAAATAATAATTGACTTGAACTAACATTACCCAACCTCCAATGAAAGACTACCTCCAGAAAAGACCAGGATTTGCTATGTCTTTTAGGCTACGGTCTTTCATTAGAGAGCTTCTATTGTATGTGTATGAGGGGACAAAAAATCTTTGGAAACAAATGTTTAAACACAGTGCATTTACAAGTTTAATTTGCATACCGGGTCAGTGGTGAAACTTCCAAGGGAACCAACAAAAGTAGGTTTCTTCCTTCACGGAACGGCGTTGTTGACATGTGGCTGTCGGTTGTTGTTTACCGCTCAGCTTTCTTTCTCGTCCTTCAGTCTCTCAGTGGATTTTCTCCCGTGTGTGCAATATGTAAATAGGTACTCTGCGGTAACCATCCGTGTTGACTAATACATAGGATATTGGATCTGTTGTTATCTCGCTCTTCAGTCAGCGACTTTATTTTTATCCTGTACAATATGTAAATAGGTACTAGCAACTCTGCGGTAACTTTACCTTCCGTGTTACATAGGATATTAGATCTGTTGTCATCTCGCTCTTCAGTCAGCGACTTTATTTTTATCCTGTACAATATGTAAATAGGTAAAACATCTATAGAAACTCTGCGGTAAATTTCCAATTGTTTAACTAATACCTAGCGTTATACAAATAAATCGCCAATCAGAGAGGTTTAAATCGAGAATTAAAAGATTAAATGCGATGTATCTGAGGAAGAAATTTTATAAAGAAAACATGTTGCTTTTTAAACCTTGAATTTAAATCTTTTATTATGTATATCTATATTTAATAGCTGCTGATTAATTGTTTATTATCGAAACTTTTTGATTCAATAGAAAGTTATATGTTAGGTTTCGAAAACGAAATTTAAAATAGGCGTTTATGAATGAGTACTGTGGCGATTTTTGTTTTGATGTGCACATAGGGAAAGTGTGTAAATAGGGTGTGTGTGTAGATAAGGGATATATGCAAATTGGACTTACCTTTATTTTCTTGTATTTCTTTTTCGGAGCCGTGTTGAGATCTTCGTGCACATAATCGAGAAGCCACAGAAGGAACTCCTGGGCGTCGTGTTGCCTCGATCCTTGGAACTGAGGAGCGAGACGGGCGACTTGGGACCTGAACTTGGAAGAAGTATCATTCACAGTCCTGGAGGCCCAGAGAGCTGCCAGGAGAGACGCCAGGGTGTCTGTAAGATCTCCGTGTCCCGGTTTAGACCTTCGGCGATACCTTCCAGCCACCAATCGCTCGGCAAGAGGCTCGCAAGCGCACAGACACTGGAGAACGGCATTCATGTAGCATGTATTGCCGTAGTTGGGGAGTCCCTGGACCGTGGCGCAGCGTGGGACCACGCTACGTGAGGACGGACTCCGATCCCGCATAAACTGGCGAAACATCCGCCCCAGCACAGCTAGGGTCCGGACCTCGCCTTCACGCCGCCCCGTTACCACCATCGGAGAGCCAGCAGGGCGAATGCCAGCACGCGCATGCGTCGACACCAGTGCCGTCTAGCGGGCTAAACTTGTCGCCTGTCAAGTACTTTGTTGTTTACTTCTCGCAGACGATACTTACCTCTCAACTTTGGAGTCGTCTGCTTTAACACACTCACTACGTCTCCGTGTTTTTCGTCCTCGTGTTTTTAAACAATACATCAGGATTACAAACACATCAACAATACGAGGCTCCCTCTGAAACTTTTCTAATAACAATAATAGTAATATACACACTCATAGAAAAAAAAACTTAAGAAAGTTACATATTTTGATTTAGCCGGTCATCTGTTCTTTTTTTTTTTTGAAGAAGAAGAAGAAGACAGAGGCAATTTTGTTCACACTTGGCTATCTCGTGTGTCTTCAATAAAGATCACTGTGTATCAAGTATCTTTCATAATTATTGCCTGAATCCCGACAAATATACCTTAAGTTTTATCCATTAGCGTATATATGCTGTGATATATTTGTGATGATATTTGATTTCTAGGAAGATTTCTTATTTAAAGGTAGTCTTTTTGATAAAATTTGAAAAAAATCAAATATTTTATATTATTTATTTATTATAGTTTGTTTTTTAACACACACTTTTGAGATTAAAATAAACAATAAAATATCAAACACATTCAATCTAGAATTTGTTAAGTCAAACACATATAATTGTGAATTTTAAATTGAGGGTTTTTATTTGCATATACTCATTGTACATAACTCATTGTAAAAAATATTTTTACATTATTATTTTTTTTTAGAAAGAGAGAGAGAGAGAGAGATTGATTTATTACAATGTTCATATAAGATTATATAAGGTTAAATACATAAAATGAATAAATAAGATTAATAATGATAGATATATGAATAAATAGATATAAATAGATAAAATAATTGATAAATATAAAGAGAGAGAGAGAGAGAGAGAATAAATCACATTAATAAAGAAATCTGTTATTGCATATTCTTATATGAACTTTTTGAAATTAATAAACTTTAGATGCGACGATTTTTCTGCCAGGATATTGATTTATAAACAAGAATAAGTCTTTATAAAACGACATTTAAAGATTATCCCGCATGAGTTTCTTTTCAACGAAAAATCAAAATTTATTCCAAGGAGAAATATCGATTATTTCTAACCTTAGGGATGAGGTATGAAAGGATGAATTGTGAAGAGTAATGACAAACGGAAAAATAAAAGTATCCAGGGATGGGAATTATCATTACTCTTTACAATTCATCCTTTCATACCTCATCCCTAAGGTTAAAAATAATCGATATTTATCCTTGGAATAAATTTTGATTTTTCGTTGAAAAGAAACTCATGCGGGATAATCTTTAAATGTCGTTTTACAATCACAAGCCGCATTATATTGTATTATAAGTCTTTATACCCGCGGTTCCTTGAAGACATCGCTTCCTCTCTTGTCTTGTAGCGGAGAATCCCCGAGAAAGTTTAGAGAGTTTCTAACCTGTGGTACATAGTGGTGAGCTGATCCTCCACTCTCTTCCTACGTCTCATCACCACCTGCCCATTATCTAACTCCTGGAGACATGGAATTACAACCACCATAAATGTAGCCGCGAGCTGCTGTGACTGGATAACACTTAGGCTTGCGTTGTTGCTTCTTGGGACACAATGCAGACATCTCTCTCCATGCCCTACCCCACATCTGGTCACTGTCCAGGAATACTGTGGCTCTAGCGATCTGTCGCTGATTCGTCAGTACTGTTCATATCTATTCATGATAAAATTGTGAAAAAAGTTTTAAAATTACAAATATTTTCTCACAATGAGTTTCTTTTTATTACAAAACGCTAGCTTTCAAGTGATAATCTCTCTTCAACGGGCTTAATAAAATATCGACTTCATCCCACCAGAAATATTTACAAAAACAAACGCGCGCAGCGTGGATATTTATACCTGAAAATTTTTAAATTGGTTTTCAGCGGTTCCCTGACCTTCAAGACTGAGTCTTCGGGCGAAGCCTGGTTGATGACGCCATCGTGGCGTCTGCTAAGAAGTGTCTTTATAAGTATTTCCTCAGCGTGGAACTCAAGAGGGTTCAAAACGACCTCTTCTCCTTGTCTGGAGGAGGACTCTCTCAAGGTGGAAGAACCTCTCTTTCTGAAGAAATTTGTACATATACTCATGAAAAAAAAAAAAACTTAAGTGGAAATTATTTGCTGTCGCCAGTTGTGTGTGTGTGTGTGTTTTTTTTAAGAGACAGAGACTGTTCACACTTGGTTATCTCGTGTGTCTTCAATAAAGGTCACTGTAATATATTTCAGAGTTATTGTCTGAATCCCGATATACATGCTAAAAGGTACAACTTCCTTAAGTTTTTTTTTTTTTCAAAGAGTGTAAGTTTCATTACACTTTAACATTTATTTATTTATTTTATGTTTTTTTTTTACCGTTTTAACTGAGAGAGAGTCAATAAACGATTTTTAATTGTCTATAAAAAGAGGACCATTAGCCCGTAAGTATGTCCAGGTCTGCCTCCTGAGTTTCCCAAAACTGATGCTGTTAGCTTTGTCACTGACCCGAGTCCGCTAGTTTTAGCGTCTATTTTGACGGGAGAGGTGACCTTTCGTTCTATATCTTAATAAGCTATTTAACATAGAATATATCCTCTGGAGACAGATGCTGTTCGCAACAGTTTCTAACTTGAAAACGCTGCTAGAAGTAGAAAAGATAAATTTGCAAAAGTTTTATAAATAAAATCAAAGCTATTTCCAATATGTATCTTTTATTTGACATCTATGAATGGCAGGCTTTCAAGCATAGGCTCTTTAACACGGTGACCTTATTTAGTTTCTTTCACCTTTTTTACATAAGTGCTGATAACAAGTATGCAAATATTGGATTCTTGTCGATACCATGTTGTTGGGTAATATGTATATCTGGATACTTATCAACGCCTGTAAATTCTCCATTGACCTATTTTTTTCCTGCAAATTCTTTTGTAGAAAATTCTTAATTTAAAATGCAGCATTTTTTTAGAACTACTTAGGAATCCAGCACATATTCAGTAGACTTATTTTAAAAAAAAACAGAACTGTCTATTTAAGATCTATTTTATTAAATACAATTACCTTACTTTAGGCAAAGCATTTTATTCAAAAGAAAGTTATATCATGCGGCTGTGTGTGCTAGATAAAAAAAAAAGTCAGTGGTCAACAATAATAAAATCACAGATATTCTAACATCCCATCTTGTCTGTGATTTAGACACCCTACCCAAGATTTGCATAATTTTTCTGGAATATGGAAACTTTAGAGTTCTTTGTCTGAAAATCTCTGCGGAGTTATATCTTTCTTTGGAACATATGCAAAATTCCAGCTTTCCTATCTTTACTATATTTCTAAAAAAATAATGTCTAAATGTCCTTGTTTCTCTCAACTATTCCATCGTTTTTAGCAAGGTACACAGCACCCTGATTATCTGTATGGATCTTTAAAGGGGATTCTACAAGATCACTAATTTTCAGGGGGGTCGGTGGAAGGCTGGGTAAACCGTTTGGTTTTCGATCACTAGGACCCGGGTTCGATTCCCGCATGGCTCCAATGGCCCCCGATTTTTGCAAAAATCCAACCCCACCAGCGAGTGCAAGTAACCAAACGGGGCTCTGGCATTTGTAAGTGCAAAGTCGAACTGCTTTTCACATGTGTAGACATGTGGTGCGCTTACAGTAAAAGCAGTCGCTAACTACCCACCATGATTATCATGGCCTGTACCACGTGTACTAGGGATAAGCAAAAAAAAAAAAACTAATTTTCAACTTCTTCCATAAAACCAGTGAACCATTGTGGGTAGCTTTTGCTGCTTCATACATTGAATAGTATTCGGTTTGTAGAGAGTCCGTGGTAAATCCATGTATAATACTGTATGTCTTAATACAACAACAACAACAACAAAGCCTTTATTAAGGGCCACTCGCCCTATACAGGATTCGCCAGTTTACAAGGGATGGGGAGAACACTGTGTGGCCTTTTTCCGGGATATAGTCTTGTGGAATCCAAATATCGCCATCGCTATATACCTATTCTTTGATATTTCATTAATTAGTGCCGGAAATGAAGGACAAAGTTGCCCCGTTTTATCATTTAGTTTTCGTCTTTCCTCAGACAGAGCAGCACAGTCAAATAAGTAGTGCAACATCTCCGTTGTTATTCCTGATCCACAGAAAGTGCATTTCAGGTATATGTCTTAATAAAGGTTTTTGTGTGTGTGAAGAGTATTCAGATTCTGTCGTAGAGAGAGCGATACATTCTATAAAAATAAAAGTTAACCTCTCCCGTCAAAATAGACGTCAAATCTAGACGCCATCTAGTAACCGTCGCCGCAAACTAGCGGCCTCAGGTCGGTGACAAAGCCACAACACCAGCTTTGGCAAACTGAGAAGCGTCCACCTGAAGACCATTAGAGTTTGCCATTGTTGTTTTCTGCTACACCAGGAAATAGCTAGGTAGTATAAAAAGCTATTTACCATAAGAATTCCTATCTTCTTTATCACTATCTCAGTCCGCATATGCAAAATCTGCTAATCTCCTTCCATTTTTTTTTTCTGAATGTTAACTTGATATTTTTTATTTTCTTTAGATATCTCAGAAGATGTTTTACAGTGTTAAAATGATATTGTAAAGGACAATTTTTAAACTTACTGATGTACCATACAAGATATGCAATGTCTGGCTCTGGCATTCATGCTAGTCTAAGCAAATTTCTGTTAACTTGTTGATAAGGGACTCGGTATGTTTCCCTTTCTTTAGGAACTTCAAAAATATTCCAGGATCAAGAGATATCGAGGCTTCTTTCGAAGATTTCATTGCAGGTTCCTTAAGAATTTCTTCCATGTAATAAGTATTGTCAAGCTCAAGATCCGAATGCTTATTTTTCTTAATTCTCTTACAGAGAGTAAATCTCTCGCCTCACCTAAATCTTAAATATCAAGTCCCTCGTAAATACTTAATTTAAATTCTCCATACGACCCAGTTCTGTAGGAGTAGTAACAAGTATATCGCCCACATCAACTCCAAGTATGATGTCTTTACCAAAACAAACGCATTAAAGTCCATTTTCGAACGCTTATAAATCCCACTAAAGTCAAAATCTGAACGAGTTTTTTTACTCCATCCGTTCAAAAAGACATAATTCATCCCTAGAAATCCACGTACAACAGGTTTTTCACGACATTCTCTTAAATTTCTATTTGGGCATTTCTTTCGTTTGAAAACTCATCTTGAAGCTATACCCTTTCTTAATGGATCGCCTTTTGACTCAAAATACCCTTTCTATTATTTTGTCTTGGAACGATTTTCCCCAAGTTATTCTTCTTCTAATTCTTTCAATTCCCTTTGGAGAGACTGCTTCAGTGGAGTTCTATAAAAGTCTGTAATGCTTATGGTGTGAATTTAAAGATAAATGAATAAAATTACAATTTCTTGAGCTCTGGTTTTTCATTAGGTATATGCGCTTAAGTGAAGTTGGAAACTGGGGCGTGACAGAGCTGGGCGCTTCGTGAATGTGCGACAAAACTGGATGGTCGAATCACGCGCAGTTGGAACCAGTGGACCCTTTGACGCTCCAGGAATGTCGGCGACAATGTCTGCGGCCAGAACGTCCATGTAATGTGTCAGCGCTGTCGTCTACATTCCACTTTGAAGTAAGCCACGGATTTTTGCCGGCCATCTTATATCTTTCATCCTACAAGGTGCAAGTCAAACAGCCATCGCCTGGAAAAAGATCTACTGTAATTGAGACTATGATGATGTCCGACATCACCAGCAGGTTTAATGAATCCACGATCCAGTGCGAAATCGGCGAGAATAAACCCAAGTCTAGAGGGTTTGAATAGAGAAAGCTCCAGGAACAAGAAAATGTGAGACCAAGTGAGAACTTACACTGGAAAATAGACAGCGTTTCCTAATGTATGAATTTCAAGCTTCCGAAAACCTCTCTCTTTCAATTTTATACAACTCACTTGGTATCCCCCCCCATTTTTATAGTTATACTTTTACCCGAGTAAAAGTTTTGTCTAACGAACATTTGTTAAAACAATTCTAGCAAACATCCAATCCCTACTGAATCTATACTTGGCAAAAGTCCAACCCACCAGCGAGTGCAAGTAACCAAACGGGGCTCTGGCATTTGTAAGTGCAAAGTCGAACTGCTTTTCACATGTGTAGACATGTGGTGCGCTTACAGTAAAAGCAGTCGCTAACTACCCACCATGATTATCATGGCCTGTACCACGTGTACTAGGGATAAGCAAAAAAAAAAAAGATTGATTATCTGCTCCACCTAACTGTACCCGTTCAAACGTTGCTGTATTTGAACAAAAAGACAATTCTGATACCTAAAAACATGCGTATACTTATATAACAAAAATTTCCAAAGTGTGAAAAATGCATAAAACACCTGAACTTATATTTGTGCGCAAATGGCAATCATTTTCCAATTCTGTCAGTAATGGCGTGTAAGAATGCAAATTCAGCCAATATGCAAAGATATAAATATCTCTCAATCAATTCCCGTGAAATACGAACCTGTCATACCGTGACCTGATTGGATGCTCGAGCTTAATCGTGATTGGACGACGTTAAAATTTATTTGCTTTTTTTTTTCTTCTCCCCGACATTTTGAATGTTTACATTCTTTCTTTAGCACACATATTGACTTTGTTTATAGGAATTACTGTTAGAATCATTTACCTTCTCAAACCTTGTGATATATAGGGGCTTCGTTATATTACCATTATATACTGTATATAAACTCAGAGCCGTTCGCTTCTCCTATCTAGCTAAATATGAGCACTGTAAAATACACTTATGGACAAAACTTAAGGAAGTTGTACCTTTTACCATGTATATCGGGATTCAGACAATAACTCTGAAAGATATTACAGTGACCTTTATTGAAGACACACGAGATAACCAAGTGTAAACAAAAAATGCCTCTGTTTTCTTCTTCTTCTTCAAAAAAATAAATAAATAAAAATAGACGACCAGCGACATCAAAGATTTTCCACTTCCTTAATTTTTGTCCATGAGTGTATATATCATTATGGTTGGAAAAAAAAACCCTCTTCATTCCGTCGTTTTTTTTACTTATGCATAGCTATATGGAGGGAAGATGAAATATAATTAAATAATAATAGATAAATATTCTGATCATAGATCATATAAGTGAACATTGCTGATAACTACCTCCAGCCTGCATTACGCTGATGAGGACCAACAGCCCGAAACGCGTGCGTGATTAGTTTTTCTGGATTAACCAATGCTTTAGACACACACTTTATTGCATTTATTAAAAGTTGACACGTGCCTTTTTGTACATGTAGATTATATGTGGTCGAAAAGAAAACCCAACTCTATGTGACAGTTAAACAAGATTTAGATAGAAACTTGTGAATAATTCTGTGACCACATTAGACCGTTCTGTGCCGAGAGAATGTCCCGTTGAATTATCGGTGACAATCTGGGTCAGTAATGACCACGGCATGTTATCTCACACCTGGTCTACATACCTACCTTATCTCGGTGTAGATGACGGTAGATCTTACACTGCTCAATCTCTATACATTTAGAGTGTGAAGAACGAATCTACACTCATGAACAAAATTTAAGGAAGTTGTACCTTTTACCATGTATATCGGGATTCAGATAATAACTCTGTAAGATATTACAGTGACCTTTATTGAAGACACACGAGATAACCAAGTGTAAACAAAATTGCCTTTGGCTTCTTATTCTTCTTCGTCTTCAAAAAAATAAATAAATAAATAAATAATAAAAAATAAGAAGAAGAATAATAAAAAGACGACCGGCGACATCAAAGACCATCCACTTCCTTAATTTTGCCCATGAGTGTAATTTTATCAATCCTTCTTAAAATATCTTCATTAATTTAGGGCCATCAATCGACGAAAATTATAAAAGTATATTTTTTTAACTCTATACTTCTCTTCTAGTAATTTAAAATTCATTTTTTTTAAAGTGGCGTTAAAAATATGATTATAAATCTTCTTAAATTTCTTTTTTTTCTCAACGTTTCGAACATTCTGTTCTACCTTCCTCAGGGGAAGATCACCGAAACCTCTGGAAATTTTTAGAACGGTTGATGAGCAACTATATTTTTTTGACAAATCTCACCCAGCACTGATTATTTTTTACATAAATATTTACAGTTAGAATTAGTCTTAACACATGTCTTATTTTTATTTATCACCAGTTGCAAACAAGACACGCTATATATCCGATCTGGATAATTGCAGGTGAACCTATTTACAATAATTGTAGTAGAGTAGGTAACAGAATTATCAAAAAGAAAATAAACAATTAAGAAAAAGAGCATTAAATAAACATATACATTAAACAAATAAGCAACAACATAAGACATATGTAAAATACAATATAACGCGGCTGATGATTGTAAAACGAAAATTGAAATTATACCGGAATGTTTCTTTTATAAAAATCGAAATTTATTTTCAAAGAGAAATAGCGACATTTCTAACTTTGAGGATGAGGTATGGAAAGGTGAAACATGAAGAGTAATGGAGAACGGAAAAATAAAAAGTGTCCAGGGGCGGGAATCGAAGACAATCGAGTGGACAAGGCACCTGCCCGGTAAGCAGAAGGGTGTGGGTTCGATTCCCGCCCCTGGACACTTTTTATTTTTCCGTTCGCCATTACTCTTCATGTTTCACCTTTCCATACCTCATCCTCAAAGTTAGAAATGTCGCTATTTCTCTTTGAAAATAAATTTCGATTTTTATAAAAGAAACATTCGCGGTATAATTTCAATTTTCGTTTTATAAGACATATGTCTTGATATAATGTATTGATAGTAAACCAAGATAGTTAATTAATTGTGTAAATTTCAGCTTACAGGACACAGCTGAAAGGTCACTTTACAAACCCACAGTATCATGTGACAAGTTGAATCAAAAGGATTGACCAAATAGAACAACTGGCTAATAGCTGAGCAGAAGACTTTTCTTCAGGAGTTCCTTTCTGTAATATGTTTTGTTTATACTTATTATTGATGAAATATATATTTTATAAAAGACTATTTTATTTATCTTAAGTGAACAAAGTGCAACATACTAATAATGTAAATATAGAGAGAAAATATCTTTATTTTACGGGGCTGCTAACCAAAAGTTATGATTTTTGAGCCCAAACTCGATGTCAGATGGCAAGGGACCCTAGGATCTGGCGGCAGGAGATGTCTCGCAGGGGTGGTGGAAACGTTGGGCAAGCAGGGGAACAGCGCCAGGGTGCAGTGAGGCGGGTGCCTTGAATAGGCCAGGAATCCAGGAGAAGTGGCAGACGGAATTGGAGGCAGAAGGTCCTTGAAGCCTAGAACTTGAGGGCCCTAATGTAAATATAGATGTATTTTACATATTTATAAAAAACAATAATATTGGTCGATGGTCAAATATATTTAAACATATTATATTACACTTTCAACTTAACGTGGAAACTCACGATGGCAATGTTGATTTTTTTCATTATTTTTTTTATGTACAAAATTTGAATGATGAGTGTGTGGACAACTAGATTTAATTTAAATAATAATGAAATTTATTTATATACTTCTCATAGAGATATTTTCATAGTAATTTATACATGATGGGGATCGTAAAGATAGAGGCTGCCTGGCCGGTATTCATATTTCTTCCAATAAAAGATACATCGGCCAGTAAATCTTTTTATTGTCTCGACAAAAATGGGGATATTTTTAATTGGAATTTATATATCTTAGGGATATATATATATTTAAAGGGATTTATATGTTAAGGAATATGTAATAGAGATATTTTCATATTGATTTATTTATTATAGGGATATTTTCGGTATAAAACGTTTTGTTACTGAAATTATTTTTACTGAGAATCAGGCTTCGCTCAAAGAAAGTCAGACAATCTAGACAACGAGAAAATTATTATTCAATTTAAAGACCTATATGCAAAGTATGTAGATATATGCAAATATGGTGCTATACCATTATTGATATTGGTAAGAGAACCATAACTGATGAGAGTATAGTACCTACTGCCGTGTCTACAGTATCTAGAGTTACTATCTACTCTCTCTCACTACTGATGACTCAGCAGCTCTCCTCATCTCCATCAGGGGAGTCAATGAATCAATCTCCCGTTATTTCAACACTGACTTCTCTGTCTCCTGCCCCTGGATCTACAGGCCTGGCTTCGGCGTCTACTTCCATCCTGAGGCAATGAAACCACGGCTGTAGTGAAGGCTACCATCTACAAATACCATCTTGGTCTTGAGGTGGGTAATACCAGCCACTTCTAATCAACCTGCCTTACTTTGTAGCAGAGAACTCTGGAGCACCATTGATGATGGAGTTTTTCCCCGCGGTGGAAGACACTAATAAAGATTCTATATATTGTAGCATATTATTTATTATTCTATCAAAATATATTTTTTCATTTCGATATTGTTATTTTGATACATTGTAAAATGTTCTCATTGCCTCTCTGCTATTTCATTAGTTTCAATTTGGTTTTACATTAAATAAATTGCCGTGTAATTCTGAGGTTTGTCTTCCCTAATTTTTTATGTTACAATATACTCTATATACACTCATGGACAAAGCTTAAGGAAGTGTAAAGTCTTTGATGTCGCCAGTCGTCTGTTTATTTCTTTTTAAGGATACAGAGACAATTTTATAAAACTATTTTAGAGGCGTAATATTCTTTTAAAATAAAACAATCTCTACTGTCCTTACTGCGATGGAAAAATTAAAGGGAGGGCCTGGCTCATCAGTGGTGAACCCTCCCAGCGGTTTCGCCAGTTTAATCTACCATACCGCTGTTATATTGCATTTTTGGAACTTCCTTTTATAGTTGACTGTTGTAAGACTCTTGGAATGGGTATTTTAGAAGAACTATGGACATAAGCTTTTAGGACAGCAGAATTAAATATAATTATAAATATATAATATGCTTCGAGCAATCGCTCTTCCGCGAGGTTTGATAACAGATGGCGCGCTAGTGCATCGTAACATAATTGTTCAAATAAAAGACACAATTTGATATTTGCGGAAGAGCGATTGCTCGAAGCATATTATATATTTATAATTATATTTAATTCTGCTGTCCTAAAAGCTTATGTCCATAGTTCTTCTAAAATACCCATTCCAAGAGTCTTACAACAGTCAACTATAAAAGGAAGTTCCAAAAATGCAATATAACAGCGGTATGGTAGATTAAACTGGCGAAACCGCTGGGAGGGTTCACCACTGATGAGCCAGGCCCTCCCTTTAATTTTTCCATCGCAGTAAGGACAGTAGAGATTGTTTTATTTTAAAAGAATATTACGCCTCTAAAATAGTTTTATAATTTGATAACAGATGGCGCGCTAGTGCATAGAGACAATTTTGTTCACACTTGGTTATCTCGTGTCTTCAATAAAGGTCACTTTAATAACTTTCAGAGTTATTGTCTGAATCCCGATATACATGGTAAAAGGTACAACTTCCTTAAGTTTTGTCTTCACATGAGTGTATATAATAAAGTATATAAGAAAACAATGGCTCTCTCATATTTTAAATCTACTTGACATAAATAAACGCGCACGTACTGGGGTGATGTGCAAAATGCATTGCTTGAATGTATATTTAAAGGGAGAAGTGCTTTTTTGGTGCATATATACAAGAGAAAGACAATAAGTAATGCACATTTATCTATATAGGAAAATATTTACATTTTTATCATAAAATTAATGTTTTCTGATCATTCATCTTTTCATATCTTTAAACATAATTAAGATATCTTTTGTGTATTTTTCAGATATGCAGTCTGAAGTAAAGACAAGAATCCGAGAACGGTCGGTGATGGAGTTCCTGTTTTAAGTCAGGAGACAGCCGCTGTAATTTACTGATAGTCTGTGTATGGAGCCATGGATAGAAGTACAGTACAAAGATGGATTCAACGCTTCCAGACTTGTGATATCAGTGATAAAGAAAGGTATCTCTGTAGTGACGGACCAAAATTTGACTCTAACTGAGGAATTGATCGAGAATAACTGGACAATGACAACTTATCAAATAATGGAAAACTTCCCTCTCTGTCTAAATGAAGTATTATTAAACTTATTAATGATCTTGGATATCGAAAACTATGTTCAAAATTTTTAACATGAAAAATGATGTAAATTCGAAAAAAGATTTTTTTAGACCTCATGGAGACTTTTTCTGGGAATAAACTTCTCAGATTTTTGAATGTGTGATAACATATGATGAGATTTATCATTATGATCCTTCTTCAAACCGCCAATATATGCAATATACCCATAAAACATCGCCAGTATAGAAAAAAAACCAAAGCGTTCCCTTTCCAATGACAAAATCATGTATAGGGTCGATATTCATGGACATTCTTGAAAGAAATAGTTCTATCTCAACAAGTTATTTTAAATCATTATAAAAGCTGAAAAGATCAATTTAAACAAAAAGACTCAGCGAAAAAAAAAGTCAAGTCAAATTTCATCAGGGTATGTGAGACCACACACCAGACTTTGGCGAAGTTTGCAGGGTATAGGTGGACTTGATGTCTCACCCTGCATACAGTCCTGACCTGGCACCCTCAGATTTCTACTTGTTTGGAAGATTAAAGAGTTTTTACGTAGTAAAACAATTTTACTCAAAGCTGTTAGAATGTGGTTCAGAGAATTGGATAAGACGTTTATTAAAGTTAAGAAAAAGGCATCTCCTTATCGTGCAACTGAAAGTTGCTGATGGCTTGCGCCATCTATCGGAATAAATATAAACTATTCTCGTTGATTTGTTTATTAATTATCATTTAAAAATCAACGAGAATAGTTGATATTTATTCCGATAGATGGCGCTAGCCATCAGCAATTTTCAGTTGCACGATAAGGAGATGCCTTTTTCTTAATTTATGCACCTTATCCCAGTACAATGTAACATTTGTACTATTTTTTCACGTTTATTAAAGTGTTTTTACAAGTTGACAACAACGTTGAAGCAAATATGTAAAGAAGAAAGGTGGATATATTGAATGATTCTAATACGTATATAGAGGTCTATTCAGGATAAAATTGTGAAAAAGATATTAACATTACAAATATATTCTTACAATGAGTTTCTTTTTTATTTAAAAAAACGCTAGCTTTCAAGTTGAAGAGCGATTAACGCTTGAAAGCTAGCGTTTTTTTAAATAAAAAAGATACTCATTGTGAGAATATATTTGTAATTTTAATATAGAGGATTATTGTTAGGAGTTCTTCTATACGTAGAGAGTTTTACAGTTTGTCAATAAAAAAGCTATTATCGATGTTGCATTATTTATTCACTGAACCTTGTATACTGGACCATAAAACTTGACATAAAATGGTCTCCATAATGATGATTGAGAGAGCAACAAATACTGTGAATTATTTTGATGCACTAGCGCGCCATCTGTTATCAAAATTCGAAACTATTTTAAAGGCGTAAGATTCTTTTTGAAAATAAACAATTTCTACTGCCCTTACTGCAATGGAAAAATTAATGGGAGGGCCTGGCTCATCAGTGGTAAACCCTCCCAGCGGTTTCGCCAGTTTAATCTACCATACCTCTGTTATATTGCATTTTTTGGAACTTCCTTTTATAGTGATACTGTTGCTAGACTCTTGGAATGGGTATTTTAGAAGAACTATGGACATAGGCTTTGATTCCATTGCAGTAAGGGCAGTAGAAATTGTTTATTTTCAAAAAGAATCTTAAGCGTTTAAAATAGCTTCGAATTTTAATAACTGTGAACTATGTAAATATGGTGGGGAATTTATCGAAGTACATCATTTTATTCACTGTGTACATAGCCTCTTTCAATACTTATTTTTCAAGGCCTTTGTGATTGCTTTGCTTGGAAATAAAAATATTATTACACTCATAGACAAAACATAAGTAAGTTGTACCTTTTAGCATATATATCGGGATTCAGACAATAACTCTGAAATATGTTTGATACACAATGACCTTTATTGAAGACACACGAGATAACCAAGTGTGAACAAAATTACCTTTGAATCCTTAAAAAAAAAAGAACAGACAATAGGCGACATCAAAGTCTTTCCACCTTCTTACGTTTTTTACATGAGTGTATTAGGGTTAACATGAGATGGAATTGTCACAAGATACAATATAGGAAGCAAATCGTGAATCGAATGCTAGAACGATGTAGGGAGCTGGCGTGTGAAGACGAGGAACACAGGAGATAATCATGGAGCACAGGGATACGACGACAATAGAAGAGATCCAGGAGAACGACCTATAACAGATGACAGGAGACAGACAAGAATGGATCAAAGCCAGGGGACCATTTTATCGAGGAGCCACCAGTCATAGAAAGGCTGCTGAAAAGCTGCAGGACATCAGGGGACCATATCTGCGAAGCCAGGAGCTCAGAAGTTACCAAGAGTTAAGATTGCTATTGTAAATATCAATGTTTTCTAAGGCTATTATTTTGTTGTTTGTAAATATGTAAATAAACAATTCAAAATGCACTTAAAAAAAAACTTTTAACATTTTTGTAAAATAAAGTTATAATCATTATATAACACAAAGCAATAACGCGCCATCTATACATATAAAATAAAAGGATTTAAAAGCGCGAATTTTCTTTTATACATAAAACGAACTTCCACTGTCCTTACTGCGATTAAAAAATATATTGGGAGGGCTTGGCTCATCAGTGGTGAACCCTCCCAGCGGTCTCGCCAATTTAATCTACCAGACCGCTTCTCAGAGCTCTAATATTGTATTGGATCATTCTGCTTTTATATGCTACACTGAAGGATGGAATCTTAGAAATGGTTTTCAAGTAAACTATGGACATAAGCTTATAGGACAGTAGAATTATATTCAAATATTTGCTTCGAGCAATGCTCTTCAGCAAACTATAAAGACAAGGTCATTAGGAATTAATTAACACAAAGCAATAACGCGCCATCTATACATATAAAATAAAAGGATTTAAAAGCGCGAATTTTCTTTTATACATAAAACGAACTTCCACTGTCCTTACTGCGATTAAATTGGCGAAACCGCTGGGAGGGTTCACCACTGATGAGCCAAGCCCTCCCAATATATTTTTTCATCGCAGTAAGGACAGTGGAAGTTCGTTTTATGTATAAAAGAAAATTCGCGCTTTTAAATCCTTTTATTTTATAATCATTATATATATATACAGTTACGAGCGTCATTCCTCATCTCCTAATCAATCATCTCTCTCTGTCACCGTTTGCTTTTTTTTTGGAATGGCGCCCTCCTATTGGTTGGCTACGGTCACGCCACCTTTGCCCCCCCCACTCGCTATTTATGTAACTATTGTGTTGGAGCGGGTCGCTCCCTAAATAAATGCATATATTAGATAATAACCAAATGGAATCCTCTCTTTCTTTTTCCCAGTAAGAGACGCCTACGGAAGCCAACAGTACATAAACAGATAAAGCACATAGGCTATAGTTATTAACCAACATATGCAATTATTTAAGGCGCCAATTTATAATTGTAACAAATAGTATTTGAATCAAAACATTCAATCGGGTAAAACACGGGCGTTGCCCGGGTCATTCGGCTAGTTATATATATTTACAAGAGAAAACTATCCCTCTGGATAATTTTTATTTAAGATTACAATATACAGTAGAACCTCCATGAAGAGAGGACACCTCTCTACAAAACCCAGTTTTCATCGCCATAAATACCGTTTTTACTAGTTAGTAACTCTCCTGTAAGAGGACACCTTTTAACTAAAGGACATTTTGGCTCTGCAACTAAATGGTACCCTTTACAAATAGATTCTACTGTATATTAAAAAGAGAAATTAATATCTGTACCAAAAGAGGCACCTCTCCCTTTAATCCATGTGATGAAGTCAGCACCAGCCGCAGTAGCCCCACCGCTACTAATACCTACCCCGATGACCCATGAGCTCCTGACCGCTCCTGCACCCCCTATAGCTCTCACTCCTGAGGGCGATGTGGACATAGAAAAGTTACTCATCCGATTGAAGGATCGAGAATTCCTGCACTCCATATATAGCAAGAATAATGTGGTCAGGATGGATATCATACTCGCGGTCTATTACGAAGAAGAAACGGAGCACCTCCTCGGGCTACTCACGCCTGAAGACAAGATTCTTCTCGACAAATTCTTCGACATTATCATCAAACATGTTCCGAACATGAACTTCCCAAATGGCAGGGATCTGTCGAGATTCAAAGCGGCTTTAAGCTCCTGATCCGGACTTGCCCTCGGAGAGGGCTACGTCGATTGTATATATCTCTCTTCATTCCTACCATTATTATTACCTTATAACTTCCTTTGAGTGTAAAGATTGACGAGATGTCAATAAAGTTGTTTAATTGTCATTGTAATTGTTTCTCCCTTTAATTGTGCATCACCCTACTAAATCGTTCTGATGTACAATTAAAAGGAGATATGCAACTTTTGGTACATGAATATCATCCTCCTGCAACTTTGTGTTATTTTAAAATAATGCCAATAAGCAATACAGAGTTAAGTTTCTTGTATCATCTTTATTTTTCTCTAGCTTTCAGGCTAATATGACCTTCAACAGAAGCAACTAGAAGTATAACTTCCAGCTAACTATACACGCTTAAAATCAAATATATAAATATATATATGTCATAATATATACTCTTCCAGGAATAATAAAGCCAACCTACAGTTGACCCAGAGAGAGACGGGCGGGTAAAGTCCGGTCACTTTAGACATCAGCGACATTCCAAGGGGCGACCACAGGGGCCGTTACTTGGAACCTCGAGACTATTAGGACAGTTGAGGATTGTGTGCGATAGGAACGGCCGCCCGGCTGTTGCCGGGCCCGTCTCTCTCTCTCTCTCTCTCTGGTTGTCTGGGATTCCTCTTCCAAACTTGTGGTGTCCTTATTTCTCTTTCCCCACCTTATTATTATATTGCCACATATATACTTATATTATATTACAATATTGTCCCAAAAGTTCGTAAAGACTTGGCAAAAAATTGAAATACCAATATTATTCGCCGTTATGTATAATGTCTTTGTATTATGAATAAAGTAATTGTATTATTATGTATTCGCCGTAATAATATTATTCGCTAATAAGAAAAAAAAAACACGAAATTTTTAGGGATAACCTTATAATATCTAAATATATATTTTTTTAAAAAGCAAATCCTCAACTCAAGGAGAGGCTCGTGCGGCACGCTCTTCATATCATCTTTTTGCAAGAATGTTTATTTAAGCTCCCCAAAGCGAAATCTCAAAAAAATATATTTTATGAGTTTTCCCGGAACCCCCATGTTTCAAACACGGTCTATGGAACCCAAACAACGTTTTAAGACACTGATTGCGCAAGTTCGGCGTCTCAATTTCTCACTCGATGAAGGTATAATGAGCATTTCCAAGCAAAGAGGCAGCGCACCCAAGTTCAGAGATATTGTCAACGAAGAGATCTTTGGTCAAGGATTCTCCCCAGGTCATCCAAGGTCATCTCAAGATGGTAAATCAAGATCCAAACAAACCCCAGAGGAGGAGGATTCACCACCAAAAAAACTTCAAGATTTCAAACACGAAAGAAAATGGATGGAAAAGAAATGCTATAAGTATTGCCAAGAAGAAGATATGCTATACCATAAATATTGGGAAATGTCAAAGAATAAACGTAACATCTTCCTAACAGAACAATCCCGGAAAATGGATGACGATTCAATTTACATAACTCCACCTCGAAGATTGAAAGTTGATGGAGAAATTTCGAAAGTCTATGACGAAATTGATAGTCCATGGTAATTTATAAAGATTATATTTTAAATTTACGATAAATTATTTTTTTTAATATATTGCCCATCTTTTTTAAAAAGAGTTACCAAAAAAATTATTGAAAGAAAATTCGTCTCTTTGCGAGAGTCATCATCAGGTTTTGAATATTCCGAAAATTATGGACGAAATAAAAAAGAGTTAGCCCTAGTTTTTAATTACTGAGTTGTTTGTAAATAAATAGATAGACACTTCATTCACCCAATAGATAAACAATACAGAGTTTCAACACAACAAAAGCCTTTATTAGGCACACGTGCCATACAGGATTCACCCGGTAGGACAAAATAAATAAATAACAAATTAGCATCATAGTTATATACAAATATTGGGTATTGACCTCGACCAATTATCGAGTTGGATCCGGTGTCTGTGCTAAACATTTTGATTGAGCTGATTTCCAGTATTTATAAAAAGCGAATGCAAAGGGTCTGGATTTTACGACTTTTGCCATTAAAACATAAGGCGAATTGCTATTATAGCCGGTCTCTTGACGAAGAATTTCTCTCTCTTCTTCCATTGCCGTACAGTAGAACATGTAGTGTGGAAAATCGAGACTAAATTCACCGTTGCATAAGGTGCATTTTATGGTCTTAGTTTTCAAAAGTGAAACATGATTAATTCTCTGTACTGCAAAAAGGCTTCTTACTTGTGCAATGATTCTCTTTAAGGTTAGGGGGATATTGTCATTCAGATAGCATTCCATTGTAGGTGATAAATGAAAGTATTTATAGTGAGAGTAGAGTATTGATTTTCTTATTCTTACATAATCCAGCTGCAAGGACTGATCGGTTGCCGTTCTAATAATCAGGGGGGATGTATCTTTGTAGAACATTGAAGTCTGTACTTCCAACAAGCCATGAGAAGCCGGTGTTATTAAGTAGCTCTGTTATACTTTTTACCAGTCCGATATTCTGTTTTGAAGAAATTGAAATGTCCCACAAATGTGCCAAACAAATTGAAGGTAGCCTACTGCCGTCCATTTTCAGAATTCTAGTCCAGAATTTTAAAGTTAGTTTTTTCACTGTGATATCAAGAGAGTTTCTTCCTGTTTCGGCCCTCAAAATATAGCCCGGAGTATAGCTTGGAAGGCACAGAAAACGTCTGAGAAAGGTATCCTGGATTCTATCTAAGATTAAGGCTTGATCATGTGCCCAGATTGGGGCCGCATAGAGTAGGACTGTCAAGATCATAGAATCCAACAATCTCATGCTTGCATGGAAGGATTTGAGCTTGGACTTCAGAACAATACACAGTTTCATGGTAAACGAATTGCGGATTTCGACAATTTAAAAAGAGGGAATCATATCGCCGCAACTCTTTTTATTAGAGTTGCGGCGATATGATTCCCTCTTTCTAAATACACGGTTTGTTGAATAAGTATTACTATCGGATTACACACAAAAAAGTTAGTATGCTAACACTGACGAAGGCCAACAGCCCGAAACGCGTACATGGTTAAATTTTCTTGAATTATCAAGAAAATGGGTTGGTCAAATATTATAGGAATTAACCTAAATCAACGTTTAATTTATATTTATTCCGATAGATGGCGCTCTAAAATCCAAAATACTCGTCTGAGCAGTCAGTATTCGCCTATATATTTCCATATCACAAATTAGTATGTTAAATATTCAGTATAGGAGAACATACTCCATGAGAGGATACTCTCGCTATAAAGGTCAGTTTTAATAGTCAAAATGATCATTTCCAATTTTCCACATTTTACAATTATTATTTATACACTGCGTGACATTGAAAATGGAACACCAAGAAATAGTGGCCAGAAGTGATGAAACTCGGCAGACAGAGAGAGACAGGGACGAACAATAAGTGATCTTTATTTCAAAATGATAGTCATAATACAGAGCGAGAACGGCGTCGGCTTAGTAGCAAGTAGGACCACCGCGGACGGCGATGCACGTAGCAACACGTCTAGGTAGAGAGTCAATCAGAGTACGGATGGCGTCCTGAGGGATGGCTCTCCATTCCCTCTCAACCATTTGCCACAGTTCGTCTTCTGAACGCGGCTGTGGCAAGGCATGCAAACGGCGTCCAATGATGTCCCAGACGTGCTCGATTGGTGAGAGATCAGGAGAGTACGGTGGCCAGGGAAGCATCTGTACATCTTGCAGAGCTTGTTGGCTGATGCGAGCAGTGTGCGGTCGGGCGTTATCCTGCTGATAAAGGGCATTGGGTACCCCCTGAAGGTAGGGGAGTGTCACCGGTCGCAGCACATCATCAACGTATCGTTGGGCCGTCATAGTGCCCTGAATACGAAGTAAAGGTGACCTGGAATCATACGCGATTGCGCCCCAAACCATGATTCCACGTTGTCGCACGGTGGGGCGTTCCACAATTGCTGCCGGATTGGACCTTTCTCCACGTCGACGCCACACGCGTACACGGCGACTATCACTGGACAAGCAGAAACGCGACTCATCTGAGAACACGACCCTGTGCCATTCCGTCATCCACGTCGATCTAGCCCGGCACCATTCCAAACGTTGGCGCCTATTCGGTGGGGTCAATGGCAGTCTTCTTAGCGGACGGCATGAGTGCAAGCCATTAGCAACCAATCGAGGGAAATGGTTCTGGTCGAGATGGAATGATCTAGGGTGTCTTGCACATGTTGCAGGATGGCGGTACAAGTGGCTTGTGGGGCCGCCACTGCTTGTCGAAGGATACGCCGATCCACACGTGCTGACGTCACTCTGGTTGCACCGACATTCCTATAAATTGCCACATTTCCTTGTTCCAATTAGGATAAAAGCCAGACGATAAAAGCCAGACCTTCTGATCTCTGGGTCTTGATCGCTTGATCTTGATCCCTGAAATGATCCCTTAAATATTTTTGAAGCCTGCGGCGCTTCAGTTGTACTTGGCGCTGCCTTGGTTCCCTCAAAATCGGCGCGCACTCGCCCTTATCTCCCCCGGGGTGCCCACGGCTCTGCCGGCGCCTCTCCAGCCCTCTCCTTGGCCCTCCAGTGCGGCGGGCGCTTGGAGACACCTAAACATGAGTGATGCCTTAAAATGCTTATCCGAAGCATGTAGAAGGCAAAACAATTGTATATTTCCTTGTTCCAACCATCTTCTCCACAGTCGGTGCACCGTGGGCGCACCAAGGTGTGTATCAGCTGCGATTTGACGTATGGACCAACCTGCCCTTTTCAGTCCGATCACCATGCCCCTCGTAAAAGCGTCTGTCTGCTTGAACTGCCTCCGTTTACGATGGCCTGGCATTCTCTGTTATTACACGTGTCTTTTGACACAAGAAAAAAATTTCTACAATGATTTTCCTTGAAGAAATAACGACACGAATACTGTCCTTTCTGCAAGTTCCTTCCCTTATATCTTACTCCATGTGCGCACGAGAGCTGCGCATTTTACATCATTTGCATAACTCGGTTAGGCGCGTCTACCCTGAAATTTGCATAATTTTCTGGCCACTATTTCTTGGTGTTCAATTTTCAATGTCACGCAGTGTATGTAGTAGCTGCACTCAGAACAGAGGACATCCCTCCCTAAAGGAAAATTTGACTATGCAAATAGGTGTTGTCCTTTAGAGAGAGAGATAGTTCTACTGTATACACCTCATAGATAAAAACTTAAGGAAGTGGATAGTCTTTGATGTCGCTGGTCGTCTTTTTTTTTTTTTTTTTTTTTAAAGGAGACAGAGGTTGTTCACACTTGGTTATCTCGTGTGTCTTCAATAAAGGTCACTGTAATATCTTTCAGAGTTATTGTCTTAATCCCGAGATATACATGTTAATAGGTACAACTTCCTTAAGTTTTGTCCATGAATGTATCTTTCAGAGTTACTGTCTGAATCCCGATATACATGTTAATAGGTACAACTTCCTTAAGTTTTGTCCATGAGTGTATATAATCAGTAAAACCTCAGATTAACAATTAAAAAAAAAAAGACCTGACTATGTAAATTATAATTTTTTTCTTTTTTGAAATGTGAATATAAATAAATTATGAATTTGAAAATAAACAAATTGTTCAAACCTACTATATCCATTTTTCCAAATATAACTTTTGATTTCCCACTAAACATTACCTATGTAGAATTTAGGGGTAATTAAACCTATTATTTCATTTTAACGGATTTTTTCATATTAATGAATTTATTTTTTAGTCTCTTAAAATAAGCAAAAACAAAAGTTTACTGTAAATATGATAGAATAACACAATACAGCAAGATCTCACTCTAGTTTATTTGAGTAAACACAGAAATCTAACTTATACGATAATAACAAGGCGAAGGAAGACGAGTATCTTTATTGGTGCATAAGAGCGAGCTTTCGGGCAAAAGCCCTTCGACTGGCAAGATATAACGACACTATATCCAGTATATAGTGTCGTTATATCTTGCCAGTCGAAGGGCTTTTGCCCGAAAGCTCGCTCTTATGCACCAATAAAGATACTCGTCTTCCTTCGCCTTGTCATTATCGTATAAGTTCATTCCAGGAAGAATTACTCTACTATTACAGAAATCTAAATACGACTCATTTAAGTCAATTTTATGGACCCAATATAGGCTCGACGGTGGCGTTCGAGTGGCAGAAATTGGAACTAAAATTAGTTTTCTATTTTTACGCGGTTTTAAAGGAAATTTGAGTGTAGTAACTTTTTTTTGTAATATACATATTATTATAAACCTTCTGAACATATAACCTTATTTTTTTAAAGACGTAAAAAAAAAAATTAAGATAAATTTTAGTTCCGATTTCCACCACTTGAGCGCCACCGTCGAGCCTCTAGTTGGTCCATAAAAGCTGCTGACTTATGTAAATTAAATTATTTCTCAACTTTTAAAACGCTTAGTTAAGAGCTCATCGCCCAACAGCTGCCTCCCTCCTGCAAGGTCCGGGGGGACCACCTCTACTCCACCAACTCGCAATGTGTAAATAGTCAGGACAAGGTGACTCGAATGTAACATCTGTAAATTGAGACGAAATAAAATTAAAAAATATATATATAATTAGTGAATTTTTTTAAAATTTAGATTATAAAATTATTATACGTAAAAAGAGAGAGAATAAACGTTTATTTATTTATTTATTTTTTTTCATTTCTTTCACAAGGTAACGTCAAGAAAATTTCAATTATTTCCAGTTCTAACTACCTAGTCACCTTGATGGACACTGACAACATTTGTTTGATATCGTTCCATCATATCATCACTCCAAGCCAATTACTAATACAATCAATCTTCAACAATGGATTGTCCGTCGTTTAAATGGCCTATTGTTGACACTTTTCCAAAGATGGAAAAAGTAAAGCTTCGTGTTAAACTATAAACACCTCAAAATGGACAAGTATTTTAATCTCTATAACACGTGGAACACAGACAAGGTAATTGTAATGGACAGTAGTTAGCGACTGCTTTAACTGCAAGTGTACCACATATCTACACATTTAGAAAGCGCAGTTCGACTTTTGCATTTACAGTATGTAAAAGCCCCGTTTTTTTTACTTGTATTCATTGGTGGGATTGGACTTTTGTTAGCATCGGGGGAAAAATGGAAGCAATAAAAAAATCTGAAAAATTCAGAAAAAAAAAAAAAAAAGTACCCAATGCGGGATTCGACCCTTGGTCGTAGCTTTCGGAAGTCCACAGTTTATACCACTCGTCCAAACCTCCTAGTGGATCGGCGAAAGGTAAGTAATATTTCAATGGTATCTATGTATAATCCAATCTACAATAATCGAACTCACGATCGATTAGATATAGCGACATTACATTTTAAAACGAAATAATTTTTGGAATTCAATACAAATACAATTTTTTTTTCTGTTACCTACTCTACTACAATTATTGTAAATAGTTTCACGCGCAATTATCCAGATCGGATATAGCGTGTCTTATTTGCAACTGGTAATAATAATTTAAAAAAATACAATTTTATGTATTTTGAAAATAGAGCAATCCATAAATTATATCCATAAATAAATCTTGAATTTGTAAAGGTTAGCGCTCAAACACAACCAAAATATTAGTAAATAAATTATTTTTTAATCCAATATATACCTTTTTAGTTAAACATGTATATTAGGATACATTAGCGCGCCATCTGTTATGAAAATTTGAAACTATTATAGACGCGTATGATTATTTTAAAAATTAAACAATTTCTACTGCCCTTAATACAATGGAAATTTAATATATAAATTATTTAAGATGAAATAATGTAAAATATAAATTGCCTAAAGATCAAGATATAGATCGAATGATAGAAAGTTTTACTAAGCAAGATGATCTAAACCAATGCAGTAAAATATATAAGCCAAAACTAAGAGATCCAAACATAGTCATAAAATCAGTCAACAAGATGACCAACTTAGCTAATTTATCGACAACGTTATGTGAGATGAACCCTGAACTTTCTCAACTCAGTGAAGAGATCAAAGTGCTATTTCCAATGAAAACCAATAGACCAGAGCAAGATGTAGTACTGAGGGTTTCACCTAGAGTCTACCAAATTATGAAGAGAAATGGGAAAATTTACACGGATATTCAACGATGCGATATTAAAGATAAAATATTAGTGAATCAATGTCAGAACTGTTTTTTATTTAATCCTAATCATAAGAGGAATAGCTGTCCCAATCCCAAAAAATGTATTAAATGTGAAAAAGAGGGAGAACACGAATGCTCGACTACAATTAAATGCTGCAACTGCGTCAAACATCCACATTTTAGAAATAGAGATTTGGAGCATAAACCGAATAGTCAAGACTGCCCAATCTATAAAAAAAAAGATGCAAATCATAATACAAAGAACTGACTATTCTACACATATAGAAGATGCGGGCCAATAATAAACTTCCAGAATGATGGGGCGAAAACTATATATTGACAAAATCAAAATTATTCAACAAAATACCAGAAAAAGCAAAAATTGCATAAATGAGCTTTGTGCATCTGATGAAATTAGAAATGCAGATATAGTAATGATACAAGAACCTTATATAATCAAAGAGGAGGTAATATTTCCAGGACCTTGTACAAAATATCAATTGATGAACAGTCCCATTATAAATACGGCAATAATTGTAAGAAATAGCAGCTTAAAAATTCAATTAAGTACAGAATTCACTAACTCATTTGCTACAACTATAACCATACAAACAAAAAGTAAGAAAATATATCTTTCCAACATTTATATACATCCGAATTCAATGAAAAGTGAGCACGAGGAATTTATGAAGAAGTTAATTAATACAAATTTACATATACCGGTGATAATTTGCGGCGATTTCAATGCCAGAGCTCCGTTATGGTATGATATCAGGAAAAATTATAATGGACATAGACTGATCCCTATCATAGATGAAATAAACTTAATTATCCATAATAATAAAACTATCACGTGTCGTGATGCAAGTGTGATTGATCTCACACTAACAAATAAACAGGCAATTGCGGCGATCAGAAATTGGAAGACGCAGCAGATATCGCAAATTTCAGATCATGTAGCTATATCTTTTGAAATATATACAAACGAACAATTTAGTTCAGAAAAATATTATTCCACTTGGAAATTTAATGAGAAAAATGCGAACTGGTTAAGTTTTAGTCAGAGAATTAACATTACTGAACGAGAAAAAATTGAAAACTTACTAGACATAGTGGATACACCAGAAATGATTGATCAAACGGTAAAAGAACTTACGAACATACTGATTGAGGCAGCACATAATTCACTTAAAGTAAATAATAATATGACAACCAAAAATAATATTAGTAATAAGTGGTGGAATACGAATTTACAGCTTCTAAAGGATCACTGTCATTATCTTAGAAACTGTTACTATAGAAACAAAAATTGCCCTAATCATATTAAACAATACTATAAAAGCATACGAAATAAGTATTTACGGGAAATAGAAAAAGCTAGGAAAGCATCATGGAGAATTTTTCTGGAGGAAAACAAGTCGAACAACCCTTATGGAAACTTATATAAGGTGTACAAAAACATCAAAAGTGGATCTAAGCGGAAGAGAAGTATGCAAATTTTGGAGGGTAATACTGATATGGAATGTTTGCAGAAGGGTGAGGAATTATTGAATAACTTATTTCCAGATGATAAATGTGAAAAAGATACAAACATCCATAAAAGTATAAGAAATTATAATTTAAAACTACTCAATAAAGAAAAACAGATGGTTATGATTACTGAAGTTAACGACTTAATTGACAAATTAAATCCAAAGAAATCTCCCGGAATAGACAACATCTCTAACAACATGATAAGGCACACTAAACAATTTATAGCTCCTATATTGGTGAAACTATTTCAAAAATGTTTAGACCTACAATACTATCCTGCTGAATGGAAAAGAGCAGAGGCAATAATTATTCCGAAACCTGGAAAAACTGATTTTAATAACTTTAAAAATTATAGACCTTTATGTCTTAATTCCAACATTTCTAAAATATTTGAAAAAATAATTAATAACAGAATAATAAAATATTATGAAGATTTTAATTTACTAAGTGATCGACAACATGGCTTTAGAAGATCGAAGTCTACTATTACTGCACTAACTGAAATAATAAAAATTGCGTTAGAACATAAAACAAGAGAATATGCAGCAATAATTGCAGTGGATATTAGTGCAGCGTTTGATAATGCATGGTGGCCGGCCTTGATGAAAAGACTAGATGAAGATGGTGTGCAGGCTTCAATGATAAAACTTCTACAATCATACTTTGATAATAGAAGAATAAGATTTAGATATTCCTCAACTGAAATTAATAAGAAATTAAGTAAAGGATGTCCACAGGGAGGACCACTGTCTCCCACATTATGGAATATTCTTGTTAATGAGATACTGAATAATAATCAGGATGATAATTGTGAAACAATAGGATATGCAGATAATATTACGTTAATATGTTGGAATAAAACTCCTGAACAACTAAGAAAGACAATAGATAATGTATTAAGAAAAATCAATAAGTGGTGTGAAAGTCGTAAATTAAAATTGTCCGATGAAAAAACAAAAATATTATATTTATATAAATGCAACTAGACGAATGGCCCGGGCAACGCCCGGGTTTTACCCGAGTGCGCATATATTTTAAAAACGTTTTAATTCAAATACTATTCGTTACAATTATAAATTGGCGCCATGGATGTCACTCTTGTGAAACGTCCCGTTCCAAACTGTGTGTTTTTAAAATGTTTTAATTAAAATACTATTCGTTACAATTATAAATTGGCGCCGTGGATGTCTCTCTTGTGAAACGTCCCGCCCCAAACTGTGTGTGTCTTGAAAATATAAAAATAAAAATGTGAATTTTCATAAAGATTTCATCATGTCGATTTTTTTTTTTTGCATTTCACCTACTAAATCGATAGAGATAATTACATTTGCAACATGAACTTAGGTATATTGACTAAATAGAAAACTGCATAGTAATAAAGATCATTTTTTGAAGGCACCATATCGTTTTTTTTTTCAATACGAAACAAAAATTAACGATAAATAACGATAATTGCCTTAAAAAGAAATTGCCTTAAAAAAAAGAAACATTCGCGGTGATTTTGTCTTGCATTCGTTTATGCAATTATTATATACGAATGACCCGGGCAACGCCCGGGTTTTACCCGATTAAATGCTTTTATTCAAATACTATTCGTTACAATTATAAATTGGCGCCGTGGATGTCATTCTTGTATAATATATAAATGAGTTTTAAAAATTGTAAAAAAAAAAAAAATCGGCCGGGAATCGAACCCGGGCCGCCCGCGTGGCAGGCGAGCATTCTACCATTGAACCACCGATGGTTATGAAAAATCCCATCCGTGAGCTTCAGACAGACAAACAAACAGACAGAATAAGGCAAATATATAAGTAGATATTCCTGGGCGCGCTTCGGTCACTATTTAAAGAAAATTATTTTTTAAAAATGCTAATAGGATTAGATATATTATCAGAATTATTAGAAATAATGATGTTTATTTCAAAAATTCTTTAACTACCCATTAATTAATATTCAACAATTATAAACCTTATGGATGTTTATTTTTATAAGTATTCTGGTGTTAAAAAAAATAAAGGAAATACAAATTATTTGTCTTGTTGGTGCTTTTTCTTTAAAAGTCACCTAATAAATATAGAAAAACAGACAATTATTTTAAAAATAATATTTTTAGCTGATGTTCTATGTATATATTTAGTCATTAACATTTATCTGGTGTACCTCTCTTGCAAATGGAAGTAACCGTTTTAGAATCGAATTTGAAAGTAAATTTGTTATAAAAAAAAAGATTTTTATTATTTTTTAAAATAATAGTTCAATTTTTTTTTATAACAGCCAGTGTATTTTATGAAAAAGACATCTCCTTATTGTACAACTGAAAGTTGCTGATGGCTTGCGCCATCTATCGGAATAAATATCAACTATTCTATTGATTAATCAAGAATGGGTATTTGGCCAATTCTGGAATAATTAAAAATCAATGAAGATAGTTGATATTTATTCCGATATATGGGGAAAGCCATCAGCAAATTTCAGTGGAAGATAAGGAGATGTCTTTTTCATAATTTATGCATCTTATCCAGGAAAATATCACATTTGTACTATTTTTATAACATCCAGTGTATTGTTATAGAACAATTTTCATATTAAAAGTTGACCATTCTATATACAGTTATCAGCGTCATGCGTTCTTAATTCTGTCACCGTTTGCTTTTGGTTCAGTGGTAGAATGCTCGCCTGCCAGGCGGGCGCCCCGGGTTCGATTCCCGGCCGATGCATTTTTTTTTTTTACAATTTTCAAAACTCATTTATATTATTAAAATATATGTGCTTTTCCTGTCTATGTATAAAGGAGATTATATATAAGATATTATAAAACAAGGTAATAAGACCAAATCCAATGATAAGGTACAATTTGGATTATTAATATATACAGTTATCAGCATCATGCACAATTCTTTCTTAATTCTATCATCGTTTGCTTTTGGTTCAGTGGAAGAATGCTCACCTGCCACCCGGGCGCCCCCGGTTCGATTCCCGGCCGATGCATTTTTTTTTTACAATTTTTAAAACTAATTTGAATTATTAAAATTAATATATGCAGTTATCAGCGTCATGCGTTCTTAATTCGGTCACCGTTTGCTTTTGGTTCAGTGGTAGAATGCTCGCCTGCCACGCGGGGGCCCCGGGTTCGATTCCCGGCCGATGCATTTTTTTTTTTTTTACAATTTTTAAAACTCATTTATATATTATACAAAAATGACATCCACGGCGCCAATTTATAATAGTAACGAATAGTATTTGAATAAAAGCATTTAATCGGGTAAACCCCGGGCGTTGCCAGAGTCATTCGGCTAATTTATATATAAATAGGAAAGCAAAAACCACATTCGTAGTCAACTGGCTTATTAACCAGGGGAGGATTGTATAAACCTTTGGTTTTCGACCGCTTTGACTTGGAATCGAATAGCACAATGGGCACTTTTTTTTCTCTAATATATATTTATAGTGTATTTCATTAGGAGTCCTTGACGTCTGTCCCTAGTAGCTTTGCATCCTTTTTCTTTAGGCGTGAAGAGTGAAGAGAGGCTTTGTCGTCGTATCGTTAATAGGGACATTGTCATCTTGGAGAGTTTTCTTTGCTTTGACACGGCTGTGGGATCCTGGCGCCAGTCCTCTGAAAATGTAGATCACAGCACCCAATACCTTAAGGTCTTCTCGGCGATCTTCAGTTTGTCTTCTCTAATCAACCTAGCATCTCTACCAATTGTAACGTAGGAAAGACAAACTTCAGAATGACACAGAAATGTATTTAATGTAAAGCCTAATTTAAACTGAGAGATATTTATAAACCAGGTTTCAGGAGCGAAGAGCGCCAAAATCGATAAAATAGCAGAGAAGCAATGAGAGAATTTTACAGCGTATATATCAAAATACAAATATTGAAATAAAAAATATTTCAATAGAATAATAAATAATCTGCTTCAATATTGTTATAGAATCATTTATATGCCAAAAGTTAACCATTCATATATAAATAGGAAAGCAAAAACCACATTCCTGGTCAACTGACTTATTAACCAGTAAAAATACAAGGTAATGAGACCAAATAAATAAATAATGTGTGACGTTTCGGTAACAGCATTGTGACCATCATCAGACAAACATACTGAATGCAAGGTAACAACGCTTGTATATATTGTTACACCTTGAGATGTAGATGGGTTTTGTTCAGCGGTGTCCATTGTATCGTAGAATAAACCAGAATAAGTTGGCATCAAAAAGCTAACGCTTTATTTTGGTAAGGTTACAAAAAGAATAAGGAAGAACGCCGGCGCGGGCGAGGTCACGTGACGACGCTAGCGCCGCTGGCTGCACAATGTTAACAAAGAATAAACAAATCAACATTGATTTGTTTAATAAGTCAAATTATTAATGAAAATATTTAGATGAGTCTATGTCGGCTGTGACAATATGTTGCTAGAATGTATTTAGGCGCAAGTATCCCAAGCTGGGATATCGCCCCCAATATTTCAAATAAATAAATAGTAATAAAAAAAATTAATATATGTGATAATGTGTTGAGTCGACTTATCTGTGATTAGGGATCCTGTCGACTCTCTGTAATAATATGTTGAAGGTTCTGGTTGACTCTTGTAGAACCTCGTCGACTCTCGCTATAAGTTGTGGCAACCGAGGGTCAAACCTGTAGTAACCGAGAGGGACAGCCAGGGCGTGGAGAGTTTTCCAGTACCTCTCTGCACCTTGTAGGACCTTTAACAGTTCTCACAAAGTACAGGCAGTCATGGTCGAGGCAGAGTGGAAAAAGCTTGGGAATGTCCACACACACAAAACGAAGCGACACAGTTGTCGAAGGAAAATTCCTTGAATAGATAAAAAGCGAGCCAAGAGCAAAAATGGAGATCGAGTAGGTTTCTTACTGTTTTACATGGTCGATGAGTTGGTGACAACCGGCGACACGCGGATGGGGAACTCACTGGAACTGACTAAATCTGTTGCTAAGGCCGGTCTTATTTATACAACTCTTTGGACCAGGAAGGGAACCAGGAAGTATTGCCTTTCTGCACGTGTCCGCTAATCGACACTGGCACCAGTCTGTCGGCTTCCATCTATCTTTAGAAGTTACTTTGTGATTCGCTCAATCTTGCTCTTAACTCAGTTTTTAATCTATTATATATTTTATTTATTCATCCTCAGTACATTACATATGGTGACGCAAGGAGACATGTCATTTATGCGTATAATTAGTTATAGTTTATAATTAGTTCTATATACAACATGACAATCTTGTTATACGTATTACATAATACTGGGTTATTGGTTTAAATTATCATATATATTATTCAATTAAACTTACGTCCACATAGGTTTCCTGAACACCACTAAGTTGTCTTCCATAGTAAATACAGGGTTTATAAGAAAAACGATCTAATACAATAGTAGATCGGTCTGGAGATTAATTTGACGAAACCACTGAGAGGGTTCACCACTGATGAACTAAGCCCTCTCATTCAATAACTTTTATCATTGTAGTAAGGTCTGTAGAGATAATATTTGATGACAATAACGCGACAATAAAAGGCAAAATTGCGACATCTATATTTAAGAAATAAAACTATTTTAAGAGCATGCTTTTTTCTTCAAGTAAAACAAACTTTTACTAATTTTTCGTTAGAATAGAAAAAATATTTTTAAAAATTTTATTTGACTATTTAATTATATATTTTAATAGTATTAATCTCGGGTTTCATATGCCTATATTTCGAGTTTATGATATTTATATTTGAAAATAGTTACATTTTTATTTCCTAGATGGCACCACAATACATTTATTCAAGATATTCCTTGGCGCGCTTCGGTTACTATTTAAAACTAAAGTCGGCTCAATTCTAGTCTATGATGTTAAGGGGGTAGAGAAGAGGTCTGAGAAAGTTGGAATGATAAAGCTAATCTAACAACAATGGGTTTAAATATTAATATATTAAAGATTTTTTTTTTCAGAGAGTTAATTTCTTAAAAATAACAGTTTTAGAAATAATATAAATAATGAATTCCGAACAAGAGGGTGAAGTTTTCAGAATTCAGCTTAATATAAGTCACCATCGGTATTAAGCTGGACTTTGAGAATGCTCAAGGAAATGGTAAGGCCAAAAATAACAAAATCTGGTCGCCGCTTTAGAGGCCGCACGTTGCGAAGACTCAAGGAATGATCAAGGCGGCACCACGGCTACAAGATCTTGTTTCAGGTTTTAGAGGCCGCACGTTGTGAAGACTCAAGGAATGATAAGGGCGGCACTACGGCTACAAGATCTGACCTCTGGTTTTAGAGGCCGCACGTTGCGAAGGTTCAAGGAATGATCAAGGCGGCACCACGGCTACAAGATCTGGCCTCAGGTTTTAGAGGCCGCACGTTGCGAAGACTCAAGGAATGGTAAGGGCGGAACCATGGCTACAAGATCTGTACAGAGGAGTATTATTTATGGGTACTGTGATCGTTAAGGAACGATATTCGAGCCTGTGAAATTGCTATCATAAAACATTATGCGCGCAAGAACTAGCATCAAGAATTCATGAGAGGATCAGAAGAAACCAGCAGCCTTAAAGACGCGGGATATTGTATTTTGGAAAGTAGTAAACCACATCTAGTTATTGGCAGTTGACCCTTTTGGCATCAATTCGCTCACTTAGCTGTGTGCTTGTCTTCCAGGGTAGGGCAGTCAGATCCCTTGTGACCGCTGGTGTCGCATTGGAAGCAAATGTTCGTCTTGCTTGTAGAGTGAAAGGAAAAGTTGCTTCAATATTCTATTCATATAAATAATAAAATATAAGCGTTTATTAAACAATTTAATTTTGTTTAAATAATGTAAAAAAATACTTATAATATGTTTGCATATTTTAAAATTGTATATTATTAACTTATTTGTTGTGTATCATTAAATTTGTGTCATTCACACGTTGTAATTTGATATATATTATGCATAATATATTAGTCAATTATAATGGTAAATGAGAAAACTTCGTTATAAACGGATAAAATAAAAATTTATACATGCAAATCACTTCGTTATAAGCGAAAATTCTTTATATCCGACTTCGCAATATCCAGAGTTCTTTTAATGGTTTAAGCCCTTCTTTTCTTTCGTGCAGACAATTTCATTCGCTATATGCGGAATTTCGCTATAACCGACTTTGTTATAAGCGGAGTACACTGTATATTAATAAAATATTTTATTAGAGATATGCAAAGTAATATTTTTTAAATATATTATATTTTTAATATTTATTTAAGAGGGATAGAACTAACCTAAATATATATTTATGCTTCAAAAATTTAAAATAACATAAATATATATTTAGGTTAGTTCTATCCCTCTTAAATAAATATTAAAAATATATATATTTAAAAAATATTACTTTGCATATCTCTAAAAAATATTTTATTAATATACAGTGTACTCCGCTTATAACAAAGTCGGTTATAGCGAAATTCCGCATATAGCGAATGAAATTGTCTGCACGAAAGAAAAGAAGGGCTTAAACCATTAAAAGAACTCTGGATATTGCGAAGTCGGATATAAAGAATTTTCGCTTATAACGAAGTGATTTGCATGTATAAATTTTTATTTTATCCGTTTATAACGAAGTTTTCTCATTTACCATTATAATTGACTAATATATTATGCATAATATATATCAAATTACAACGTGTGAATGACACAAATTTAATGATACACAACAAATAAGTTAATAATATACAATTTTAAAATATGCAAACATATTATAAGTATTTTTTTACATTATTTAAACAAAATTAAATTGTTTAATAAACGCTTATATTTTATTAACGTTTACCATGGCAGGAGGAGTCCAGGTCTCTTCATAGGCATCTGTCAGACTTGGACAACATCGAAAAGAGTGTTCAGCACTTGTTACTGACTTCTAAATGTCAAAAGAAAATCACAAACTACTTCTCCAAAAACACCTTATGAGGTTGTTATTGATCTTTGTGTTGCTCTTTTGAGTTGAATAGTAAATAAAATTATTGGTACAAAACATTTTTTTTTCCAACTGCGGATATAACAAACTTCGGATATAACAAAGTGATTGTCATGGATAATGCGACTTCGTTATAAGCGGAGTACACTGTATTAGGTTATTGAAGAATAATACGTGTATATTTTAAAATAGTTACAAAAATCATTCATAGATGGCAGTGTTTAAACATTTTATTTATTTTGAACATATTTTCTATTATATTATATTTAAAGTAAATTATTTTTTAAAAATGCTAATATGATTAGATATATTATCAGAATTATTAGAAATAATGATGTTTATTTTAAAAATTATTTAACTACCCATTATTTAATATTTAACAATTATAAACCTTAGATATGCTTATTGTTGGTGTATTTCTGGTGGTTAAACTAAATAAAAATATTATTTGTCTTGTTGGTGCCTTTTCTTTAAAAGTCACCTAATAAATATAGAAAAACAGACAATTATTTTAAAAATAATATTTTTACCTGATGTTCTATGTATATATTTGTGTAAAAGTATAACAAATCTAAAGTTTTGCGGAGGAGCCTCTTTTATTATACATTTGCAAGCTTTCGAACCTTTCGGTTCTTCCACAGGCGTGGCTAGTATGACTACACTAACAGGGTATAAGCGCGCTTGAGCCATTATATACAACATATAAATTTACATGCGGAGTGATATTTCAAACGTAATAAAATAGAAATAGGAACTATGACTATAAAAATAAAACTATGTAAATGAACTTATAGATTTTTAAAATTTAGATGAAATTATGGCAAAAACTTTTAAATGCGATAAAAGTTAAGTAAAATAATGATATTCACTGTATGTAAGCCGTGTGACACTTTAAAATTTCGTAACATTTAAAACCAGTAAAATTTTAAAACATCTCAACACAGAAAAACCAAGCTGGGGTCCACTCCTCCCGACCACACACCCGAGTGTATCACGGTGTAACTATTGAGATATTATATGATATATTTCCGGTAGATCTATTTTCCTATTTATGCTGTTTGTTTGTGTTGATATGATGGATTCCAGTACCAATCTGTGCTGCTTATTGTTTATGTGCTGATATAGGATTTTAGGATGATCTAAGTTGAAGTTATGGCCTGTGTTTGAAATATGTTGGTATATAAGTGATTTCGGGTCTCTATTGTTTATGTTTCGTTTGTGTTCGGTGATTCTGATATACGCGGTTCTGCCAGTCTCCCCCACATAGGAGGCTGGGCAATCCTGGCAAGAAACCGCGTATACTGCTCCGGTGGAGTGGATGGGATTGTTGGGTGCGTCTGCTTTGGTGATAGGATTCCTGAGGAGGGCAGCAAGATTGGGAGGGCTGTTAAAATAAACCTGAATACCATATGGGCGAAGGATTCTGGAAATGGCAACAGAGAAGGAGGAATATGGAAGATAGCAGACTGCTCTATAAGTCGTGGAGGTCCTCGGAGCAGTGGGATCAAACGTGTGTCTATCTATGAATTTTCTTGGGTATCCTGCAGTGGTTAGAAGGGTGGTAATTCTGTTTTTTTTCTATGGCTTTGAATATAGGCAATGAGCAATGCGTATGTATTCTTTTGGTTAAAGTCCTGACTGTGTTTACTTTATAGGCTACCGGGCTATTGGAGGAGAAATGGGTGTATAGGGGTGGGATATTCTTTTTGTAATAAACTGCTGTGTGCAATCTGTGTGGAGTGCGGATAATAAGGATGTCCAGAAATGGCAATACTAGGTTTGTTTCTGTTTCGTATGTGAATTTGATGTCTGCGTGAAAGGAATGTAGAGTGTTAAGAATAGGTTGGAGCTCATTCGGTTTGATTACACAGAAGATGTCGTCCACATACCTCCTCCAATAATGGATGTCGGAAGAATGCATCTGATTGATCCACTGGTCCAAGGACCCCATCACGACTTCGGCAACTATGGATGAAAGAGGACTGCCCATTGGGGTGCCTCTGATCTGCTTATAATGCTGGTGGTTAAACGTGAAGGTGCTAATGGAAAGACATATGGACGTTAGCTGGGTTATCAGGGTTATGGTTTGATCTTGAATACCTGCTGACTTGAGAAATGACTGTAATTTGTTTAAAATGAGGCGTGTGGAAGGGAGAGGTATAGCGCTGTAACATCAAATGACACCATAGTGTGATGTGCGGGTAGCTGCATTTGCGTAATCTCCTGAACGAAACTGGGTGGGTGTGTGATGTTGTACTGGTTAGGATTGTTCTTCATGATAGGGGATAATAGTTGGGCCAGATATTTGGCTAAGGTGTGAGCGGGGAGAGGTGGTATGCGATGATGGGTCGGAGTGGTACCCCAGGCTTGTGTATTTTAGGAGCACCATATATGTACGCATCTCGTGTGAGGGAACCGGTGAACTGAGTTAATTGTGCCTTGGTGATCTGCTTCGCCTTCATCAAGTTCCGTGGAAGCTACGTGGCCTCCATTACAAATACGCTAAAGCTTTAATCAGAGGAGGCCCGTGTACTCCAACTATCCCAGCAATCTCCCTCACAGGTTGTCCTCCACTGGATATATCTATCAAATCCCATCTAGCATACTTGGAAGCGCTAAGAGAAGGCCCTTTTGAGTCACGTCCCAGTCCCTCCTCGGTACCCTACCCACCTCTTAGAAGACCTCTCCAATTCTCCAAGTCACTGCCAGAACGGGCCACTATTGTTTATACAGATGGCTCTCGGTCAACCAACGGGGTTGGCGCAGCAGTGGTGCTCCCACCTCCCTATTCACCACTGAAACTTAAACTCCACAACAGCTGTACCTCCTTCCAGGCGGAACTTTTGGCGATTCTTTATGCCACCAGATCTATTAGGATCATGCCGCGACAAGACTTTGTCATTGCTTCCGACTGCCAGGCAGCTCTACATGCCATCTGTCACCCCGATATCCCTAGAACCCCACTTACTGCAGAGATAATCAGAAACCTCAATACTCTGGACAATGTTCAACTCTGCTGGGTCCGGAGTCATTGCGGCATCGTTGGAAATGAACAGGCCGATGAAGTCGCCAAAGCCGCAGCTCAATCCAAATTGCCTTTACACTTCGCAACCCTTCCTAGGAAATATGTCCGCTCTCAAAGCAAACAGTTCGCCCTCCAACTATGGACCGACCTCTACACCACAGACCATGCTACAAGAAACCTCAGAAGAGTAGCTGCATCTCCTAGTCTTCTAATCTCAATTCTCCCAAAACTAAAATATTGCAACGTCACCTCTACAATTCTGACAGGACATGGCTTCGTTCAAGCCGACATCGCCAGAACCTCCAAAAACAACGACCCCGTATGCCAACACTGTCACCAAGAAAATCAAACAGTCGACCACCTCCTATTCAGTTGCCCATCCTACCATCTTCAGAGATTCCAGACTGCAACTCTACTTAACACCAGCACATTCAACCAAGAAGCATTGAAGAACCTCCCCAAAAATAAAACAGCCTGGCGACATCTAATCAGTTGGATGTCAACTGCAACAAATAGACAATAAGTCAGAAGACAAACCCGGACAGTTGGCGACTTTCGTACGCTCCAGGAGTCCGGGTTATGTACAGAATAATAATAATTAGAATAAACCATCGTCGAGTTCGCCGCTAGCTCTCTACCTGTGAACATCTTTGCTCTCCTGTTCCTGCCATGGTTCCCTCTAGGAAGAAGAAGAAGGAGGCCGAGAATGCCGCGAAGCCCTCGTTACCCTCGCCCAACTGGAAAAGGAGAACGAACCCTTCCAAAATCCCTCAAGTTCCTCTGATCCTGCTTACGCGTTTGGACTGTACGCCCAAATGCACAAGTTCATCCGTTTGCGGACCGAGCAGATCAATGCCCTCCTTGCTGAGGTGGAGAGCCTCTCTGGCATCCTCGCGTCCTTTAAGGAGCTGGACGAAGTGGCCAACAAGCCCCAGCCTGCCTGCCACAGCACCCAAACAAGCCCTCCTCCCTGCTTAAAGGAAACCAGCTCCCAGACTGACCCCACCAAGCCCGCCACTCATGCTGCAACCAAGAAGAAGCAGCCTGAAGCTCCCAACCCCCCTGCGAAAAGATCCAACCTGAAAGGTCCAGCAAAACCTGCGCCTTCCCGCCCCACCAAGCCTGCGGCCGCCCAAGTGGTCCTCCATGGGGAAAAATCGGCGGCCCACACAGTGGGGATCTCTGATGACCCACAGGCCGACCCAAGAGCCATGCTCAAAGCTGTCCGCGCTGCCCACACTCTACCCCAAGGCGTTTGGGCCTCCCTGAGAACCAGAGGGAAGCTTGTCCTCCACTCCAGCAACCCCGATACCATCCCAGCTGTCACCACCTCCCTGGCCAACAAGCTGGATGGCATGAAGGTCCGCCAACAGAAGGTGATCCTGCCTCGTATCTGCCTCTTCAAAGTGGATGAGGAGACTTCCAACTCCACCATTGAAGAGACGCTGCTGGAAACCCCTGCTGTCAGCCAACTCCCTGGGGACAAGGTGGTGCGCGTGGCGCACCGCTCCGCTCCCAGAAACGGGACCTGCACCGCCTTCATCGAGGTGGACCTCACGACCTTCAGAGCTCTGGGCAACCGCGGAAGGATCGTGGTGGATGGAGTGATCCTCAACTTCGAGGAGTCTATCCGCGCACGAATCTGCTTCCGCTGTTGTGGCTTCGGCCACAACTCTGCCCAATGCACCAGAGACCCCAAGTGCTTCCACTGCGGTGAAGGCGGCCATGAAGGCCGTTCCTGCCCCACTGTTGCTGACCGGCACACTTCCAAGTGCGCCAACTGCTGTGCCAAGGGCCTTGCAGACAAGCACGAGGCGAGAGCCTCAAGCTGCCCCACCTTGAAGCTTAGAGCCCTCAAATTCTAGGCTTCCAGGACTCCTGCCTCCTTAACCGGCCTCCATCCTGGCTTCTCACTCATCAAGGCGCTGTTTCCCTGACCTCTCCAGCTTCTCCCCCCTGCGATGACACCTCCACTGCCAGATCCTTGGATCCCTTCCCACCAGTTCGCGATCTGCAGCCATAGTAGGGCTAGAAGACCCATTTTTGTAGGCCAATTAGCCCGGATTCTCAACTAGAATAAACCATATTCGGTTGTTACACTTCATAACTGCTTATTTCTCTTGGTGGTGGCTTTTCTTTAAAAGGCACCTTATATATAAGTACATAAAAGTACATAAAAAAATAGAGTGTTGTTTTAGTTAAATAAATTTAAAAATATATAATACTAGACGGGTGACCCGGGCTTCGCCCCGGGATTGACCCGTGTGCATATCTACCCGAGTGATATATATTTAGATAAGATTTTTTTTATAATTGTTTGTTATTAGCATTATCTATTTGTTTGCATCAGCATAATTTAATCTAATCTTTGATAGAGGGCGCAGTTCGTGAGCTAAGTAGAATAATTTGAATATATAGTTTTAATAATCTATATATAAAAATGAATGTCTGTCTGTGTGTGTGTGTGTGTCCTCTATGGATTCAAAAACCATACATCCAATCGTCGTGAAATTTTGGGATATTATGAGGTGTATCCCCGGAAAGGTTTACGAAAAAAAATTTCTTGAATATCTTGAATATCCTTAGATTTATTTGCAGATTTGTATATTTAACTCGCAAGCAGCGCGACCATTGAGACGGAGATAGGCTTAGTTTGCTGCTCCTGATGACCTTGGGTCATCGTGTGAGTCACAGCATGATGCTACAAAAACACTCTCTCTGGGGATTTTACAGCGTCGACAACCTGTAAGTTTGCCTCTCTCATATATTATACTTTAAACATCTGCTTAATTAAAGCATTTTTCATTTGAAAGAGACTGCTCTCTTAACCCCCTTTAGACAACATTAAATGATATCCCGTGTCGATGATTTTGTAATGTATAGAATTAGGAAAGACAAAATTCAGGATGACACGGCACACAGGGAACGGTAAAAAATGTTCACTTTATCGAGGAAATACAAAATTCAGGATGACACGGCACACAGGGACCGGGAAAAAATGATCACCTTATCGAGAGATTCACGACCATGATTTTATTCAACTTATCGAGTATTTTTCAAGGGACCGGGAAAATATGTTCACTAGATAAAACGATTATTTTGTAATATAGAAAATTAGGAAATACAAAATTCAGGATGACACGGCACAAGGGACCGGGAAAAAATGATCACTTTATCGAGAGATTCAAATTTACGAGTTTCAAATCATCAAAATATATCTTTCTTTTTTTATATGTTTATAGAGAATTGTTTTAACAAATGTTCGTTATACAAACCTTTACTCGGTAAAACCCGGGCGAAGCCGCGCACATCCGCTAGTTGATTTATATATTTTTAAAAATAGCCTATCGTCTTCCCAGTATTTTTTACCTATGTATGGAAATTTTGGTTTGAATTAGTGAACTACTGCGAATTTGTATACCGGACATACAAACAAACAAACATACAAACATTGATTTTTATATTATATCTATTTATATAAAAAATTCAATGTCTGTCTGTCTGTACTCTATAGATTCAAAAACATACATCCAATCGCCGTGAAATTTTGGGATATTATTAGGTATATCCCCGGGAAGGTTTTCGAAAAATAATTTATTGAATATCCTTAGTTATTAGCAGATTTGTTGATTTAACTCGCAAGCAGCGCCCCTAGCGGTGGATAACAAGTTTTTTTATCTATAAGTTTTATTATCACTAAGTTATTATCTTATTATTTATCAAAAGTAAGATTTTCTACCTATTAATTACGCACAAGTCAAAGTTAGTTTTATCATTATCTACAATATATATATTGGGAGAATAGATAAAATAATGATTTTGTAATGTAGAAAATTAGGAAAGACAAAATTCAGGATGACACGGCAATTTATTTGAGACAAGAATAATGATACAATTCCAAGGCATGATACTTCCTTTAACTTCCAATTACCGAGGGAACCAATTAATATTGATTTTATTCAACTTATCGAGTATTTTTCAAGGGGCCGGGAAAAAATGTTTACTTTATCGAGAGATTCAAATTTACGAGTTTCAAATTATCAAAATATATCTTTTTTTATAAGTTTATAGAGAATTGTTTTAACAAATGTTCGTTAGACAAACCTTTACTCGGTAAAAACCGGGCGAAGCCGGGTGTTCCAGCCTTAAATATGCAAAATTGTTAGAATTTACTTTTGTAAATTATTGTTAAATTATGTAAATTTTAGAAATGTATATAAACTTGATTTTAGAAAATAAAGAGAGTTATTAAAGTAAAAAAAAAAAGTATACGAGGTTGAGTCATTGGAATTGGTGAGACGAGACAATAGCCGTTATTCAAGTTTGAAGGAGTTATAGTTAGCTCGCTGAGTCAAGAAGCATATAATTAAAACCAGCGTTAAAATAAGAATTAGGCGGTGATTCCTCCTTAGTGCCAGGAGGCCAAAGCCAGTTCGATTCATGGTCCCTCGATATCTGGATTAGGATTTGAAACAGAAGAAATTTAGGAAAAAACTCAGCGAGAATAAAATTGCGAATGTCTCGAGACGAAAGGATCCTCCAAAGAAAGTTACGTTGCCAGATAAGGAGAATTGATGGATTTATTGAAACTGTGGATTCAATTATTGAGGCAGGTGAAACAGTACGCTTAGAAATAATGGGTGAAGAATTAAAGGAGATCAAAGAAAAAATTGAGAAACTTTACGATGAGCTGTTTTCTTTGGATGAAGTTGATATAGATAAAGAAAGTGAGGCATATGATAGTTCAATGAACAAGATTGGAAGCTTGAGGGTAAAAATAGAAAATGAAAGAAAACTCAAAGACAAACTGGCGGACATAAAGCCAAATGGCTCTCAGGCAAATATAAAATTGCCTCAATTTGACTTGCCGATATATGATGGAGATATGGGCACTTGGATCAACTTCAAAGAGCTATTCCTCACCACCATCGATGCACATCCAGGGTTAACTAATATACAGAAGTTACAATTTTGAATTCTGCAGTAAAAGGCGAAGCGGCCAGATTAATAAGGGGTTTCTCTTTACTAAGTGAAAATTATGGCCAAGCATGGAATACACTGTTATCAAGATATGATAACCCGAGAGAGCTAGCTTATGCCCAGGTGTCAAAATTCTTTTCTCTCCGGGCAATTAAGGATCCATCGGCTAAGTGTCTCCATGAATTCATGGATGTTTGTAATGAAGCCATAAGAAACTTAGAAACGCTGGAATTGAAAAGAAATCAATTAGTGGATGTGATCCTGGTGCACTTCCTCCAGCAGAAGTTGAGTGAAAATCTAAGGTTGGATTGGGAACTGTCAGTGGACAACACTCTTCCTTCTTATGACAAGTTCATAGCGTTCATTTCCAGACATGCGAGAAGCATGTCTTGTGCTGTCAAGGAATGTTCAAAAAAGGAAGAAACCACCGGATCGAGATTTCCCAAATGCCAAAGCTACGGGATGCTAATTGAGAGTTCGGACACTTGCATATTATGCAAATCTAAGCATCATCCACTATACATGTGCAACTTATTTTGCAAAATGCCTTTAAAAGAAAAATTAAATGTAGTAAAGAGTCATAAATTATGCTTCAATTGCTTGAGGAAAGGCCATTTCTCATGGAATTGTAGGCTGAACCAACGATGCAAAGTATGCAAGGGGAAGCACCACACGATGATTCATTATGATAAACCGAGCACGGAAGGCGCTTCGGCCCAAGTTGAGAACACAACTCCGAAGGAACATGAAAGTGCTATCAATTTGACTAATACTCAACAGGCAAACTGCATTGATAGCCACGTACTATTCGCAACAGCTGGAATCAAGATAAAAAATGGACTCGGAAAGTTATGCACCTGCAGAGCCCTACTGGACAGCGGTTCCCAAGTCACCATGATAACAAAAGGATGCTGCGAAAGATTGGGACTTGTCCAAAGGAAATCAGATCGGATGATTATAGGGGTTGGAAACACACCAGTGCAGCATTCTTCATCGACAGTAAGTGTGACATTTTGTCCACTGAATAATTCTGAGGAATTCTCGGTAGAGGCAGTAGTCACGGGAGTGCTCACTTCAGAAATTCCGAACTTCAGGTTGAAAGACCCTAATTGGCCAACTTTGAAGAACCTCAAATTGGCAGACCCAGAGTTCTACATACAAGCCCCAATAGATATGATATTGGGAGCAGATATATACACTGAACTTATGTTGAATGGCCCTATATCTCTCGAGAAGGATTGCCAATGGCTATTAATACAAGACTAGGTTGGGTACTTCTAGGAAAACTCATGGGAACATCGGAGAGTAATACAGAAGTCTGTAACCTGAGTTTACAATCTGAACCAGAACTAGAATTCGTATTGAAAAGATTCTGGGAAACTGAATCTGTGCCGTCACCGGATCTTTGTACACAGGACGAAGATTGTGAAAGTTTATTTTCGAATAACCATGGCAGAGATAGCCATGGAAGGTATTGGGTAAAATTGCCATTCAGACAACATCGACCGCTTCTGGGTGAATCAAGAGAAAAGGCTTTAAGAAGGTTCCTTTTGTTGGAAATAAAATTGTGTAAGAATGTGAAATTATATGACCAATACCGGGGATTCATGAAGGAATATGAACACTTAAACCACATGGAAAGAGTCCCAATTGCAGAAGTGAAGCGAGAATTGTGCAGATGCTATTACATGCCTCATCATCCAGTAATTAGAGAGCAATCCACTACAACCAAAATGAGAGTTGTGTTTGATGCATCAGCTAAATCTGAAAATAATGTTTCTTTAAATCAATTTTTACACAAGGGACCAAAAATTCAACAGGATGTATTTTTCATTCTCCTCAGATCAGAACGTATCCTGTCGCCATAACTGCTGATATAGAAAAGATGTACCGCCAGATAAGAATTCATCCAGAAGATGCGGACTATAAGAGGATATTGTGGAGACCATCGCCAGAAGAGCCTGTGGTGGACTATCGACTACTGACTGTTACCTATGGTACAACTTCGGCTCCATTTTTGGCAATGAGAACATTACAACAGTTAGCAGAAGATGAAGGCCAAAATTATCCTGAAGCTTCTAGGGTGACCTTGAATGATTTCTATGTCGATGATCTGCTAACAGGAGCTCAAACGATTGCTGAAACCAAAGAACTAATAGACCAATTAAAAGACTTAATGAAAAAGGGAGGGTTTCACTTAAGAAAGTGGAATTCAAATTGCCACGAGATAGTGTCTCATGTCGAGGAAATAAACGAAGAGAAGAAAATTAACTTGGAGAAAGGAGCCATATCCAAGATTTTAGGAATTGTATGGGATCATGTACAAGATACGTTTAGAGTTAATATAACTCTTCCTGAAGAAGTTGTTACCAAAAGAGATCTTCTCTTCAATATTGCGAGGATTTTCGATCCAATTGGTTTCCTCTCGCCTAATACAGTGGCTTTGAAAATAATAATGCAGGAGTTATGGAGAGGTGGGACAGGCTGGGATGAGCATATTCCGAACGACATCAAGGAAAAGTGGAATAATTTTAGAGCCGAATTACTAAAATTAGAGATTTGAGTATCCCAAGATACGTATGGGCATGTGAAAAGGATCGAGATGTTCAACTCCACGGATTTTGTGACGTGTCAAGTGTAGCTTATTCGGCTGTGTGCTACTTAAGAACAGTCTCTCTGGATGGACAAGTCCATATATCAATGCTTGCAGCAAAATCCAGAGTTGCCCCATGTAAGTCTCTAACTCTACCAAGATTGGAATTGTGCGCGGCTCTCCTCCTGTCTCAGCTCTACAGATCTGTTGTTGATTCATTGAAGATTGATATTGGCAGGACATATTTGTGGTCAGATTCTCAGATCTCATTGAGTTGGATCGAATCAGATCCTAACAGATGGAAGACCTTTATACACAATAGAGTTGTGAAAATACAGCAACTGTCTGACAGAAACTCATGGCGTCACGTGTCTGGGAAGGATAATCCCGCCGATTGTGCCTCTAGGGGAATAATGCCTGCTGCGTTATCTGGACATACACTGTGGTGGCAAGGACCGACTTGGTTGAAAGATAACAACTTTGTTCAGAATCAGGATAATTGCTATGGCCGAGAATGCCATGAGGAAGAAAAAGTAGCCTTAGCTTGCCAGTCCCGAGTTTCAGTCTGTCCAGAAATTGTAACAAAATATTCCACCTCTACAGTGGCGTCTGGCCAGGATCCTCGAGGTATATCCGGGCTCTGACCAGAAGGTGCGAGTTGCCCAAGTTCGGGCTGCTACCGGAGTCTACCTACGACCTATTACGAAGTTGGCTCCGCTTCCCTTCAAATCTGAACCAGGGTTCAGCGGCCGTGGGGGAGTATGTTCCAGCCTTAAATATGCAAAATTGTTAGAATTTACTTTTGTTAATTATTGTTAAATTATGTAAATTTTAGAAATGTATATAAACTTGATTTTAGAAAATAAAGAGAGTTATTAAAGTAAAAAAAAAAAGTATACGAGGTTGAGTCATTAGAATTGGTGAGACGAGACAATAGCAGTTATTCAAGTTTGAAGGAGTTATAGTTAGCTCGCTGAGTCAAGAAGCATATAATTAAAACCAGCGTTAAAATAAGAATTAGGCGGTGATTCCTCCTTAGTGCCAGGAGGCCAAAGCCAGTTCGATTCACCGGGTACATCTGCTAGTATAGATATATAAATAAAGGGTGATCCAAAAGTCCCGCAATATTTTAAAAATTAATAACTCCGCGAATATTTGCGCTAGAGCAATGCGGTAAACACCATTGTGTTCAAGATGCAATGGGATTTATTTATGGCAAATAATGAAAAATTCGAAATTTATTTTAGTTACAATTTTAATCGCTAGATGGCGCTCTACCGGAATCAGAGATTAAGCGGCCAAATTGTTTGATAAATTGAAAAATATAAATATTCGACACGTTTTTTTCCTTTATTAATACCAGGAAAGAACTCTAATAATATCAAATGATAAATTAATAAAACACCATTTCGCCAAAAGTATAATAATCGGATGACAATTTTTAATTGCAATCCGAGATACCCCCACCTTCTTCAATATTTTTATTGATGACTACCCTTGCCCCGAAGGAATGTCCCTACATCTATACGCAGACGACGCCGCAACTCTAGTCTCAGCCTTCAACTTCGATACCATCTATCTCAAACTTCAAGAAGCCCTGGTATTCGTTAATATTTGGTGCAACGAATGGCGGGTTGAATTGAACCCACAAAAAACCGAAGCTGTACTCTTCTCAGACAAAAGACTAAAAGTGAAGAAGCCCTTAGAAGATCTAGGCTTCCCTGATGAATCCATAAAATGGAAGGAGAGCGTCCGCTACCTGGGCGTCATCCTTGATCAACACCTGACCTTCCAAGAACACGTGCAAAACCGAATAAACCTCGCAAAAGCAGCCCAGCACCGACTAGCACTACTTTTAGGGAGCAAGAGCAAACTATCCCTACACTGCAAACGTACCATATACACGTCTATTATAAGACCAATCCTAACCTACGGCCACCCAGTCTTCATAACCGCAAACAAAACTACACTGAAAAAATTCGAAAATTTCGAAAACCAGGTATTAAAGAAAATAATAGGTGCCCCATGGTTTGTCAGAAGTAGTATCATCAGAAAGGACCTCAATTTAGAAAATATAAATGATTTCATAATAAAACAAGCTTTCAACTTTTACGATAAATCTGAAAATCTCGAAAATATTACATTTAGAGAAGCCTGTAACTACAAACAAGAACTGAAGAGAAGGAAACCAAAGCCAAGGCAACTCCTATATCGATTGAGAACAAATGTAGAAAAATGGAAAAATCTTAAGAAAAAACACGTTAAAGAAAAAAAAAAAAATAACAGAACATATTAGAAAAGAGAACACACCGATCTAAAGACCGCCCGCCACGCTCTAACCTTGTAGAGATGTGAATACCCTGTCAATGTGAAGAACGTGTACATATAATTCATTGTTAATATCATAAGCTAGGTTGCTCTTTTTGAGCGGCACCTAATAAAGTTATTTTTGAACTGGAACTGGAATCCGAGATATGTAAAATAGGTATATGAAAATTAAAACATGTAGCAAAAATATTTATATTTTAGATGGGGTTTTGTGAAATAGATTGAATGCTTGGAAAAAACTGCTGATATCAATACACGATATTTTGAAGTGTTAATATAGTACCAAAAATAATGATGGTACTACCAATAGGATTTCTTGCTATAAGGAATGTGTAGTATCTTGACTGATTCGCGCCACTTGACTATTTAACTGGATATTAGACATGATCCAACAAATGCAATATAGAGGGGAGTGACAAAATATATTTGTCGTACTTTATTCCAAATATCTTATGGGCTTGTCAAATGTTATCATTGCTTATTATACTGTAAACAATTTTGAAAATGTATCCCCTCAAATAAAAATCATTTTTAGATCGACCTTTTGCGTTGAAAAACGTGGTTAATAAAATCATTTTGTATTATTTTTTTTTTTTTGCACAAAATTTCTAAAGTTATTGATGTATAGAAAATATTCCTTATGCTATTTCTTCTAATGAGCAAAAAGCTAAAAACTAAACATAAGGGGTAAAATTGTTTGTACCAGTGTTATTCGAGAAGTTATAACACTTTGGTTTGCAAGACATAATATGTGAGCAAATGACAAATAAAAATTTACCGTTCAAAAAAAAAAAAAAAAAAAGAGTCAAGATGTGAGGACAGCATTTATTATCCCCATAAGCCAACACAAAGAGCTGCAAAATATTGGTAGATAATATTATACATGGCAACTTATATAACACATGAGGTAACTGCCTTCTCTCTTGTATTAGGTCACAATCCTTGCTCAATGTGGCGCCCTTCATTCTCAAACACCGCCTGCAGACGATAGATGACATATTGGACAACATTAAATAACATATCTGTTGAAATTGATAAAACGTGCCATCTGATAGAAGCCTTCAACATGGCCAATGTGGTAGGCCAGCATCGACAAACACACGATTTAATGTACCCCCATAACCAAAAATCGCAAGGCGTCAAGTCTGGTGATCTTGGAGGCCACTGGTATATAAAGTGGCGACTTATCACACGATTTTCACCGGACGAATCCTTCAGTAATTTTTGGCACCTCGGGAGATATAAGGAGGTTCTCCATCTTTCATAAATGTTATTTCGCTTAGTGCTTGTCTGCCCTGCAATATGGGAATAACCTTTTCTCTCAAAAGTTGAACATAACGTTCACCAGTCACAAAAACGGTTTTAAAAGTTCTTCCATTGATTTTTCAAAGAAAAATTGCCCAATAATAAAATAAGAAGTGAACCCACAGAAAACTGTAACTCTTCGACAGCCAGTTTTCATCAATATCAATTTGCCGGAAAACCCATGCAGCGAATTCTTGACGCATCTCAAAATCCCCAACTTTCAGCTCGTGAAATCCTTGAATTTTGTATGGGTACACACAATAGAGGCATTAAGTGAAGCGTCTTCGGATATCACAATCATAGTCGGCGATTTTAACGCCAAAATTTCAACTTGGGGATCACCTGTCCAGGATAACAAAGGTCAGCAGGTTGATGACATGCTAACCGACCTCGACCTTACACCGTTAAATAAGGGAGAGAACCCCTATCTGTCCAAGTCCACAGGCACAGAACCCGCAATAGACATCACAGCGATAAATCACAACATCGCACCCACAACACAATGGAAAATCCTGAGAGGTGCAATCAGTGACCACAGACCAATTTTAACAACCCTAAACTTCAAAATTAGAATGTCCAACAGAATAAAAGAACATGGAACTTTAGGAAAGCTGACTTGAAATAAATTCACAGAAAAGCTTGAAGAACGGTGCAACGAATAATTGAATTACAGAACGCTGGTAAAAACTTGTAAAAATTATCTTCGAACATATCCAAAGCTGCAAAAGCATCGATACCTAGAAGGAGACGTAAAGACCTGTGGATACCTTACTGGAAGAACCTTAACATCGAGGCAATGATTTCAGAGAGACAATATCAATGAACTTCTTAAATAAAAAAAAAAGAAGAAAACAGAAAGGAACTCATTGAAATTAGTCACAAAATTAGTCAGAAATAACTATAAACAAGCGATTGAAAACTATTGTAAACAAGAGAGAAAAAGTTAAAACGGGGTAAATTATGTAAAAGGTAGATGCAAAGTACCTTGAAATGGATGATGGGCTGGATTTGAAGATCTCGGGAGATGGCTGGTGTTGGGCGGAAGGTGTGATGGCTGGAGTTGATTTCCGGAGATGGCTGTATGGAAGAAGGCTGCTTGTCGCGTGGAAGCAGGTGATGGTTGGTTGAAGTGGGACATCAGGCCGAAGAAATCTTTGTTAAAAGTTTTTGCATCCTTGATAATAATTTTGATCTTGGTATTTTGAACAAACAGGTAAACATCCTGTCGGCTATTCTTACAAAAAGAAAAGAGATTTCTGTTGTATTTTAGAATTGTTGAGATTATCTTGATTTTGGTTATCTTGAGGATTAAGCTATGGTGGTGCAGTCGTGGTCGAATAATAATCTTGAAAATATAAAGTCTTGATCAGAGATTTCTTTATTGAGCTGAGGAATACATATGAAAAGCATAATTTTATAAAAGTACCGCCTGGCTTAAGGCGAATAGAACAAGGAAAACAAAAGATTATTTACATAATGTACAAAGATTTGAGCCGGCCAACGGGGAAGAGAAAATATCTTTATTTTACGGGGCTGCTAACCAAAATGAATGATTTTTGAGCCCCGATGGACGCATAAAGCGGAATATATACAAAGCACAGTTGGAGGGGCCTGGGGATGGGTGGCCAGGGGATCATCGCCAGGTGAGGCCAGGAGAGCCGGGATGTAGAGGAGGACCGGGGGGGGGGGCAGGGTGGTGATTCGCGGAGTTCAGGGGGTGGCAGAGACGGGTTCAATGGTGTTGAGCCCAGGAGTGACCGTGGAGAGCAGACATACCGCGCAATGATTAAAGTATATGATTTTTTAAACCCAAAAGGTGTAGCAGGCAGACAAGCCGCAATGCACAATATCAAGGTACCAAGGTGCTGCACGCAACCAAGGCTGTTCAAAAAGGTTAGATTCCCCAGGCCAGAGAAAATAAAAGAAAGACAGCTGTTGTTTAAATAAGAATATTAGATAAAGCGAGAATGATTCAGCAACTGATGGGAAAAGATAGATTTTTTTTTTGTAAAAATGAATATATAAAAGTTTTAGATAAGATTACTGGGAGGGTACCAGTGCTAAGACAACCAACCAGAAAAGTACACCATAGATTGCATAGCGCGTTCAAATGGGTCGCGAGAGAGTCATATGCCTATATTTCGAATTTATGATATTGATATTTGAAACTAGTTGCATTTTTACTTCCTAGATGGCACCACAATATCATTATTCAAGATATTCCTGGGCGCGCTTCGGTCACTATTTAAAACTAAAGTCGGCTCAAATCTAGTCTATGATGTTTAAGGGGTAGAGAGGAGGTCTGAGAAAGTTGAAATGATAGAGCTAATCTAGCAACAATGGGTTTGAATATTAATATATGAAAGATTTTTTTTCAGAGAGTTAATGGAGAGTTAATTTCTTAAGAAATCACAGTTTTAGAAATAATATAATTAATGAATTCCAAACAAGGGTGAAGTTTTCAGAATTAAGCTTAATATAGGTCACCATCGGTATTAAGCTGGACTTTGAGAAGGCTCAAGGAAATGGTAAGGCCGAAGATACAAAATCTGGTCGCCGTTTTAGAGGCCGCACGTTGCGAAGGCTCTAGGAATGATCAAGGCAGCACTACGGCTACAAGATCTGGCCTCTGGTTTTAGAGGCCGCACGTTGCGAAGACTCAAGGAATGATAAGGGCAGCACCACGGCTACAAGATCTGGCCTCTGGTTTTAGAGGCCGCACGTTGCGAAGGCTCAAGGAATGATCAAGGCGGCACCACGGCTACAAGATCTGGCCTCTAGTTTTAGAGGCCGCACGTTGCGAAGGCTCAAGGTTTTTGCGCCTAGTTATGTAAATCTCTTGCTAGCTGCATTGATTTATAAGCATGCAGATTTTTCTTTCTTTTAATTATGTAAATATGTATTTATATAAAATGAGTGAAAGATGCAATAAAGTCAGTGTGTTAGCTAAATCGTGTGAGGCGTCCTTCCTCTAGTCATACAGCGTGCTACATCGCAGTCTTGCGAAGGGAAAACATACTCGGTAGTCAACACGCCGGTCTGGTCTTGTAACGTACAGTCATCAAGAAGCTCTGCCACATATCGTCATCACCTGAGACCAGAAAGAAGGCTGAAGGAGCTAAAGGAAGTCCTGGCTACTATTGTCAGGAACCAAGATCCCAACATATGGTCCATATCGAGCCGGATTTCAAGAGAAAGAGCGTGATTCTACTGAGAAAGAACCTTCAAAACTGAAAATATGCCTAAGGCAATCAAAGGCCTAAAGGTCAAGATCCGTTTCCAGATAAGACGAATGGATAAATACCTGGCATCCATAGATGAAGAAATAGCCGGAGGAGATCTCCATAATATAAAGCTGATATATGAATATATATCCGAAATAAAAACGGAAACAAAGATCTTATATGACGAGTTATTAGAACAGGAGGAAGTGGATGAAGAGAAGGAATTCGAAGGTTATGAAACAATTCAAGATAAAATCAAGAAACTGGAATTAAAGCTTAGGCGTGCATTAGAAGAAATGCAAAGTAAAGCTGACGCCAAACAAGCAAAAGGCCTCGAAACAGTGATATTGCCCAAGTTCGAGTTGCCTCACTTCTATGGAGATGCGAACTCTTGGTTCAATTTCAAGGAGGTATTCGGAATGGCCATAGATAAAAATCCAGGGCTAAATGAACTACAAAAGCTGCAATATTTAGGCTCCGCAGTAAAGGGAGAAGCAGCAGACTGATACGTGGGTTCCCAATATCATCGGAAAGCTACAGGCAAGCATGGGATACTCTAGTATCCAGATACGACAACCAAAGAGAGTTGGCTTATGCGCAACTGAACAAAATCTTCAAGATCAAGCAAATGAAGTATCCTTCAGCAAAGGCCCTAAGGGAACTTCTGGATACATGTAACGAGTCTGTACGCAATCTAGGATCCCTCGGATTGCAAAGAAATGATATGGTGGACATAATATTGGTGCAGTTCTTGAGAAACAGAATCGATGAGGATATGAAACGACAGTGGGAGTTAACCCAAGATGAGAGATCATTTCCTTCATATGAAAACTTCATTTTATTTCTTGAAAGACAAGCTAGAAGTCTGCCACAGGGATCAAGGGAATATCAAAGAAAAGAAAATGAAATTCAAAAGGACTATGCAAATGTACACATCGCGATTAATACCAATGCTCAAATATGCATAGCATGCAAAGCAAGTCACAGAATCTACAACTGTACTACATTTAGTACAATGCCTATCGAACAAAAATGGGAATTTGTCAAGCAAAACAAGATGTGCTACAATTGTCTAAAAAGGGGTCATACAAGAAAAAATTGTTACCAAGGACCTTGCAAGAAGTGCAACAAAGGGCACCATACTTTGCTCCATAGGCTTGACACAGAGGTGACTAATACTCAGGGGGTGCGAAGCCACAGATCTCTAAACCTGTAAGTGAAATCAACAACACGAGTATTGAACAAGGAAGTGAGACCATCAATCAAGTGCTCCTTGCTACTGCTCAAATAATTGTGGAAGGTGAAAACGGTACACCGCTGATCTGCCGAGCACTTTTGGATAGTGGATCACAAGTTAGTTTGATCACAAGAGAAATTTGTGAGAAACTTAGGCTCAAAGGAGAAACATCGCGACGTTCACTTAAGGGTATTGGAAATAATCCAGTCCAGGGGTCATCTACATCTGTTGACTTGACATTCAAATCGATTTATGGATCCGAAAAATATGAAACGAATGCTCTAGTAATGGAAGTCTTAACAACTGAGATTCCAAACTTCAAATTGGCAGAACCAACCTGGATCATGCAGAGTGGGCTTTAGTTGGCAGACCCTCTGTTTCATATTTCGGCACCTATCGACATTATTCTAGGTGCAGATATGTATGCATATCTGATGCAAGGAGAGAAAAAATGCTGGGAAGGAACCAGCTTATAGCAATGAATTCAAAGCTCAGTTGGATTCTAATGGGCAAAGTGGACGGCTCTCTCTCGTCGAGCTATAAAGGTGGACCTTGTAGCCTTGCGGTTCAAACAACATCAGAATTAGATGGTCTGGTGGGAGATTTCAGGGAATTGGAGTCAGTACCGTCATTGCAAGACCAGAATCCAAGGGAAGAAAAGTGCGAGACTTATTGCCAGAAAAACCTATTCCAGAGGCTGCCAAGGAAGATACAGTGTGAAACTGCTATTCAGGAAAGCTCATCGGAACAGCTCCATTCCTACCTCTAAATCTCCAATAATTCCACTGGGAGGAAGGTCTGGTGAAGGTGTCTTGCGCAGGGCTAACTTGGACAGCCGGAGGAGTTGTCGGGAGACCAATCACCAAGCTGGCCCCTCTTCCCTTTGCGCCTCAAGATCTGAACTGAAGTTCAGCGGTGGGGGGGAGTATGTTTGCGCCTAGTTATGTAAATCTCTTGCTAGGCTGCCTTGATTTATAATCATGCAGATTTTTCTTTCTTTTAATTATGTAAATATGTATTTATATAAAATGAGTGAAAGATGCAATAAAGTCAGTGTGTTAGCTAAATCGTGTGGGGCGTCCTTCCTCTAGTCATACAGCGTGCTACATCGCAGTCTTGCGAAGGGAAAACATACTCGGTAGTCAACACGCCGGTCTGGTCTTGTAACGTGCAGTCATCAAGAAGCTCTGCCACATATCGTCATCACCTGAGACCAGAAAGAAGGCTGAAGGAGCTACACAGAAGACCAAACTATTACTGTGAGGATCCAAGCTCCAAAACAAGGAATGATCAAGGCGGACCACGGCTACAAGATCTGGCCTCTGGCTTTAGAGGCCGCACGTTGAGAAGGCTCAAGGAATGATGAGGGCGGCCTCATGGCTACAAGATCTGGCCTCTGGTTTTAGAGGCCGCACGTTGCGAAGACTCAAGGAATGGTAAGGGCGGCACCACGGCTACAAGATCTGGTCTCTGGGTTTAGAGGCCGCACGTTGAGAAAGCTCAAGGAATGATCAAGGCGGCACCAGGCTACAAGATCTGGCCTCTGGTTTTAGAGCCCGCACGTTGCGAAGGCTCAAGGAATGATAAGGGTGGCACCACGGCTACAAAATCTGTACAGAGGAGTATTATTTTTGGGTACTGTGATCGTTAAGGAACGATATTCGAGCCTGTGAAATTGCTATCATAACATTTCGCGCGCAAGAGCCAGCATCAAACAGTCCCGAGAGGATCAAGAAATCAGCAGCCTTTTAAAAACGCGGGATCTCGCATTTTGGAAAGTAGTAAACCACATATAGCTATTGGCAGGGAGGCTCTTTTGGCAGCAATTCGCTCACTTGGCTGTGTGCTCGTCTTCCAGGGTAGGGCAGTCAGATCCCTTGTGACCGCTAGTGTCGCATTGGAAGCAACTGTTCGTCTTGCTTGTAGAGTTGTGGCTACAGCAGCAGAAGCACAGACAGGCGCCTATCCTTTCCGCGAAGTTGAGGACCATTCCATCCACCACCAGCCTTCTGCGGGTTTCCAGTATCTTGAAAAAATTCTGATCCATAGGTACCGTTCCTTGGTTTGGAACGGTGGGCCACTCTGACGGTCCTGGGTCCAGGTAGATCAACGATCAGAGAAGGAGATCTGCATGCCTCTTTAATGGTAGCATTTTAAATCTAATTTTCAACCTTGAAAAGACAGTAAATTCTTCTCTTTCTGTACCTTCACGTCATTGGCCAGCTTGTCGAGAGTAGAGTTGATGGCAGGGATCGCCTCAGGGGTTGGCAAGATCTTCTCAAGGAGGGGCTGAACTGCTTTGACGGTTTTCAGGATTTCTCGGGGCCAGTATGTGTGTCCGCTGCATCCACCAGAGTGTAAGCCACAGAAGCTTGAGTATAGTTCTCTGAATTTGGGATCTGAAAGCTTGGACGAATCAGTGCCTTTGTTGGTGTTTTTGGCAGGTGGAATATTTGATTCCTTTTGAGAGCGGCAGCAGTATTCTTCTAGGGAGCAGAGCAGTGGTAGTGGGTGGACAGGATCGGTCTGGGCAGAGGAATCTTGGGATTCTTTTAGGCAGCCTGAGCTGACGCGCCTTCATGCCCTGCACCAATCCTTGAGTCCAGCATCTCGTCGAGATTAGACAGAATTTGTCCTTGTGATACAGGTTCTTCAGAGATTCGCGTCCTGTCTACGTACTGGATCAGGTCGAGATACAGTCCTCTGAGCGAAAGGCTGTTCTAGGGAGGTAAACCTGAAATCCTGGAGATGGCGCCATGTCTTCATTTCCAAAGCATCGATCTCGATGGCCTTGGGTCACTTGTTCTTCTTGGGCGCACGGCAGGAACAGCAGCAGATTTTCTATAGCCAAGCGTCATTAGCAGACTGATGCTTACAACCCTGTTAATCTGTAGTAATATCGCTGATAATCTTTATTTAGGCAAGTCAGGCACTTTTAGAAGAGGCTGCATGTAGCCATGTTCTTGGACAGTCTCTCGGAGAGGGTTATACTGTATTATTTGATAGAAAATGAAAAACATATAATATTTTCAAACTCCTGATTTTATATATTTTTATGAATTTATGATAATTCTGGATACTTTATTTTGTGCATCATATGCAGAGTATATATTTAGTACCATAGAGAACGTGTCATATCGGCCAAAACATGGCTGTTTCTGGGTCCTTTGGAGGGATTTATTCATTGGTGGCTAACATAAATCATTTTGACAAAGCTGGTCGCTTAGGGGATGGATGATCATTAAGTAGGTAATTCATGAGAAGAGTTTTGCTGTATATTTTCTGGAGGAGGAGAGAGACATCCACCGTCAAAAGATTGGTTATGAAACACAATCGCCATATGTGTGTGTTCTAATGCCAAAACTAGTGAAAAGCAAACAAAATGATTTAGCTTTTAACAAATTCTTGAAAAGAGCACAGACAATAGGCGCAAGATAGATAATAGATCCAACTTGAAGAAAGGTCGATCTTAATCTCACACTTTCTGTAGATAACTGTTATTTTACTCTGTTCCCATCTGGGAGAATCATGTATGGGACGAGTATCCTTAATAAAGATTTTTTGAGTTGTTATATCAAGATATTTCTGTCGGTCGTTGGACCCGGCTATGGTACCCTAGATGCCATTATTATGAACAAATTGTGCTCCCGTCGGCCACATGTTCAGAAGTCCGTACAGCGAGGATGGGACAAACAGGTCCTACACATCGGAGTCGACGCTGCGTAAGGAGCGGCTTCGACGTCTGATTGTGCCTTACTTGATCGATCCCATCAATAACGCCAATTTACTTCCTTTCAAGCAGGATAGCATCCGTGAGGTCTTAAAGCTCTTCCTCGAGTGGAATCTGTGGTTGACAGCTCTCCCCGCGATGTTGTCTTCGAGAGGAACGTCGTCTACCAAGTCGCCAGGATGTGCTACTCTTGGAGAGAAAGAGACATCAATGTCGTCGAACTTGTCCTCAAACTCATCAACGATTGCGACCAGCATTTCTCATTCCTATACCTCTCCATTTCAATTGCCTGATCAATTCTGTAGTGCCCGAGTGGCTTTTGTTTAGCTTTTATTCAGGCTTGGATAAATCTAGGACAAAATACAGAGTATTTTATACGGAATGCCAATAAGTCCCGCTTAACATTCAACAAAGAACGTTTTGTTAATGTACCATTTCCTAAACCCATATCTCTCAGTCCAGCAAATACAGCTATCATAATGATTCAGTCAAATATTCTTTTATTGCTTCTTCAATATGGTGCAACTTTGAATTACAAAGACATGCTAGGCATAGTACAATTAATATTTACCTATGGCTTTCATTTTGCTACAACGATCAAGATGACATGGCTATCCTAGCAAGTTCGAATATTTCCATATCTTCATCAAACCATCTGGGGAAGCAGAACCAGTTTTGATGAGGATGATCTTGCAGGAATTTTGTTGAACATACTAATAGGGACATCTTAGAATGTGGTAGAATCTTGTTGAGGCTTGTCCACAAATCCAACCAAAATGCTTGCTTTACCATGTTGGGATTAATATTTTTGAAGATTTGCAACAGAGTTTGAAGAAAATGGATCTTTCGGATTACCAGGTTGAGTCCAGCTTGGAGTTCTTGCAGAATCTTCAGGTAATGGCGAAGACTCCAGCGCGACTTTGCCATCTTTCCCGCTGTGCCATCCGTACTCTTCTTCGACTATCTTGGAACTTGCCGGATGGTATCTATATTCTACCTCTGCCCAAAGGACTTCAGGCTTATCTCAACTTGAAGCTCGACTAATTTTCCTCATTCTAATACACGTTTCGCTAATAGGGGACATATATCTATTCTTTAAAGTATTTAAATCTATTAAGGCTTTTACAGAGAAAAAAGTTTTCAGATAATTATATATAGAACAAGTTCAATTCTAATAGTGTAAGTAATCAAATGATTCTATGGGGAACCTTGAGTAAAAGTGTAAATTAAAACTGCTTTTCCATATATAGACATATATGTTTTGTAGATTTACACTCATGGACAAACCTAAGGAAGTGGAAAGTCTTTAATATCGCCCGTTGTCTATTTTTTTAAAGAAAAAGACGGGGACAATTTTGTTAACAATTGGTTATCTCGTGTTTCTTCAATAAAGGTCACTGTAATATCTTTCAGAGTTATAATCTGAATTCCGATATACATGCTGAAAGGTAAAACTTCCTTAAGTTTTGTCCATGAGTTTACATTAAAAGCAGTCTGCCCGAGATTATCATGGCTTATACCAATATGTACTTTTGATAAAGGGCGGCTAAAAAAAACAACAACTGGTTTTTAATTTCATTTGAAGTCCTTCTATGAAAGTAATCATTTAATGTTGTTTGATGGGCCTTATGCAAACACTTTGTTAGGCAGCGATAAAAGGATAAGAGAATATAGATAAGAATATGATAGACTCAATATGCAGAAAGGATTTAAAAGGAAGATACTTAAATAACGATCTTTATTAAATTGACCGTTGGTAAGAACTTGAAAAAAAAAATTGTTAAAATTAATAAACTTATCATTATTCAATAAAAAATAATAATTGAAAAGTAAACGAATCAAAAATGGATCTTTATAATTTAATTTTTTTTAATATACATTTTTACATTCTAGGTAATTTCACATGTAGTATGATATTTTTCTGATGGTTTCACTCAAAGACTTGATATTTGGAAACAATATGTTATATAGCAACAAATATCTTTTAAGAAACTGATAATTTATATATTGCTTATTGTACATATTGCCAGACACTTCTTTCTTTTGTACACAGTTCTTTTTTCTCGTTTTTTTCTCTCTTTCTCATTGTAAACATCATATGACTATTCTATTCACGGCCTAAAATTATTGTATATATATGTATAGACAAATGTAAAGGCATACATGTATGACAGCGCAAGTGTCCTTAGGGGGACATAGCGCTTTAAATTGAAATAAAATAAAAAACAATATAAAGAAGGTTGAAATCCTCTGAAGAATGTAAGTAATAGATTTAAAGCGAACGAGGATGCGTGTCTTTTAGGTTTTAATAAGGACGAGCTTTCGGGCCAATAACCCTTCTACAGGACATCATACCTAAATAAATGTGCATCTTATATACGTATCAAAAACTAGGAAAATTAGCATATATACAAGAAAAATAAACGTATTAGCATATATGTAAGAAAAGTAATAGTAAGAAATATCTGCAAGTTTTGAGTATGCTAAGTAGGGAAATCAAAAGGAGCTTCACGATTATGATACAATTCAATTAAGGCTGCATGAGTGAAACAATCCAAAATAAACAAACTGGCAATGGTCAACTATGGTACACTATGGTAATATTGCTTTGTATGCGTCTGGGATGTCTATGTGTCTATTAATACTATTGTGTTTTAAAGAGAGCAACGCCTCGACGACCAATCTTTTGAATTTGCTCTTGATTCCTGAGTAATATGCCTGTGGGTGAGAGGTATCAAAAGAATGTCCTGTCTGTCTAATATGTTGCACAATGAGGGACCTGGGTTCACTATTTCTGATGTTTCTGTGGTGTTCGTCCATCCTATCCTTGATTCTTCGGCCTGTCTCTCCTATATACAAACTATTGCAATCTGAGCATTTTAACGAATACACGGAGTTTGTAAGAAATGGTAGGGCAACGGGAAAACTATTTCTGGTGATGGGATTTCTAACTATTGTTTCCAATTTAGGAGTGTTGGTATAATAGGTGCGGATACCGTACTTGTTTTTTAAGAATCTAGAGATGCTGACACTATGGGTAGAGTATGGGATGATGCAAGTAGATCTAAAAGTTTGACTGTTTAGCTGCTGTTGGGGATTATAAAAGTGTCTGAGGATGAAGTTTCTGGGGTAACCAGAGTTCATTAGGTGTTCGACCACATTTTGGGTCTCTGTTTGTCTGGAATCTGACGATGAACAGTGAGTAAAAATACGTTTCGAGAGGGTTTTGACAGTGTTAATTTTATGGCTAAGGGGGCAATATGATGAGTAGTGTATATAGGAGGGATGGAAGGAGGGCTTATAGTGTACGTTGGTAATGTACCTGCAATTTTGTTTTCTAATCATAATATCTAAGAAAGCTAGGGAACTATTGTTTTCTTTTCTACTGTGAATTGGATGTCCGGGTATAGTGAATTTAATTTGGTATGAATATTATCTAAGGATTCAGTTTTAACTATACAGAAAATGTCGTCTATATATCTAAACCAAGTGTGGATATCCGCTGGGAAATGACCTGTAATTAAACTATCTACTTTCCGCATAACTATTTCTGATAGTGGTGAAGACAGAGGGCTACCCATGGGAGTGCCCTTAGATTGCCTGTAATAACGTTTATCAAAATTGAAAATACTATTGCTCAGACAAATCGATATTAAGGAGGTTAATTTAGTTATCATATCTGCTGTATACCCATGCGTCCGGAGGAATTCTATGGTGCATTCTAAGATGAGGGGGTGGGGGAGACTAGGGTATAGATTAATTACATCAAAAGATATCATTAGACTGTTGGGAACAACCGGTAATTGCTGTATATGGTTTAAGAATTTAGGTGTGGAAGAGATGGACGTCGAGGCGCCGCCCTCTTTAAGTATGGGTATGATTATCTTATATCAATTAAGAAGGATCAGAAGATGAGTTTCTTTTATTGTATGAATGCTACGAGCTTTCGGGCAAAAGCCCTTCGACAGGCAAAAATTATAACTATACTTAGAAAGATAACGATTTATATACAGGGTGATCCAAAAGTCCCGCACAACTTTAAAAATTAATAACTCCGCGAATATTTGCGCTAGAGCAATGCGGTAAACACCATTGTGTTCAGGATGCAATGGGATTTTTTATGGCAAATAATGAAATTTTCGAAATTGATTTTAGTTACAACTTTATTCGCTAGATGGCGCTCCACCAGAATCAGAGATTCAGCGGCCAAATTGTTTGATAAATTGAAAAATATAACTGATCGACACGTATTTTTCCTTTTTGAATACCAGGAAAGAACCCTAATAATATCAAATAACAAATTAATAAAACACCACTTCGCCAAAAGTATGAAGAATTGGTTAACGATTTTCAAATACAATCAGAGATATGTAAAATAGGTAAATGCAAATTAAAACATGTAGCAAAAATATTTATATTTTATATGGGGTTTTGTGAAATAGATTGAATGTTTGAAAAACACTGCTGATATCAATTCACGAATTCTTGAAATGTTAATATAGTACCAAAAATTATGATGGCACTATTAATAGGATTTCTTGCTCTAAGAAATGTGTAGTTTCTTGACAATGAAATGAAATATAGAGGGGAGTGACAAAATATATTTGTCGTACTTTATTCCAAATATCCTATGGGCTTGTCAAATGTTATCATTGTTTATTATACTGTACACAATTTTAAGAAATGTGTCCCCTCAAATAAAAATAATTTTTAAATCGACCTTTTGCGTTGAAAAATGTGGTAGTAAAATCATTTTGTATTATTTTTTTCACAAAATTTCTAAAGTTATTGGTGTACAGAAAATATTCCTTATGCTATTTCTTCTAATGAGCGAAAAGCGAAAACTAAACATAAGGGGAAAAATTGTGTGTACCAGTGTTATTCGAGAAGTTATAACACTCTGGTTTGCACGACATAATATGTGAGCAAATGACAAACAAAATATTACTGTCACAAAAAAAAAAAGAGTCAAGATGTGAGGACAGCATTTATTATCCCCATATCCCAACACAAAGAGCTGCAAAATATTGGTAGATAATATAATACATGGCGGCTTATATAACACATGAGGTAACTGCCTTCTCTCTTGTGTTAGGTCACAATCCTTGCTCAATGTGGCACCCTTCATTCTCAATCACCGCCTGCAGACGATAAATGAAAGAATGGACAGCATTAAATAACATATCCGTTGAAATTGATAAAACGTGCCATCTGATAGAAGCCTTCAACATGGCCAATGTGGTAGGCCAGCATCGATAAACACGCGACTTAATGTACCCCCATAACCAAATATCGCAAGGCGTCAAGTCTGGTGATCTTGGAGGCCACTGGTATATAATGTGGCGACTTATCACACGATTTTCACAGAACGTATCATTCAGCAATTGTTTGGCACCTCGGGAGATATGAGGAGGTCCTCCATCTTTCATGAATGTTATTTCGCTTAGTGCTTTTGCCCTGCAATATGGGAATACCCTTTTCTCTCAAAAGTTGAACATAACGTTCATCAGTTACAAAAACGGTTTTAAAAGTTCTTCCATTGATTTTTCAAAGAAAAATGGCCCAATAATAAAAGAAGTGAACCCACACAAAACTGTAACTCTAGGCTGGTAAAGTGGCATTTCAGTAAAAATCCTAGGGTTTTCTGTTGCGAAAATGCGACTGTTTTGAATGTTAAATTTCTCCGTTTAGAGAAAAGTGAGCATCATCTGTCCACAGAACATTCGACAGCCAGTTTTCATCAATATCAATTTGCCGGAAACCCATGCAGCGAATTCTTGACGCATCTCAAAATCGCCAACTTTCAGCTCGTGAAATCTTTGAATTTTGTATGGGTACACACAATAGAGACATTAAGTAAAGCGTCTTCGGATATCACAATCATACTCGGCGAATTTAACTCCAAAAGTTCAATTTGGGGATCACCTGTCCAGGATCAAAAGTCAGCAGGTTGAGAACATGCTAACCGACCTCGACCTTACACCGTTAAATAACGGAGAGAACACCTACCTATCTAAGTCCACAGGCACAGAATCCGCAATAGACATCACAGCGATAAATTACAACATCGCACCCACAACACAATGGAAAATCCTGAGAGGTGCAATCAGTGACCACAGACCAATTTTAACAACCCTAAACTTCAAAATTGAGAATGTCCATTAGAATAAAAGAACATGGAACTTTAGGAAAGCCGACTTGAAAAAAAATTCACAGAAAAGCTTGAAGAACTGCGCAACGAAAAATTGAATTACAGAACGCTTGACAAAAACTTGGAAAAATTCTCTTCGAACATTTCAAAAGCTGCAAAAGCATCGATACCTAGAGGTAGACGTAAAGCCCTGTGGATACCTTACTGGAAGGCCCTCAATATCGAGGCAATGATATCAGAGAGAGAGAGACAATATCAATGAACTTCTTAAAAAATAAAACAGAAGAAAACAGAAAGGAACTCATTGAAATTAGTCACAAAATAGAGCAAGAAATTTGAATATGCAAACAAGAAAAATGGACAGAATTCTGCGAAAAAATGGATCCAAGAAGGACAGCCAACACTGGAATATGATTAGAGTGTTAGAGAACAATCAAAACCAACACCAATCCTCCAATACTCTAACCGATATGAATAGAACAGCGCGAACGAGAACAAACAGATGGCTGACATAATTGCTGAATATATTTCAAGCACTTCCATACTCAACTATACGAATGAAGACAGGACTCTAAAAATAATATAAACCAGTTAGTTAAACAAGCAAGAAACTTCCATCAACAAGATATTTTCTCGAGAGACTTCCCACTGAATGAGCTAAACTTATCAATAAAATATCCAAGAGATCACCAAGAGATATCTAATCTTTGGTCAAATGATTAAACACTTTGAAGACAAAGCTAATAATCAACTCCTACGAATACTGAACATTTCATGGCAAACTGGTAAACTACCAAAGAATTGGAAGATATCAATTGTAGTGCCAATACTGAAGCCAAACAAAGATGCCAAGGAATAGAAGAACTATCGGCCAATTGCTCTCACCAGCAAACTTTGTAAAATACCAGAACGAATTAACCACTCTAGGCTCATAGTCTGGCTCACTAACAATAATAAAATAAACCTCTACCAAACTGCCTATAGATCCCAGCACTGTACGACTGATCAACTTTTCTACTTCTGTCAATCAATAATAGATTCTTTCCAGGAAATACCGCCAAAGAAGACCACGGCTATATTCCTTGATATGACCTCAGCTTTTGATCGAGTGTGGAGGGAGAAATTACGTGAAAAGCTGCACAACATCAGAGTAAGAGAAAAACCTTAATATGGATTGCAGACTTCTTAAGGGGAAGAAGGTTAAAGGTTCGGGTTAATGGAGAATTTTCCAAGGAAGGAAGAACATGGACTGGTGTAACTCAGGGATCTGTGCTCACCTCTACTCTATCTGCTATATATTAACGACATCCATCCTTACCTCACTGAAGACACAATGGTTGCCTGTTATGCAGATGATATAGCCATATGGCACACAAGTAGCAGTATAGAAAATTCGTTAAAAAAATTGAACACATCAATGAGAGGACTGGAGAAGTGGGCAATGGAATTCCAAATGAGCATAAACCCAATAAAACCAAACCTATGCGTCTTCTCCACTCACAGGGAAAAAGGCATAAATATAACCAAAAAATAAGCATACAAACAAATAATTGATAAAATTAGGAATCCATAATACCTAGGTGTGATACTGCAGTCCTGGATCTTTCAAGTTGGTCTCGAGGACCACGCCATCACCATCTCCTAAGCGGCGAAGTACGCGATCTTCGTATTAATCGTAGATCGCAAAATGCGTGGTGTCGCTGGAGACCCACTGGCGATTCTCCACCAAACTCTGCAGCGCTGGAAGAGGCGCCATATTCATTGTACATAATGTATATAATGCATATTATCTTTTTTAATAATGCAGACTGTGCATGTATTGACAAGATGTCAACAGAATTATTTTAATTATTATTGATGAGGAATTGGAATTTTCAGAACACATAATTAGCACCTCAAATAGAGCTATCAGAAAACTAAACATTCTGAGAAGGCTATGTGGAACAAATTGGGGAGCAAAACCCAGAATTCTCAGAACAACATATACCACCTTAATAAGGCCGATAATGGAATATGCAACACGGTCTGGGCTCCCTCAAGCTCATCACTAAAAATAAGACTAGACAGTGTTCAAGCAAAAGCGGCCAAAATAATCACTGGCGCTGTTTCATCCACCAACAATGAGAAAATTCAGAGAGAATGTGTTCTAGACCTACTCGCTCGAAAGCAGAAGACAAAATAAAAACAACTTGGATCGGCACTTCGGAAACGAGGAACCAGAGGACGAGATCTCTCTGACCACTTCTGGTTTGGTAGATCCGCCCTTTTCTGAGAATGAGGTGAAACTGACGGCTTTCAAGTTCGGGAAAAGGAAATCTCCTGGTCCCGAAGGGATCGATAACACGGTCGTGAAAGCCCTGATAAGGATGCACCCATCGCTTCTTTCCAGGTTATTCAATAGGTGCCTGGACACAGGTACATTTCCTGAGGCATGGAAGGTTACCTGAGTAGTGCTTCTAGAAAGGTTTGGTAGAAAGGGTAATTCTCCTAATGATTATCGTATGCTTTCTTTACTAGTGTGTCTAGGTATGGTCCTGGATAGCCTACTAGCTCAGCGACTGAAGCACTGGCTAGAGAGTAATGAGCTCCTTTCCTCTTTCCAACATGGTTTTAGGGAAGGGAAGTCCACAACCACAGCTCTGAACGAGGTGTTAGAGGGGTTGAGATGGGCTTAAATAAGGGTTCTTTTCGTGGCCCTGGACATTGATGGCGCGTTCAACTCCATGAGTTGGAACAAGCTGATGAGAAATTTGATGGACATGGGTTGTCCTGATAATTTGTGCAGCTTGGTTCGTGACCTTCTGAGGGATAGACGGATTAGCCTCAGTTTTGGTGGGCGGAAGTTGGAAAAAAACTGTGCTAGGGGTTGCCCCAGGGCTCTTGCTGCGGACCTATTCTGTGGAATATCCTGGTAAACACCGTTTTCCAGGAGGAGCTCCCTGAGGGAGCCAGGCGGTTCTCTATGCTGACGACCAGTTCCTCATCATTGAGGCTGCTTCGAGAGCGAAGGTGAGAAGTGTGGTGAAACTTCTCTCCAAATTCTCTCGAACTGGGCCTATGACTCTGGCCTTAAGTTCAATGTCGCCAAAACTAAAGCCCTCAGCTTTAAGGCAAGGGACATAAGAAATAAAAGGAAGGGATCAAATGGGAACACAAGCCGGCTATCCAGATCGAAGGACGGAGGGTATCGTTGGTCAATAGGATGACCATCCTGGGGGTGGTCATTGATGACAAGATGGGTTGGCAATACCAGGCGGAGGAGATGGTGGCGAGAGGCAGGGAGGCGTTGTGCAGGCCTGTCCTGATTGGCTCTCAACAGGGGGGGGGGGGGGGAGAAGGAGGGTACTATTTTTAGGAACCTCTGCCTCTCCTGTGTCGAGCCAATCCTGCTATATGCTTCCAGGGCTTGGTGTCGCCGAAACAGGGATCAGAAGGTGGCGACTACTCTAGAGAGAGTGCAGAGGAAAGCGGCACTCAGAATCACAGGGGGATAACGCACTACCAGCAGTGAGGCCTTATTGGTCCTCGCTGGTCTTATTCCCCTGGGATTGAAACTAGAGAGGAGGAGACCATCAGACAGAAGCTCTGGGAGAACAGGGAAGATGCCCTGGGACTTGAAGGGGTGCCCTGTAATGGAAGAGGGACCCAAGAAAGCCTCCGCAGTGGTTGCCAAAGTGGAATTGGAGTCCTGGAGAGCCGACAGGGAATGGCACGGAGGTTTTTACTGATGGGAGTAGGTCTGGAACCAATACTGGAGCTGGGGTAGTGATATACACTAATGGAGAGCTGATCTTCCAAGAAAGTTTAACACTCAGAGTGGACGAATTGGTCTTTTCAGCCGAGCTGGTTGCGATCAGGATAGCCCTCAGAGTGTGTGCCGAGAAGAACTTTAGCCCGGACCGCCTCTATTCAGATTGTATGTCGGCCCTCGTCGCCATCAATCTGGAGAAAGGGCAACTCGCGCATCAAATAATCCAGGAGTTGGAGATGATGACGCGGGCTCCGGAGCTCCCTTGGTTTAGGAGGCACAGCCTCATCGAAGGTAATGAGTTCGCAGACAGGATCGCTAAGGCAGGATGCTTAAGAGGTAGATCACTGAGGACCCCAGTGACCAAGAAAGAAGTTTATAGGAGGATCAGGGGGCACGTCCAGGACTTATGGTTGGACAGATGGAGGAACATTGTGAAGGGAGAGAGGTATTCAATTGGGTAACAACACCCAAGTACCTCTGTAAGGTAATGTCCCACAAACTCATTAGGGTAGTTCGGGACATGGGCTCTTCCCCGAGTCTCCACAGATTTAAAATTAAGAGAAACCCTGATTGCGTCTATGGAGTAAGGGATGTGAATGCACGCCACTACGTCTTGGATTGTCCAAGGGTAGTGGGTGTGCAGGAAGAGAGAAGGAGGGCGAGGGGCGCGATCGAGGGTAAGCTGCTGAGAAATCACAGCAAGCTTCTTGAGAAAGCCCACGACGTGGCAGCTGAGCTTTTCCTCAGCTGTGAGTGAACAGAGTCGACCCGGGGGCTGCCTCCCGCGGTCCCTGCTGGACACAGTAGATAATTTCCTATTTTGCTGTGATTAAAGGCCACCGGTATAGAAATCCTTCCAGACACGTTGTCTGGGAGGTGGTGTTTCAAGGTACAATGTCAAGCACTAGCTTGGATACCGTTACTTGGCTTATGAGTTGAACAGAATAGCAGCGGAGGGCATGCTTCGCATGCCGGCTTGTGGACCGAAAGGTCTGGGTGGCCATCTGCTTCTAGGGTATACCAACTGTGCTTAGGTGGGATCCTCCATTTCTTGTTTATTTTGGTACTGTTTCTATTTCTTTAAAAGTAAGTTTATTTTTCTGTAGCAAGGGTTCTTTTGTGCCTTTTTTCGCTAGCGCATCAGCAGCTTCATTGCCTTCAATGCTAACATGTAAGGGTATCCATTGAAGATGAATTTTTGAGGTATTGAGAGTTTTTGGGGATAACCAATTATGTTCCTGCATACTTTGTCTCTAAGTTCCCCTGTGTGACTCAAGTGTTGTATGGCACTTCTACTATCAGTAAGAATCCATATATCGTGATGTTTAATGTTCTGGTGGATTTTAAGACTTCATAGATGGCTATAAGTTCTGATCCGAAGACTGAGCAAAATTCTGGGTTTCTTCTGTTTATTTTCTCATTGCCATTTGTGGTTTTAATGAGAGAGCCACTACCAGTGTGTCCCAACTCGTCTCTGCTATCGGTATAGATAGTTATTGCATTTTTAGGAATTTTATTAATTATTTCTAATGATAATTGTTTTAAGTTTTCTGGATTTTGGTATTGTCTTTTGGTGGGTTCATTTAAAGTGGCATTAAAAATAATATTTTGTTAGTGGTTCGCATGGAGATATTTTTTCAGCTGAATAATATTTTTCCACTTTATATTTTAAAAAATCCATTTCTTTTGGCCAGGTGGGAGGGCCTTCTTTTTTGAGTCTTATTGGGTTCCCAATTAAGTATGTAATTGAGAGTTCTGTGTTTGTTTTCAAACTCTTGATTTTGTTTATATATTTTGGCAGATTGTAGCTTATTCTATTCTTTAAGGGCATAATGTCTGCCTCGTAAAGTACAATATCATTAGGGCAGGTTTTTTCGAAGACCTGCAATAATTCTAGCTGCATTTAGTTGTATCCTTTCCAGTGTTTTTAGATTTGTTTCAGATGCTGTACCATAGATTTGATATCCATATTCCAAGATTGGTCTCATTTGAGATGTGTAAGTTAATTTTAGTGTTGTTGCTTCAGCTCCCACTCTTCCTGAAATATATTTCAAGATTTTTAGTCGGCCTCTTCCTTTTCTAACAACTCCTTCAATATGCTACTGGAGTTAATTTCTGGATCCAGGGTGTAGCCGAGATTTTAGGATGTTTATTATATTGCAATTGTTGTTCTTTCAGAATAATATTTGGTTTTATTTGTATAGTTTCTTATCGGTAGTAAAAAGACAGGTTTCAGATTGTTGGGGGTTAAATTCTAATTTATGTTTATTTGCAAATTTTCTAGGTGGAGAAGAGTCTTGTTCAAATCTCTTCAAGCTTTTTTCCAGTTAGTGTTGCTGCTCCATAGATAATGTCATCAGCGAAAGTCCAATATTGGTTTTATGTGAAATATTTCTTCTATGCCTGCAATAAATAGGGTGAAGAGAGTTGGGCTAAGGACTGATCCTTGTGGTAATCCTTGGTACATTTGAAGGTTTTAGATAGAGTGCCATTATATTTGACCCTGATTTGCATATTTTTAAGAGAATCATTTATCCAAGTAATAGATTTTCCATCAATTTTGATATGTTTGTATAATTTTGTAATTAACTTGTTTTTCCATACCCCCCTTATCAAAAGCTTGTGTGTAAGGTCTAAAAAGCAGCTATGGTGTGGTTAGCAGGTTTTTTTGTTTTGTGCATTTTTACCTTTTGTGTGAAAAATAGAGTTGGTCTATTGTTCCATGTCCTTTCCTAAATCCATATTGTTCTTCTGGTAAGAGATTTCTTGTGTCGGGGTAGTAGGTGAGTCGTCTGAGTATAATTTTTTCCATTAATTTGTAGCAAATATTTGTTAGGGAGATAGGTCGGTAGTTTTTGGGTCATCAGCAGATTTGTCAAGTTTTTAATGGGAATTATTGTTGCATTTTTACAGTCTTGAGGCAATTTTCCAATTTTCCAGGAGTTATTGAAAATATTAAGAAGTCTTTCTTTGCCAATTTTGCCCAAGTTTGATATCATTCGGCCATGGATTCCATCTGGCCCAGGAGTCTTGTTTAGGTCAATGTTTTCTAATGCATAAGCTAGCTCTTTCATATTGATTTTTTCATGGAAAATATTATGAGTGCTGGTGACATTTTTACAGTCATGAATAATCTTTCGGGCCTTTTTTCAACCTTGATTTTACTACTTATTTGATATGAATTACCTAAAAGATTGGCAGCAATTTTGTCATTAGTTGTGGTGTACCATCTGTATTCTTAATCATATTTGTGTTTTCAGTTTGTGGCTGGACTCTGTCAATTTGTTTTGCCAAATTCCAAGTTTTGTATTTGGGTTTCTTGGGTTCAGGTTTTCACAAGTTTGTTTCCATTTTCCCTTTTCACATTTACGTATAATCTTTTTTATTTTTGCAATCACATTGTTCAGTTCAGTTCGACAATATTTTTGGTTTTGGCTGCTTTTTTTGTAGTTCATTTCTTCTAGTTATAAGTGTTTGAATATTTTTTGCCTGGTGTGATTATTTGGAATCCATTTCTTATTATTACCTCTTGGTATTGAAACTTTGGCTGCTTTAATAATGGTGTTTTCGAAAGATATCATATTAGCCTTTTTGAAGTTCCAGAATTTTTCTTAATTGAGCTAGTTTTGGTCTTGGTGCTAATTTCTATCAAATTAGGCAAATGATCACTTCCAAAACTTTTTAATATTTGCTATTTGCATTTGTGGAAAATGTCAGGATAGTAAAAACTTATATCAAGGGCTTGTGCAGTATTATAGCTTGTTGGAATGATGGGTAGGATTCCCATCATTTAAGCACATGAAGGCATTGTCGTCAAATATGTTTGATAGTATTTTGCCTCTTGGGTTTGGCGTAGAACATCCCCATAGTTGATGTTTGGCATTAAGGTCACCTACAATAATAGTGTTGTCTGTAAGAAATTGAGCCATTGTTCCATCGTCAATAAATGTATTGTTTGGAGGGTGATACATATTGTATATGTGGATGGCTTTGTTTTGATTGAGGTAGACTTTGATACCTTGGGCTTCGAGGTCTAATGTGTTTGTAATATTAACGGCTATGTCCTCATAGTACAAATTATTGATTAAAATTGCTAGGCCACGCCCTTCAACAGCATATACAGATGGATCTTCAGACCTTACCCTGAGTAATGGAGGGGCCGGAATCAACATAATACTGCAAGATGGAACAAACATCAAAATCAAAGAAGGAGCAGGACAGATTTCGTCAAACTTCACTTGTGAACTGACAGCATTCTGGAAAGCCCTTGATGTATGCCTTAACCAACCATCCCTGCATCAAGCAGAAGGAATTTTAATATACAGCGACTCCATATCCGCTCTAGAAGCAATTCAGAAGAGCAATACTAAAATCACACAGAAAATACACTCGCTACTTACCCAACTGGAACCATTGGAGAATAACTGCATTCTACATTGAATCCCTGCCCATGCTGGGATCAGGGTTAATGAAATGGCATTCGAATTGGCATAGGAAGCCAGAAAGTTGAGACAAAGGAAAGAACAAATGTCATTATTTGACGCTAATTTCATTGTCAATATACAAGATAATTAAACAAAAAAAAATAAGAAAAGATCAAAATGCGAAATAAACTCTGAGAGAAAAATGACAAAAACTATAACAAGACTTAGAACAAAAACACTATAAAGGAATGACAATACATCCAGATGGCACAAGAACCTATAGGGCATGCAACAATTGTCCTGGTGTGGAACTTACACCTACCCACATATTCTCATAGCCAGCAATGGCCGCAGCCTTGCAAAAATTAGACATAGACCCAGAGCAGCTGCTTTATACACACAAGATGCTGCTGCTTTGATGGAGATACATGAATACATCTGAGGTTCTTTATTGGACACGACAACAACAACGGCATTCCAGAGTGAAATAAATTATCAGAGATAGATACATATTTTTCAGATGAATTAAAATAAATATAATCAATACTGAGTGAGAGTTGAATTAAAAATATTAGAAATTTATTATCTTCGGAAACAAACCGTATCTGAAATATCAATTTTCTTTTTGCAACATGTTTAATTTGCATTTACCTATTTTACATATCTCTGATTGTATTTGAAAATCGTTAACCAATTCTTCATACTTTTGGCGAAGTGGTGTTTTATTAATTTGTTATTTGATTATTAGGGTTCTTTCCTGGTATTCAAAAAGGAAAAATACGTGTCGATCAGTTATATTTTTCAATTTATCAAACAATTTGGCCGCTGAATCTCTGATTCTGGTGGAGCGCCATCTAGCGAATAAAGTTGTAACTAAAATCAATTTCGAAAATTTCATTATTTGCCATAAAAATCCCATTGCATCCTGAACACAATGGTGTTTACCGCATTGCTCTAGCGCAAATATTCGCGGAGTTATTAATTTTTAAAGTTGTGCGGGACTTTTGGATCACCCTGTATGTTAATCTTAACAGAAGACCGTTTTTTGAGGAAAGTAAATATTAAATCTGCAGTCTGAAACCACGAGACGGCGCATGGTTTGGGCTATTGAAATAAACATGTGGGAGGTTTAAATTTGGTTCTGGAATCCATAGTTTCATCCAAGCTACAAGCATAAATAGAAAAATAGACATCCCCGCAGCCTACACAAACTACATTTAAACCTCCCACATGTTTATTTCAATAGCCCAAACCATGCGCCGTCTCGTGGTTTCAGACTGCAGATTTAATATTTACTTTCCTCAAAAAACGGTCTTCTGTTAAGATTAACATATATAAATCGTTATCTTTCTAAGTATAGTTATAATTTTTGCCTGTCGAAGGGCTTTTGCCCGAAAGCTCGTAGCATTCATACAATAAAAGAAACTCATCTTCTGATCCTTCTTAATTGATATACCTTACTAGAAGAGTCTTTACCTTTAATGATTATCTTAGCTAAGAACTGAGCTAACGGGGCTGTAGGGGAGAGAGAAATGCAACTATTGGCCTAAGGGGGATATTTATCTTATGTACCTTAGGGAGGCCGTAGATGTAGGCCTGACCATGTAGATTCGAAAGAAAGTTTTGGAGTTCATCAGTTGTTATAATTTTGTTCCTGCAAAGGGTCCTGAGTTCTTTTTTTGTATTTGGAATTCGAGACAGTTTGTTCATCCGCTGTGGCCGGGGTGAATACATCCGAGTTGCTCAAGATTTGATTCATTCCTGAGATGTAGTCCGTGGTATTCATTATGACGGTTCTGGATCCCTTGTCAGATCTTGTGATAACTATGTTATTATTATTTTTTTATGCTAACCAGATTACAAGAACACTGTCTAAAAATAATAACATAGTTATCACAAGATCTGACAAGGGATCCAGAACCGTCATAATGAATACCACGGACTACATCTCAGGAATGAATCAAATCTTGAGCAACTCGGATGTATTCACCCGGCCACAGCGGATGAACAAACTGTCTCGAATTCCAAATAAAAAAAAGAACTCAGGACCCTTTGCAGGAACAAAATTATAACAACTGATGAACTCCAAAACTTTCTTTCGAATCTACATGGTCAGGCCTACATCTACGGCCTCCCTAAGGTACATAAGATAAATATCCCCCTTAGGCCAATAGTTGCATTTCATCTCTCCCCTACAGCCCCGTTAGCTCAGTTCTTAGCTAAGATAATCATACCCATACTTAAAGAGGGCGTCCATCTCTTCCACACCTAAATTCTTAAACCATATACAGCAATTACCGGTTGTCCCCAACAGTCTAATGATATCTTTTGATGTAATTAATCTATACCCTAGTCTCCCCCACCCCCTCATCTTAGAATGCACCATAGAATTCCTCCGGACGCATGGGTATACAGCAGATATGATAACTAAATTAACCTCCTTAATATCGATTTGTCTGAGCAATAGTATTTTCAATTTTGATAAACGTTATTACAGGCAATCTAAGGGCACTCCCATGGGTAGCCCTCTGTCTTCACCACTATCAGAAATAGTTATGCGGAAAGTAGATAGTTTAATTACAGGTCATTTCCCAGCGGATATCCACACTTGGTTTAGATATATCGACGACATTTTCTGTATAGTTAAAACTGAATCCTTAGATAATATTCATACCAAATTAAATTCACTATACCCGGACATCTAATTCACAGTAGAAAAAGAAAACAATAGTTCCCTAGCTTTCTTAGATATTATGATTACAAAACAAAATTGCAGGTACATTAACGTACACTATAAGCCCTCCTTCCATCCCTCCTATATACACTACTCATCATATTGCCCCCTTAGCCATAAAATTAACACTGTCAAAACCCTCTCGAAACGTATTTTTACTCACTGTTCATCGTCAGATTCCAGACAAACAGAGACCCAAAATGTGGTCGAACACCTAATGAACTCTGGTTACCCCAGAAACTTCATCCTCAGACACTTTTATAATCCCCAACAGCAGCTAAACAGTCAAACTTTTAGATCTACTTGCATCATCCCATACTCTACCCATAGTGTCAGCATCTCTAGATTCTTAAAAAACAAGTCCGGTATCCGCACCTATTATACCAACACTCCTAAATTGGAAACAATAGTTAGAAATCCCATCACCAGAAATAGTTTTCCCGTTGCCCTACCATTTCTTACAAACTCCGTGTATTCGTTAAAATGCTCAGATTGCAATAGTTTGTATATAGGAGAGACAGGCCGAAGAATCAAGGATAGGATGGACGAACACCACAGAAACATCAGAAATAGTGAACCCAGGTCCCTCATTGTGCAACATATTAGACAGACAGGACATTCTTTTGATACCTCTCACCCACAGGCATATTACTCAGGAATCAAGAGCAAATTCAAAAGATTGGTCGTCGAGGCGTTGCTCTCTTTAAAACACAATAGTATTAATAGACACATAGACATCCCAGACGCATACAAAGCAATATTACCATAGTGTACCATAGTTGACCATTGCCAGTTTGTTTTATTTTGGATTGTTTCACTCATGCAGCCTTAATTGAATTGTATCATAATCGTGAAGCTCCTTTTGATTTCCCTACTTAGCATACTCAAAACTTGCAGATATTTCTTACTATTACTTTTCTTACATATATGCTAATACGTTTATTTTTCTTGTATATATGCTAATTTTCCTAGTTTTTGATACGTATATAAGATGCACATTTATTTAGGTATGATGTCCTGTAGAAGGGTTATTGGCCCGAAAGCTCGTCCTTATTAAAACCTAAAAGACACGCATCCTCGTTCGCTTTAAATCTATTACTTAAAAAAACAATATGTAATCTATAGATATCTTAGATGTGACTGCTATAGGGTATAATAACTTTTAGAAGAGACAGTCTCTCATGACAGAAAAGTATCTAGCTAAAAAATCTTCCCGAACAAAGATAAAATATCAGGCCAATTCAGGAATAAATCAATGAATAGTTGATATTTATTCCGATAGATGGCGCAAGCCATCAGCAACTTTCAGTTGCCCGATAAGTAGATGCCTTTTTTCTTTTTTAAAGATAAATAGTTGGAACTAGGAAGACTGTGATATTTCCGGGAACAATATTTCCTCTTACATTATCTGCAACTTACGTACTCGTTATTCTATTCTGGAATTTAGTTATTTTAATCAGGGGTACAAATATGTGCATTGTTTTCAAGAGTTCAGAAAAACGACTTAGAAAATGCTACTTCCTTCCTCACAAATGGTTCACCCTGTGACAAAGTGGCTGATTCCTTTCTGGATCCCTACTGTTTTACATAAATTATATAAATAAAAAAATGACAGTTATTCAAATCATCACTGGTACAAACCATTGAAACAATTAGAAGAACTTCAAAAACTCAATAGAAATCAACAGTTTTAGCAAGATTAAGAAGTGGCCATATAAAAACCTTAAAATTTCAAAATGGACAAAAAAAAAACCTTCGATAACTGCTTGAAATGCAATAGTACAGAAGCTTCTCCGGAACATATCATGCTCAGAACTGACAATAGAGGACCTATTTCAAGGCCTATAACTACCATCGCAAAATTGGAGAGAAGTGGACTTCAGGAATTGGTTTAACCATGGAGATAAGCACCACCACAATTCATCATATCTTGTCATGCTCAGAACTGACAATAGAGGACCTATTTTCCAGGCCTATAACTACCATCGCAAAATTAGAGAGGAGTGGACTTCAGGAATTGGTTTAACCATGGGGATAAGCACCACCACTGTTTTACATACTATCTTCGGGAATGTAAAACAAAGAACATGCTCTTGTTCTGCATCACTTAGGTTTCTTGTATACTTGCTGTCTACTTAATATTAACTTTACTATTTACTTAATAGTAATATTAACTTAACTATTATATTATCCTCTAGTTTAAAACAAAGCAATAACGCGCCATCTATACATATAAAATGAAAGGAATCAAAAGCACGAATATTTTTTTTTATACATAATACAAACTCCTACTGTCCTTACTGCGATGAAATAAAATATATTGGGAGGGCTTGGCTCATCAGTGGCTGCGTATATAAGCAGATTCGTCCAATACAATATTAGAGCTCTAAGAAGCGGTCTGGTGGATTAAATTGGCGAAACCGCTGGGAGGGTTCACCCTTGATGAGCCAAGCCCTCCCAATATATATTTTTCATCGCAGTAAGGACAGTAGAAGTTTGTATTATGTATAAAAGAAACATTCGTGCTTTTGATTCCTTTCATTTTATATCTTCTAGTTTCTTGGATAGTTACCTGTTGAAGGACGTCATAGTCCGAAAGCTTGCCAATTTACAGCACAAATAAAAGAAACTCGTCGCCGTAAACTTTTATTCCTTCTTCAAGATGATGTCTGGTGATTCCTTCTCTTGTTATCTTAACTTTTTTAACATCCTATAACACGATATCCCAAACTCAGGGATATTTGCGTTAATACATTTCTTTACATCAACCTATATACTTCTGAACTATTTCTAGTCATTTCTAGTAAACTTAGCGAATGCAATCGTATATGTATAAATTCTACAATCACAACACACCATTACGTTATATACTGGGGTGATAAACCAAAGACATTGTTTTGATGCATTGTTTAAAGGAGGGATGTCACATTTGGTACATGAATATCATCCTCCCTCAACTTTAAGTTGAATTCTAGCCTAAAAATCAATCCAGCACATTCAACAGCTTAAGCAACATTTTGAAAAATTCGACTGATTTCATAACTCTTCTCTTAGAATGTATGAATTGGAGAAGCCGCCCTTGTATATATACTCATGAATAAAACTTAAAGTAGTTGTACCTTTTAGCATGTATATATTTTTATTTTATTATATTTTTTTTTAAAGGAGAACGCCTTCGAATTTACATGTATGCGAAATACACGCTGTTATAATGATATAAGCAAATAGGAGTGGTCTTATGCTTGAAATATGAAACTTTCTTAAGTTTTGTTTATAAGTGTATACTAATGAGGACCCACACAGAAATCTCCAAACAATGATATAAAGGTCGAATATATGAACCTTATCCTAGTACAATATCACATTTGTACTATTTTTTCACATTATATAAAGGCAAACTTTTTGTCTGAATTTTCTGACTGTTGTTGAGGTACATTCTTCATCACCACCATAACGTTTTATACTGAGGGGATGAACCAAATGCATTGTTTAAATACATATTTAAAGGGAGAGGTGCCGCTTTTGGTATACGAATACTATCTTTCCGAAACTTTAAGTTAATAAAAGTTGCAGAATATAAAGCAATCCCCCCCCCCCTCATATAAGATATACAATAATAATGAAGCAATATTCTTGAATCAAAATTTTCGATTGAAATCTTTCTTAATTTTCACTAGATGATAATTTCTCTTCTAGTGGCCAATCAGTCATGTCAAAATACTGAAAGAATCCAATAAATTATTTTGATCCAAGATTATCTCTCTCGTATCAGAATTAATATAACTATTAAAATAAAAAAAGGCATATCCTGACCATGAGCTCATGAGCTTTTTAGATGGCAGAGCGCCATCTAGTGAAACAGAAATCAACTTAAGGTTGATTTACCCTGTTCCCTGAATAATAACTAATATAAGTATACATCGTAAAGATAGAGGCTGCATGGCCGGCATTCATAGTTCTTCAAATAATAAATACTTCGGCCAGTAAATATTTTTATTGTCTCGACGGTTCGGCAAAATTATTTTGTCTCGTCAGGAGCGAACAAAAATTAAAACATTTGGCAAAGCGGCAAAGAATAATTTCTAATGTTTTAATTTTTGTTCGCTCCTGACGAGGACAAAAGATTTTTGTCGAAACGTCGATACAATAAAAAGATTTACTGGTCGAAGTATGTTTTATTTGAAGAAATAAGTATACATGCTAAATGTATTATTTGGTAGAATTGTCTCAATAATTAAAGTGTCTAAGCATGGATGAGAACAGATTAGAATATCGTTAAAGAGATGCTGTCATATAAAAGATAATTTTACTATAGTTTGACATCTTTAAATAGAGAGGATAAATACCTAGTAGGTTTTATCAAGTAAGGAAATACAAACTCACAAAGTGAACTTACCCGTAGAAAGGAAAAGAAGAAGATTTCTCTCCAAAGATAACCCAGGTCAACGACTCGAGGATATACTGTTGATGGATTCAAGTTGCTGAACAGTCAATTATATTCATTATTGAAGGATTGCGAATTTGGAAAAATCACAAAATACAAAAATCATATAACGCTGCAACTCTTTTTTATTCACCTGATGAAAGAAAGCTTTCAGGCAAGTCCAGTTAACTGAAGAAGGGCTTTCTCGAAAGCTTCCTTTGATCAGGTGAATAAAAAAGAGTTACGGCGTTATATGATTTTTGTATTTTTTAATTAGTCAATTAAATACTTTTAAACATCAATTTCTGAATGTCGATCGATATCAAGAGATGATTTGAATGATTCAAGTGACAAATCTCTTGTAACACCGAATGATTGCTTGAGATTGCGAACAGATTAAAACAAACCTATTTATAATTAAAGTAGCAAAACTACCTAGAGATATCTTCACCACAAGAATCAATTAAACGAAAACTATTGCTTTAAAGGGAAAAGGTACTTATTACTCTTAGCAACAGCGATTGTATATTTTGGTCCTTGATACCTATTTATTAATAATAAGAAAAAATGGAACTACACACACAAGAAAATAATTACAAAAGGCATATCCTGACCACGCTCACATGAGCTTTTTAGATGAAAGAACGCCATCTATTGGAACAGAAATCAACTAAACGTTGATTTAACCTGTTCCTGATATTTGGCCAGCGATCTAAAAAGCTCATGTGAGCGTGATCAGGTTATGCCTTTTTTGATTTTAATACCAACACCTGGCCATTTTGATTATTTTATTTTTTAAAAATTGTTTTTCACATGTATATTTATATTTATTTGTTGTTATTGTGTTGTGTTGGATTCAATGTTTTCCTAGCATTTCCCTTTTTTTTTTGCTTATCCCTTGTACACGTGGTACAGGTCATGATAATTATGGTGAGTAGAAGTAGGTGACTGCTTTTACTGTAAGTGCACCACATGTCTACACATGCGAAAAACATTTCGACTTTGCACTTACAAATGTGCCAGAGCCATGTTTGGTTACTTGCACTCGCTGGTGGGGTTGGACTTTTACAAGAATCGGGGGCCATTGGAGTATTTTTTTAAACAGAAAAAAAAAGTGCCAAATGCGGGAATCGTACCCGGGTCGTAGCAGTCGAAAACCAACGGTTTAGACCATCCTTCCACCGACCCCCCAACTTACCCCGATTTCCTTTATAACTTACGGGAATTTTTTTTCAATAAAAGAAGAACAGAGGCGAATACCTATAAAACATTCTATATACAGTTACGAGCGTCATTCCTCATCTCTGTCACGGTTTGCTTTTTTTTGGAATGGCGCCCTCCTATTGGTTGGCTACGATCATGCCACCTTTGCCCCCCCCCCCCCCCACTCCCTTTTTTTTTGGAATGGCGCTCTCCTATTGGTTCGCTACGATGGCGCCGCCAATGCGCGAGACACTTCTGTCACCGTTTGCTTTTGGTTCAGTGGTAGAATGCTCGCCTGCCACGCGGGTTCGATTCCCGGCCATTGCATTTTTTTTTTACAATTCTTAAAACCCATTTATATATTATACAAGAATGACATCCACGGCGCCAATTTATAATTGTAACGAATAGTATTTTAATAAAAGCATTTAATCGGGTAATTCGGTTGCCCGGGTCATTCGGCTAGTATATATAACTAGCGGACGTACCCGGCTTCGCCCGAGGTTTTGCACGAGTAAAGGTTTGTCTAACGAACATTTGGTAAAACAATTCTCTAAAAATTTATAAAAAAATATATATATTTTGATAATTTGAAACTCGTAAATTTGAATCTCTCGATAAAGTGACATTTTTTCCCGGTCCCTGTGTGCCGTGGCATCCTGAATTTTGTCTTTCATAATTTTCTACATTACAAAATCATCGTTTTATCTAGTGAACATATTTTCCCGGTCCCTTGAAAAATACTCGATAAGTTGAATAAAGTCATGGTCGTGAATCTCTCGATAAAGTGATTATTTTTTCCCGGTCCCTGTGTGCCGTGTCATCCTGAATTTTGTCTTTCCTAATTTTCTACATTACAAAATCATCGTTTTATCTAGTGAACATATTTTCCCGGTCCCTTGAAAAATACTCGATAAGTTGAATAAAATCATGGTCGTTTATGGAAGATGGACGTAGTTCCCGAAGGTCACCCGCCCCCCGCGCGCCAGGACCTCTTGATCACTCTGATTGTGATTGGCCGGCGGCCGGACGGGGGTGGGGGGGGGAGGGGGCTCTTGGTCGGTGGGAACTTGGAATGTCCAACCAACTGGCCGGCGGGCCGGACGGTGGGGGGGGAGGGGCAGATCTCCGTTGCAAGATGGCGTTGCTTGCGAGTTAAAGCTACAAATCTGCAAATAACTCTAAGGATATTAAAGATATTCAAGAAATTATTTTTCGTAAACCTTTCCGGAGATACACCTAATAATATCCCAAAATTACACGGCGATTGGATGTATGGTTTTTGAATCCATAGAGGACACACACACACACACAGACATTCAATTTTATATATATAGATTAAGACAATGATAATCTCCCTATCCGCTAAAGAAGAAGAAACACAGGTCAGTGAGAAGAGCTTCTTTATATTAGACAATGATCGTACAAGCTTTCGGACAAGACGTCTTTCTACGGGTACCTAGTAAATCGTCCTTTTATAAAAGAAGCTCTTCTCCCTTTTATTACTCGTGTTTCTTCTTTTATAATTTTATAATATTATATAAATAATTATAGCTCTTTATATATACATATTTCTCATATAACTTTGTGAATTCGATTTTTTTTTATCTTTTTTTTTACTCACTTCTTTTCTACGTTTGTATATTTCTCAGGAGAAACTATATAAGACTGAAAAGGTGTCTTAATAAAAGTAGCGATTGATTATTTTTTATTGCGGTGTATTACGTATTCTTTTTTGTAACTGTCAAAACTGATAAACTTTACACGATAATGAATAGGAAGAATATATCTGATAAGTTAATAACATTATGGAAAGGGAGTATTTTCAGCTAACAGCCTGAAAGCGAAAGTGATTGTCTTGAAAATTTCAAGAAAATGTTTTTTTTTTTTTTGCTAATAGACAAGAATATAAAAATGAATCAACATTTAGTTGATATTTATCCTGAAAGATGACGCAATCTATCATTAAAGATCAGTTGGATGATCAAGAGATGTTGACTTGTTCGAAATGGGCGCAAAATAAAAAGGCTGGTGTAGAGTTGAATAAATTTGATAGCGTTACCTATTCAAACAAAATATATCTCTCACGCACAACTCCTGGCAAGATGAAAACATGGTTCAAGAGGCTTAAGTTTTTCACAATGTATCCTCCAGAAACCTATAGAAGATCGAAACGTTTTCTAAGACTCTTCGAATCATTTTCGAATAAAGGAAATAGTTGCCAATCATCTCTAGTTTTAGACTTAAAGTAGGTATTGTAGATGACTGAAAGCGAGGAAATTGTCCACAAAGTCGAGCAGGTCACGACCCCGACTGACCCCTGGGGAAAGTGGAACGGCCCAGATCTCTCCAGGATCACGGGGCGAAAGTGGAACATACATGCTGGGACGGACAAAGGGAGAGTGGTCTGATGACCCCAAAGCCAACAATTCAATCAAGGAAATTTGTTCTTAATTCTGTGAAATTTCAACAACAGTAGATCTAAGAAAAATACATTTTCTGATCGGACAGCTGAAAGTTTCTAAGAGCTTATACCATCTATTGGAATATATATCAACAAATCGTTGAATTTTTTTTAATTATTCAAGAATACTGGCCAAATTCCCTTTCTCGATAAATCAATAACAGCCAACCACATATGTGTTTCAGGCTTTTGGCCTTCGTAAAACGTGGTATACAGGCTTACCGCAACGACCAAAAAGGCTGATCCTAGAGGCTTCTTGAAAAATCAAGGAATGGCTAGTTAAGGCGAAAATGGGATTAAAACACAAAACTATGTTAAGAAAGTACAAAAGTGAAATTAAACTAGCATCAGAAGATAATTAAGAAAATGAAGCTTCTTTCAGCTGAACGATCAAATGATAACTTTTTATTTTTATCTCTACTCTCTCTCTGACCCCAGTGCAATTTTACTTGTGTTATTTTTTCAAATAGTTTTTATTTTCATTTTTTCTTATCCCTAGTATACGTGGTACAGGTCATGATATTCATGGTGGGTAGAAGTTGGCTACTGCTTTTACTGTAAGTGCACCACATGTCTACACATGTGCAAAGCAGTTCGACTTTGCACTTACAAATGTGGCAGAGCCCCGTTTTGGTTACTTGCACTTGCTGGTGGGGTGGACTTTTGCAAGAATCGGGGGAATTTGGAGCATATTTTTTCTTTTTTAATCAGAAAAAAGTGCCCAATGCGGGAATCGAACCCGGGTCGTAGCGGTCGAAAACCAACGGTTTAGACCATTCTTCCACCGACCCCCTTTCAAATAGTAAATATATTCACCTATATGGCTATATAATATATACACTCTTAACAAAATAAAAAAAAAAAGTCGACGCACCAAGAAGAAGCAGTTGTATGATTGGGACAAAATTGGTGTATTTGAAGAACATGTATAGGGAGAAAAACGATTAGAATTTCAGAACAATTAATTGTTTTGTTCCAGAGTTTGATCTTCACAAATTGAGAAAGTCAATATGTCGTTGGACCTCCACTGGCCTGGATGCAGGCTGCCACCCGGCGTGTCATGGACTGATAAAGATTCCGGATGTTGTGCTGTGGGATTTCTTGCCAAATTGTTTCCAACTGTCGGGCTAAATAGTCAACATTCCGGGATGATTGCAATCGCCTTCCCATCACGTCCCAGATGTGCTCTATGGGGGAGAGATCAGGCGCCATTGTTCAAAAACACAATACACCTAACACACACAAAACACAGGGCACTCACCACTACAACACACACAACTAACGCACACAATTAAACCCTGCACATGCGACACATACAGCAACAAACACAACTTCCACATACAATACATTCAACACACAACGCAACATAATATAATACATAAAATAAGGCAACACACACAAAACACCGGGCACTCACCACTTGTTAAAAATAGATAATTTATAATTGTATGCTTTATAGATTTTCCCCTATTATTATTATGTATATATATTTATTTTATTTTTGTTGCCTCTTTCTCTTAATGGGTGGAAAGGAATAAAGAATGGAAGGAGCAAAATTTGTAAACAAACAAGACATCGCCCCCCCCCCCCCCA
>CP092876.1:6736864-6751431 GCA_030710605.1 Cordylochernes scorpioides | reverse complement strand
CTATCATCATCATGTTTAACAACTATCCCCAATATGGAGATCGCCCATTATGGAAAACCTTTCACCTTGTTCTGAACAATTCTCTTCATCTCGTCAAATATCAGACCATTTTATTACATAATCTAACCAATCTTGTATTTTTTTACAATCAAAATATCCTATAGCACTATAGTTACTTAACCCTTAATTACTGCCGTTCGGCTTGAAAGGCCGTGTGAAAATTTAAAATGTTTGCGAAAATTCCAAAATGCATCATTTTTCATCAAAATTTTAGGTAGCTTAATAAATATCATTATTACCTTATATACCATTAGTACCTTAATAATATCATTTGAAGAACTTGGCATTTTAAGAGAAATCTATTTTGTATATCCCGAGTTATTAAATCAAACGGCCTTTAAGGAAGGGTTCACCACTAATAAGCCAGACTCTCCTAATATTTTCTATCATTGCACTAAGGGGGCAGCAAAAAATTATTTAATTTGAAAAGAATCATACACATCAAAGTTTGTTTATAATACTATATAGTGACATGTTTCTTTTCATTACAATCTAGGCATCCTGAAAAATCATGAAACGGATAGTTTCATTGCGTATAGTCTGTTGAATTGTGCAAGACCGCGAAACAATGTGAAAAAAAAAAAGTTTAAAATGTGATATTGTACTGGATAAGGTGACAATTAAAGACAGTTTATTGACAGTAAGGAGAGAGATTACAGTTTAAAATACAGGGTGATCCAAAAGTCTTGCACAACTTTAAAAATTAATAACTCCGCGAATATTTGCGTTAGAGCAATGCGGTAAACACCATTGTGTTCAGGATGCAACGGGATTTTTTTTATGGCAAATAATGAATAATTCGAAATTGATTTTAGATACAATTTTATCGCTAGATGGTGCTCTACCAGAATCAGAGATTAGGCGGCCAAATTGTTTGATAAATCGAAAAATATAACTGATCGACACGTATTTTTTTTTCCTTTTTGAATACCAGGAAGAACTTTAATAATATCAAATGATAAATAAATAAAACACCATTTTGCCAAAAGTAGATGAATTGGTTGACGAATTTTAAATACAATCAGAGATATGTAAAATAGGTAAATGCAAATTAAAACATGTAGCAAAAAAAAAAAAAAAAGATAGTTTAGATGCGGTTTGCTGGAATCCTCTCAGCTATTTAAATTTCGAAGATAATAAATTTCTAATTTTTTAATTCAACTCTCTCTCAGTATCGATTATATATATATATTTTTTTTTCATTTGGAAAATATTTATCTATCTCTGATAATTTATTTTACTCTGGAATGCCGTTACTACAAGATAAAGCACTCTTGGTGATTTTTTAAAAATTGTAATTCAGAATCTGCCACTGAAGCTTTACGAGCATTTCGTACCTTTAAAGGTATTCGAAGCGGTAAAGGACCCATAAGTTGCTGCTCTCTAAGGCGAATGATTAAAAATTTTGAGAAGACTGGATCTCTCTGGAAGCAAAAGCTCGGAGTGGAAGACCATCGACATGCAAGTCAGTGGCTGTTACGGTTTCGCGGAATGTTGAAGCTATTGAAACGTTATCCACGTATGGAGAAGTAAGTGCTCGACAAGTTTCCCGACAAACGGGGATTTCGTATAGAACAGTTTGGAGAATACACACATTAATAATACCCATACAAAATTCAAAGATGTCACTAACTGAAAGTCGGCGATTTTGAGAAGCGTCAAGAATTCGCTGCATGGGTTTTCCGGCAAATTTATATTGATGAAAACTGGCTGTCTAATTTTCTGTGGACAGATGAAGCTCATCTTTCTTTAAACGGAGAAATTAATACACAAAACAGCCGCATTTGGGCAACAGAAAACCCTAGGAATTTTACAGAAATGCCACTTTATCAGCCTAGAGTTACAGTTTTATGTGGGTTCATATCTACTTTTATTATTGGGCCAATTTTCTTTGAAAAAATCAATGGAAGAACTTTTAAAACCGTTTCTTAACTGGTGAACATTATTTTCAACTTATGAGAGAAAAGGTTATTCCCATATTGCAGGACAGACAAGCACTAAGCGAAATAACATTCATACAAGATGGAGGACCTCCTCATATCTCCCGCAGTGCCGAACAATTGCTGAAGGATACGTTCGGTGAAGCTAACCAGATAACTAGTAAGTTTTCAATTTAAAATACATTTATGAAACTTTCTTATTGGTTATCTCAACTTATCAATTTAATCTCAGATAAAAATAAGAATATTTCATTCAAAAATTAATTTTCAAAAAAATGATCTTGAAAAAGATCTTGGTAGTAATAAAGATTTATTTAGCCTTTGTGTGTGTGTGTCATTTTCTGATTATAAAGCTGCGAGTTAAAATATCTCTAGTTGATATGTGAGTAAAAGATCTCATTATTTATTAAACAATTATCCCCCAATAAATCCATACCCGACGCCAAGATGTGCTGGCCATTCAAGAAAGCCTCCCGAAACAAGAAATCCCAAGAAAAAAATTACGATTATGACGGAATATTAAACAAATATTTCAACCAAGAGCTCGAAATTCTTTCGTATAAAGACAGAAATGAAGAGCCTCATCATGTGCCAAAAAGGGTCAGCTTCGGGCGCGAGCTTCTCTACAAAGAATTTGACAGCTCAGAGAAGCCAGAGGAGCTATCAAAAAGAGAGTGGAAAAACATGGCGGAGGACGCTTTCTTCCTAAAGGAGGTCAAAGAGCGTTCTATTCCTCACTGCCCCCCATGTACGCCAAAAAGATACTTCTTTCAGTGCTCAAAAACCAGGCCACCTTACAGCGTAAGAAAACTCCTGAAATAAGTTTCCGTTCGCTTGGAGAGCCACAAAACGGATATAATATGCCAATTGGGCGCAAGACGAGCTAGAAAGGCCAAGAAACGGGAGCGCCATGAAAAGCTCTGGCGATCATCAGAAATAGAACTGAGACAACTTGAAGCCAGCGAAGAGCCTGATATGACAGATAGTATCGCGTTGCTTCCAGAAACATGAATTTCAAAATTTTACAGTGTAAAACATTGGCAACTACCCTCTAAATTCCTGGAATTCCTTTTTGATAATATAATATGTATTTTTATGAAAAGGAGAACATGATAATAGATGCTCCAGAGACTGCTCTGATACCGGATACTAGTCAAACCTAGCAGAGTTAAAGCTCCACGGGGTGCTCTGGAACCGGGGGCTAGCGAACCCCAGCAGAGGTGAAGGTCCACGGGCTGCTCTGGAACCGGGGGCTAGCGAACCCCAGCAGAGGTGAAGATCCACGGGCCGCTCTGGAACCGGGGGCTAGCGAACCCCAGCAGAGGTGAAGATCCACGGGCTGCTCTGGAACCGGGGGCTAGCGAACCCCAGCAGAGTGGAAGCTCTACGGACAGCTCTGGAACCGGGGGCTAGCGAACCCCAGCAGAGGTGAAGATTCATGGGCTGCTCTGGAACCGGGGGCTAGCGAACCCCAACAGAGTGGAAGCTCTACGGGCCGCTCTGGAACCGGGGGCTAGCGAACCCCAGCAGAATGGAAGCTCTACGGACAGCTCTGGAACCGGGGGCTAGCGAACCCCAGCAGAGGTGAAGATCCACGGGCTGCTCTGGAACCGGGGGCTAGCGAACCCCAGCAGAGTGGAAGCTCTACGGACAGCTCTGGAACCGGGGGCTAGCGAACCCCAGCAGAGTGGAAGCTCTACGGACAGCTCTGGAACCGGGGGCTAGCGAACCCCAGCAGAGTGGAAGCTCTACGGACAGCTCTGGAACCGGGGGCTAGCGAACCCCAGCAGAGTGGAAGCTCTGCGGACAGCTCTGGAACCGGGGGCTAGCGAACCCCAGCAGAGTGGAAGCTCTACGGACAGCTCTGGAACCGGGGGCTAGCGAACCCCAACAGAGTGGAAGCTCTACGGACAGCTCTGGAACCGGGGGCTAGCGAACCCCAGCAGGGTGGAAGGTCTACGGACAGCCCTGGAACCGGGGGCTAGCGAACCCCAGCAGAGTGGAAGCTCTACAGACAGCTCTGGAACCGGGGGCTAGCGAACCCCAGCAGAGTGGAAGCTCTACGGACAGTTCTGGAACTGGGGGCTAGCGAACCCCAGCAGAGTGGAAGCTCTACGGACAGCTCTGGAACCGGGGGCTAGCGAACCCCAGCAGAGGGAAGGTCACAGAAACTGGCCTAGGACCTGAATCTGGAGGAATACCAGCAGAGGAAACTCCACAGACCTGCCTGAGACAGGAGGTTGGTAGAGAATCAGCTGAGGAAACCCCGGGGAAGTTCAAAGCCAACACCAAAACTACAATGATGGCTTCCAAGATGAGCTGAATGTGAACAAATATTATCTTTAAACCTCCTTTTCCCTTCATAATCCAAAATATTTCTAAATTGAATAATCATTGAGCCTGTCGAAAGGTATAAATTGATGAAGAAAATAAAGGAGAAAAGAGAAACTGGTTTCATAATTATTTTTTAAATGTTAGTTTTCAAAATTTTGTTACAAAATATTGATTATTTTTTTCTATGAAAAAAAAAAACCTAACAAATATGATATCTATTAAAGAGTACTAGTGCTATATCTAGTTTCTTGTTGATTAAAATTATATTATTTCGATGTTTAATATGAAACTAATTATCATGCGATAAAGAAATTCGACTATATCGAAACGTGTTTGTATAGGTAATTAAAAAAAATTATTCTTATTAATGTTGGGAAAAAAAAAGAAGAATAGTAAATCAATGATCTTGCAATACTTTTAGACTGACAACACTGTAATATAAAAACTAGAACAAAGGAGTGTTGGTTTTGTTTTACAAAATTAGTAATTGTAATGTAAATTGTTAAATGTTCTTTTCTCTCTCTTTTTCAAAATAATAAATTTAAAATACTTTCTTAAAAGATAAAATTGCCTAATTCTTTAAAACCACTTCAGCTGTAAGTAAACCTGTTATTTGTTGTTTCATTGTCTGAATCATAAGAGATTCCCAACAATTTATCGTATATATTTTTATTGTTGTTATAACTTCAAAACTTGGATTTATTCGTTTTAAAATAATTGACCCATGACCTTGTACTACACTTAACAAGTTAATCCAGCATACTTCCCACTGATGAATCATCAACAAAAGCTTTACTCCTATCAGACGTAACTGTTGAGCCTAAACGGTTGTTCTACTCACGAACAATGGCAGATTGGAATCGAACTAGCCCTTGCGTAACTTATATGGCGCTTGAAAAGAAAGGGTTAATCAACAGAAGAACAAAAATGACAATATACAAATATATATAAACAAATTAAGTTGTATATCTTTAAACAAAATATAAACAGAAACTTTGAATACGATTATTAATATATATAGTCACGACCGTCTGTCGTGGCCTCTGTCACGGATAATATACAGTTATCATCGTCATGCGTTCTTAATTCTGTCACCGTTTGCTTTTGGTTCAGTGGTAGAATGCTCGCCTGCCACGCGGGCGCCCGGGTTCGATTCCCGGCCGATGCATTTTTTTTTTTTTTTTTACAATTTTTAATACTCATTTATATATTATACAAGAATGACATCCACGGCGCCAATTTATAATTGTAACGAATAGTATTTGAATAAAAGCATTTAATTGGGTAAACCCCGGGCGTTGCCCGGGTCATTCGGCTAGTATTAATATATTCTTCTATTCTATATACAGGGTGATTCAAAAGTCTTGCACAACTTTAAAAATTAATAACTCGCGAATATTTGCGCTAGAGCAATGCAGTAAACATCATTGTGTTCAGGATGCAATGGTAAATATTTATGGGAAATAATGAAAAATTCGAAATTGATTTTAGTTATAATATCATTTGTTAGATGGCGCTCTACCAGAATCAGAGATCCTGCGGCCAAATTGTTTTATAAATTGAAAAATATAACTGCTCGATACAATTTTTCCCCATTTTGGATACCAGGAAAGAACCCTAAAAATATCAAATTATAAATAAATAAAACACTATTTCGCCAAAAGTAGGTATTTACATGAAAAAATTAGCCAGGTGTTCTTCCCCACCGCGATAGTGTCCTCCTCCAGGCGATGACGTATGGAATGGAAGGAATCAGAAGTTAATTGGGAACAGGCAAAGAGAGAAGTTTGAGAAGAAATATTTTAAGAACAAAATAAAACAGATTCAACTTGAATGAAAAAATAGTACAAATGTGATATTTTACTGGGATAAGGTGGATAAATTATGAAAAGATAAAAGGGCAACTCTGTGCTTCACTCCCATCAATAATTGACAATATGACCCAGAATAAGTATATTGCTACGGCGTTTTATGGTTTCCACAAGTCCATATCTCAGAAGAAGGCCAAGTGACACTCACTCCTCACTTTGTTACTGCTACTCTTTTTGTGTTGTTTTTCTTGCTTCCCTCTTTCTCTTTCTTTCTTTTTTCTTTTTTTTTTTCTTTTTCTTCTTTCTATATCGTTGTTTCCTTTGTCTCACTGCTTTGTTCTTATGCATACCTTTGGTGAATCCTGTATAGGGTCAGTGACCCTAAATAAAGGCTTTTTGTTGTTGTTGAAAAAGATAAAACTGTAACTGAAAGGATATAAAATAAGAAAATGCCTTTTTATATTCCATAATTTACGTTCACGCTTGTTCGGCGGTACATATACTAAAATTGGAACGATACAGAGAAGATTAGCATGACCCCTGCGCAAGGATGACACGCAAAATCGTGAAGCGTTCCATATTTTTAAAATATTTCTTAATGATTATTAAATTTTTATTTAATAAAAAATCGAAAAAATCTCAGTATCCATATTCCATAATTTATGCACCTTATCACAGTACAATATCACATTTGTATTATTTTTTCATTTTAGTTGTATCTGTTTTACTTTAGTTCTTAAAATATTTATTCTCTCAAACTTCTGTCTTTGCCTACTCCCAATCAACTTCTGATAGATATAATTCCTTCCATTCCATACGTCACTTCCGGTGTCCAAGGTCACATTCTATTCCCGTCCAAGGTCATCGACGCACAGCCATCGTCTGTTCCAATAATTCTTTTTATGACTTTGAACTTTCTCGAATAAATTTCACGTCAATTCACTTAAAGTTATACCATAATAACATATATATACACTAATGTAGAGAAATCTTAAGGAATTATAAAGTTTTTGATGTCGCCGGTCGTCTTTTTTTTTTTTTAAGGAGACAGGAGCAGTTTTGTTCTCACTTGGTTATCTTGTGTGTCTTCAATATAGGCCACTGTGTATCAAATATATTTCAGAGTTATTGTCTCAATCCCGATATACTTGTTAAAAGGTACAACTTCCTTAAGTTTTGTCCATGAGTGTACTTAATTAATAGAGCAATATTGTAAGTATTTACATATATATTTATACCATTTTCAACGCACCTATAGGTTCGTTAAATTCCTTAATCCAGAAAGCTGAAAAGGTTTGTTTTTGTCAACTTTCTATACAAGAAGATTTATTGATTCCAGTTTTGAAAAGCCATCTCTATGGAATAACAATGCAATGTAGAGTCATTTGTAGAACGTAAGTATGAAAAAGGAATAAAAGAAAGTAATCACGCTGGAGAAAAGGGGGACAAAGAAAGAATTAGTGAACGAGGGAGTTACTACAGATAGTACATTAGCAGTAACTCTAACTCCAATTTCGAAAACCCATTCTTATGTAATAACAGTGCAATGTATAAGACTTATGTTAGAGAAAGTTAGCAGGAATGTGTGATGACACTGAATGGTGAAAATGGTGTAAAGAAAGAATAGTGAACGAGGGAGTTACTACAGCTAGTACATTAGCAATAAATATTCTTTACTCCAATTTCGTAAACCCATTCTTATGGAATAACAATGCAGTGTATACCAATGGACAAAACTTAAGGAAGTTGTAGCTTTTAGCATGTATATCGGGATTGAGACAATAACTCTGAAAGATATTACAGTAACCTTTATTGAAGACAAACGATATAACCAAGTGTGAACAAAATTGACTCTGTCTCCTAAAAAAAAAAAAAAAGATGACGGACGACATCAAATACTTTCCACTTCCTTAAGTTTTGTCTCCATGCGTGTAAATGGTTATATAAGAAAGTGATGAAGCTGGTGAAAAGGGGTGCTACACCGCCAGTATATGCAATGACTATAAAATGTTTCTTGAATCCAATTTTGAAAATCCATTCCTAAGGAAGAACAACGTACAGAGTCACACACACACACAGAAACCTTTATTAGGGACTTATCCCATACAGATTCTCCCAATTGGGTAATGTAATAATCATCTTGTGTTATTTACATAGGTAGTGAAATTGAAATTGATCTGGTTTTACTCTTCGTCTCAAAGTCATTCACCAATGCACAGAATGTCGTATAAGAGAAAATGAGATCACAAAAAGAAATAAGAGAAGAAAGTGATGAGGCTGGTGAAAAAGAAAACAATATAGATGAACGGGTTGTTACCGCCAGTACCAACAGCAACAAGAAACGAATATTAACTTCAATTTCAAAAAGCCTAAACTATTTAGTGCACCTAAAATGAATACGAAAAGGTAAAAACAGAAGAAAGTGATGAAGCTGGTTAAAAAGAGAATAAATAAATAAATAAAAAGTGAAAATGTGGCTTCCACCAGAAAGAGCAGCAACAACAAGAAGCCCTCGGGGGTAAGGGGCCTGGGCGTGACCTCGATCGTTGGTCGGCCAACTGACCGGATCGTCCGTCATCAAACCGGTTTCTGGGGAGGATTATCTTAATTACGGCCACGCGCACCCTGATTGTGTACCTCGATCCTAGACGTGTGGTTCATCCCTAGTGACTACAGTGTCCCTCAATTATCTGTAATCTATCTATGTCAAATTATTTGACAAACAGCAGTTTTAATCTTCTCAGTTATGCGGGAAGAATGTTGTTTATTTGTTAAGTGAACTGATCTCCCACGTCATTGGACCAATGTAGCCATGTTTGTACATAAAAGAGGGTTGAAACGGAATGCGAGGAGTCGTGGAGTGGTGTTCGAGTGGAGACGCTTAAAGCGTTCTCTGTGTGTTTGTCTGGTGATCTCCTCGCATACCTGTGTAACCCCGGTCCGCTCCTTATCAACGATGCAAATAAAAGATAAGTACTGTTTTTATTTTATTTAACGAATCGTGTTTTTTTTTTATTTACCCCCTTTTTGTTGTTGGTGATGTACTCTTGAGTGTACGTTTTTCTGTGTTTAAGTTACTCTTACTGTAGGCCCTAGTTTATTGCTTTTTGTGTGATAACCCGTTATAGTAACTTTTGTCAGTAATGTACCCGGAGTCTTTGGATCATACCCCAGTATATCACACACACAAACATATATATATATATGTGGTGAGGTATCCAGTCGACTTAAGCTATGGTGTGCGATCCTGTCGACTCTCGCTATACTGTGTTAACCGAGAGGAATAGTCAGGATGGGGAGTTTTCCAGTACCTCTCTGCACCTTGGAAGACCTTTAACAGTTCTCACAGAGTACAGGCAGTCGTGGTCGAGGCAGAGTGAAAGACTTGGGAATTTCCATACACAAAAAACGAAGGGACACTGTTGTACTAGGAAAATTCCGTGAACAGATAAAAGTCAAGCTAAGCAGCGAAAGGATGAAGATTTGAGAAAAGTTCTTACTGGTCTACATGGTCGATGGTGCGGACAGGTGAAATTTCGGATAAAAAAAAACACATTCAGATTTTATTGCTAAATGACTAAGTTAATTCAACAAAGAATAAATAATATCCCATTTGATAGATAATAGGAAAAGCAATAAGAACGAGGAGTATCTAAGACCAAATGTTGTGTGACCACCTCGGTAATATTACATACACTAATGGGGGTCGGTGGAAGGATGGTGTAAACCGTTGGTTTTTGACCGCTACGACCCGGGTTGATTCTCGCATTGGACACTTTTTTTCTGATAAAAAAAATGCTCCAATAGCCCCCCGATTCTTGTAAAATTCCAACCCCACCAGCGAGTGCAAGTAACCAAACGAAGCTCTGGCACATTTGTAAGTGCAAAGTCGGACTGCTTTTCAAAAGTATAGACATGTGGTGCACTTACAGTAAAAACAGTCGCCAACTACTACCTACCATGATTACCATGGCCTGTACTACGTGTACTAGGGATAAGCAAAAAAAAAAAAAAACACACACACACTAATGGACAAAACTTAAGGATGTTGACCTTTTACATGTATATCCCCCCCCGGTATGTTCAAATAATTCCTCATTAACCTTTTTTTTTTAATTCATTAACACACTTCAATATTTTAATGATATTTTAAATAATATGAAAAAACAATAAAAAAAAAAAAAAAAGATAAGTGGGTCAGGTGTTGATATTAAAAATAAAGAAGGCATCTCCTGACCACGAGCACATGTGCTTTCGGAGCAAGCTGAATAAACGTTTAGTTTATTTTTGCTCCACTAGATGGCGCTCTGCCATCTAAAAAGCACATGTGCTCGTGGTCAGGAGATGCCTTCTTTATTTTAAAATAATATGTAAAATATTATACAAAAGTGAAGTTAAATTGTAGTGCCGTTTTCTTCATTTATATAATATAGCCTGAAAATCGATCTTTGCTACTTCACTAGCTTAAACACCTTTTTTTTTTTTTTTGTAAATTCGACCGATTCCATAACTCCTCTCGTAGGATGTTATGAAATCGAAGCCACCCCTGTACTGATGAGGGCCATAGCCCGAAACCATGGTATACTGGTTGTTGGCCTTTTGTCTGAAATTTCCCAAACTGGTGTTGTGTAGACCATTCCTTATTACCACCGTAAAGGAATGCAAGGAATGCCTGCAGGAATGGAAATCTGATGCTGCACATGACTGGTACAGAGCAGGAGGGACAAGCACCGGTTCTGTCCTCCCAAGAGAACAACAGTCTTTGATTTCCAGACTTAAGTCTGGTCATCTATGGACAATGACTTTCCAGAATGGTTGTAAGGTTTTCCCACTATGTACCAAGTGCAATTCTCAGCCTGCAACCCCAAGACATATTATTGACTGTATTGACTCATCCATTGATGAGCTCTACTCTTCCCCGGCAGACACCATCAACAAACTCTACAAGCTTGATACCTTAGTGTGATTGAGTGGAGATAAGAAAGAAGAAGAAGAAGACCACCGTAAAGCTTTGCACTGAAGCGATAAACATAATGTAATAATTAAAGTGAGAGGTGCTTCTTCAATATTTTAAAACTATTCTAAAAATTGACTATGTGTCACAACGTATCTTTAAAAAAAGAGTTAAATAAATTAAGATAAAAAAAAAACTTATTTTCGTATAGAACTGCTCTAAAAAAAAAATAAGAGAAACTTTTACAATTTCAAATTCCTATTTAAACATTAAAAAAAATCTATTTTAAGAAAAGTAAGCTTCAAACAAACCTGTTTTTAATTTGCTTATTTTAATTTAGAAAAATCAATGATAAATGCTTAAATTAACTCGATTTCTAAAAGTGGGTTATCTCTTCCAAGACGAGAGCGCTCACCCAACAAATTGGGCAATCACATTGAATAAACTAGGTGGAAACGGCTTTTTTTTTTCCTCGCTTGCCAAAATTTGAAAATAACACTTATTTGATTTATATTTCATGTCAAATTATATAAAGGTATCGTTATTTATTTTTTAGAAACATTTTTATTATTTGTTTGTGGTAAATAAACCTTTACTATTGGTAAATATTACTAAATTGGTTGAAAATCAAATTTCATCCATATTTGAGAAAAATAAATTTGACTTCTATATTTATTTGAAACTATATACAGACTGTATTTTGAATTAATATACTGCTAAATGCTTATTAAAACATTGTCATCAAAGTGTAAAATATTGTCTTAAAATTTCAAAACCTATCTTTTAAAAATAAATCATAAAGACTGTTGGGAATCTTTTATGGTTCAGACAATGAAACAACAAATAACAAGTTAACTTACAGCTGAAATGGTTTTAAAGAATTAGGCGATTTTACCTTTTAAGAAAGTATTTTAAATTTATTATTTTCAAAGAGAGAGAGAGAAAAGAACATTTAACAATTTACATTACAATTACTAATTTTGTAAACAAAACAAACACTCATTTGTTCTCGGTTTTATATTACAGTGTTGTCAGTCTAAAAGTTTTTTAAGATCATTGATTTATTATTCTTCTTTTTTTTTCCAACAAAGACAGCGTCTAAGTGTGTTTAATAAATACACAAATTAATATAATGCAACTTTTTAAAAATAATATGCAAATATAAAATATTATTTGCCTTCGAAGTTTAACTATATACAAATATATAAAATACAAATTTCCCCGCATTTTTTTAAATAGCTGCGTTTAGTTTTAGGAGAAAAAAAAAAGTAATATTCATTAAAATATTTTTGTTATAAAAAATTGCACTATTATTAAATTTAATTTATAGCGAAGAAAAAGGGTAGTTATTTGCTTAAAGTTTTTTATTTATTTATTTATCCTTAATCTGTGTGGACGTGTACATGTAGTATAAATGATAATAAATAATTGGCAACTTTGTTTATTTATAGCAGACGAATTTAAAAAATAAATATTTTTGTGTAAACAATATATATTTCAAAAACTTGCTAACTTTATAAGTATGATAATAAAATGAATATTACAAATCACAAAATAGAATTATCAAAATAATTAAGAAAGAACCATAAAAAAAAATCAATAAACCTCAAAATAAAATATTTTATCAATTGAAATAAAGGTTGCCATTAAAAAAAGCTGTAAAACCCGAAGTTCATCAGCCATGGAGGGTTGTGACCCTTGAAGGAAAGATTTTATGGTCCCTGAAATTGCGGAAGTACAAAACCAAGTAATAAAATAGAATGTGGAACACGCTGCTGCTTGCTCAAATCATGGAAAAGCCAATTATAACGTAAGTCGATTTATACTTCCTCCATTTTGAAATGAGATATTAATATATTATTATATTATAAAAAATAGAGAAATCCATAAACAAATCTTTAATTAAAAAGGCATATAGTTGTTGACACACATTAAATATGTTATAATACCTTGATAAAGGTTGGCGTTCAGCCAACTGAAATATTGGTAAAATAAATGATATTTTGATCCAATATATGCCTTTTTAATTAAATATTATTATATATATTTGAGTTATTTTTGTTTAAACATATATATATAATTTTGAAAATAGAGAAATCCATAAATAAATCTTTAATTAGAAAGGCATATATTGGATCAAATATCATTTATTTTACCAATATTTTAGTTGGCTGAACGCCAACCTTTATCAAGGTATTATAGCATATTAATGTAATAGTATGTCATATATTAATATGTTATAATGCCATGATAAAGGTTGGCGTTCGGCCAAATGAAATATTCGTAAAATAAATGATATTTTGATCCAATATATGCCTTTTTAATTTAAAAAATTATATATATATATAATATTTAAAATATGCCCTATATATTACATATTATATATACTTGTTTTTTTTTATTTAATAGATGGCAAATAATAAATAAGAAAAATATCATTATTTTTAACACTTGTTTTGAAATTTATTTTAAATATTTAAGTACGTTTAAAAATTCGCTGTTATCGTTCAAAAACAAAAATATATTATCGCATATAGACACTTTATATCTAAATGTAATGTTTTATAAAAAAACCTTTTTTTAAGTATCAATAGAAAAATATTATACAGTATATTATAAAAATCACAATTTCGTTTGTTAAATGAAAGCGTTAACTAATAGTGAAAATGTAATATCATAAATAAATATCTAAAAAAAAAAAGATGAACAAAATATTTTTTTACATTTATTTCATTTAAAATATTTATATAAAGTTATCAATTGTAATTTTTAACTTTAAAATATTTTAATGAAAAATATAATTATCGAAATTTAGATATAATACTAGAGATCAAACTATATCCCTAAAAATAAGACTTTTCATCTTCAGACGAACTTTCAAAAGTAAAATAATAATAAGGAAAGAACCAATATGGTTACCCTTTAAGGTCATTGTCTCAATACCCCATTGTTAAAATACCAGACGAACTCGTTCAACAAGATGATGATGATCAAAAGATTTATGCTCACAGAGGATTGGCCCATACTCTCGTCTGATTGATGGTTTGTTTGGCCGATAGGGGTCGTTGAACTCCATATTTTACCTACCACTTCTTCTGATGACATTAACTCTTCTGAAGGAAATAATAAATTTTCTTACTACGTCCTTTTCAATCGATAAAAATTTGGTGGCGTAAACAAGACGTGGCAATCTCATTTATCAAGTTTAACATACAGTTTATGTTTTCAACGAGGTCTTTTAAACAATCCTGTTTTTATCTGGAAATAGAGTTTACCTTAAATATAAATAAACTTTCTCTTTTTTTTTATTTATGCAAATTGGGTTTGTTTCCAATTTAGAGGTTTATGTCCTGTTTTGATATCAGGGGAGAAAACGAGCAAAATTGAGATTTTAGATTTTTTTGGCATTTTTCAAAAGAGGAATAGCAAATTTGCCTATGATATTTCCGCCATTTAGAACGAATACAC